>JALPCC010000033.1:0-197316 GCA_026538405.1 Cryptococcus sp. GC_Crypt_2
GATGGGTGGATTGACGGTAATTTACTCGTTACTTCTGCTTGGGCTTATTGTCAACATATACTCGCCCTCGAATCGACGCCATCTGCCCTGCTAGCTCGAGGAGAACTACCTGAACGACAAGTATCGCTGTTGAATTTGAATCGAATTCTCACCTATCCTCCGCCATGACCTCCCCGTTCCCCCAGCTCCTACGCCGGAGCAAGTTTGCAGCACACGATCCCCTTGTCACCCGCGTCTACACTTCGACTCCGTCCTCGATCCATCATCATGGTGACTGGGGAATGAAATATCCCATTCACCGAGCTAAAGGTCCCAAACATATTTCCGTTAATCAACTCGACACCGGCACGATCCTAGGTAGTGATTGGCGTTCTGCCGAGAAGGAAGCTCGTTTCATGGAGAACTGGGGGCGTGCAGGGAGATGGACAGATCCTGAGTTGGCTGGTAACAAGAAGAGAGGAGAATTTCAATCTGGTCTACCATCAAAAGAAGATAAATACGCCGATCGAGATTTCGCATCTGAAGAGCAATTAGCAGAAGAGAGGGAAAAGAGGGAAGAAGGGAAATTGTATATGCCGGACGTGAATCATATGTCTGCAAAGGAATTTGAAGGATATTTGAAAACGATACGAAGGGATTCATCTATATACCTCGCTCAAAAAGTCGCTGCTTTGAGAGAATCAAGAGGGAAAAAAGGTGTTGATGTAGATTCAGAAGCTACATTAGTTGGAATCGCTAGTAAAGGACACACGACTAAATCGGATCCGGCACATTTCCAAGCTACTCTAACGCATAGAGATACTCAAGCGGAAGGATCGTCGAAACTTCATTCAACGTCACATAAAATGTTTGGACTTACCTATTCACCTCCATCGTCCTCTTCTTCAGTCGTCACTGGACAAGTAATGAATCGAATGGACGAGAACCAACGGAACACTTATGGAACTGGACCACGAAGTCGACATGCCGCAGAGGATTCGAATCGAGATTGGGTCGTTTCGGTAGCTGGCTTGACGGGATCATTACCGAATGCCATGTCTACAAGGGACGCCCATAATATCAAAGCTGTTGATTATACCCGATCCGACAAATCCCAAGGACAAGGTTCATTCGAACTACGTAAAGCCCACCTCTTGACACCAGCAACAGTAACGAATCTCCAACAATCTACCAAATCAGCTCGATGGGCAGGTCGTTACCAAAGTGTTTCAGGCGCCAAACAACCGGGACCATTGGATACTTTCACTTTCGACATTGAATTATCCGAAGACAGAGCATCTACCGCATCCATTACACCAGGTAGTAGGGAATGGGTAGGAAGAGATTCGTCCAAGACTTCGTTATCGGAAACATCAAGTCTAGGATCAGGATTAGGATTCGGAGGACCAAGAAGTCAGAGAAATCCAGGAGAAATGCTTCATCATTTATCAATGTTGACGGAGAGAGGGGCCGATAGGAGATCGCAGAGGGAAGCAGAGAGGGAATTAGGAGAGGCCAATAAGAGTGTGGCTAGTGCGTTGGTAGATCGGTTGAGGGGTATTTCGTCCGGTGGGCAGGCAGGTCAAGGGCAGGGAGGACAAGGACCATAGGAGGGAAATGACGATGTCATTCAATTCGAACATATGCATTGCATCGACTTCTCTCCACTATCTCTGAATCGCCCTATGAGCTGACCGATCTATTCGAAGCTTAGCGGAAGCACCATTAGATCAATAGTCGCGTATAATGTCCACATGCTTGGGTTGAATGCTAAAAGTCAAAATTCTGATATGGTGCCTGTCCAAGATTTCAATTTAGATCAGATCAAATCAAACACTACCCTCCCATTGGCATCTACCATATCATACCATATTAAGCTGAGCAGGATGCCACATCCCCTTCCGGAAGCAGAGGCTGGACCTTCAAAGAAACGGATATCCATTTTCAAATCGACCTCCGATGGTGAATCATCGAGTTATGAGGATGAAGAACCGATAATCAAGAGGAAGAAATCTAGATTGAATGGGGATGGAGATATCAAACGGCATAAACTTACTCCCGATGGAAAAGGCAATGGAGTTGCGGGCAAAGGGGATACGAAACGACGGAAGTCGAAGGAGAGGGCTGGAGAGTTATTGGAGATGAGGCAGGATTTACCTTTCTATCAAGGTGAGCATAATTCATATCATCCAAGGTGAGGCTGATGGGTAGGGCGGAGAGCTATACTTGAAGAGATCATGGGGAATGAGACTACTATTGTATGTCCCCTCTTGTCCCCCTTCGGTGCATAAAGACCGAAAGTAGGGGAATTGAGCAAAGAGAATGGCTGACAACCAGATCCTAGGAGAGACGGGATGTGGTAAATCTACTCAACTCCCTCAACTACTTCGAACTCACCCCGCCTCAACCTCTTATTATCCTTCCTTTTCCAATTCCAAATTCCCCTCTTCGTCTTCGGGAAGACAGGCCGGACCAATGATAGCGATAACTCAACCACGTCGATTACCTTGTATAGCCCTAGCTCGGCGAGTATCAGAAGAAATGGGATGTGAGTGTGGAGAAGAAGTTGGGTATAGTGTGAGATTCGAAGAAGCCATGAGTGCTAGGACTGGAGTCAGATATTTGACAGAGGGAGTCATGATGCGGTACGTCTCTCGTGTGGGCGGACCCAGGTCAAGTGGGATCTGGCTCTCACTAGAATCTGGCCACTTAAGCAAGAGCTGATAAGGTAGAGAATTGGCAAACGGGTCAAAACATCAGAAATCGAAACCGCAATCTATAAGTAAACAAGCAAATGGTCATCACAAACTGACTTCGAACGGTATGAATGGACACACGAGTGAAGAGGAAGAACCAGACCTAAATCTTTTATTGAAATACGATATCATAATCATTGATGAAGCGCACGAACGGACACTGAATACCGATTTCCTCTGTGGAGCACTGAAAAAGATCCAACGTCTGCGGAAGGAACTACATCAATCAAAAGCTGTGATTGGAGGAAGGAAGGTAATGCCTCTGAAATTGGTTATCATGAGTGCTACGCTTGATCCTACTAAGTTCAGGAATTTCTTTGAAACGTATGTCCTCCGGTCGTGTCCTCAAGTTTTGACAAGTGCTGATGATTAGCGGGCGTGACTCTTTACTTGTCAAAGGACGAATGTACAATGTCTCCACTCGGCATGTGGTTGATCCAGTTGATGACTTTATCGAGGCAGCCGCCAATAAAGTTATGGCTATACATTGTACGAAGCCTGAAGTTGAGGGCGATGTATTGGTGTTCATGCCTGGTCAGTCCCTATAATTATTCTGTACAGGATGATTATGCTGACCCACAGGGTCGGAAGAAATTGAAACATGCGTAGAACTCCTTAAACGAGCCTCTAAGGATCTCCCACCAGATCATAAAGCAGTAAGTTCTAAACCCACCCTGACCACAAATGAAGACTAACGTCCAGCTACAAGTCCTACCATTATACGCAGGTCTACCCTCTTCTGCCCAAAATAAGATATTCGCCCCTCTACCTCAATCCACACGCCGTATTGTAGTAGCTACAAATATCGCCGAGACGTCCATTACGATCCCTGGTGTTGTGTACGTTGTTGATACAGGGTACAAGAAGGAGAAGGAGTATGTACATCGGAGTAGTGGGGCTATTGAACAGTTGAGAAAGAGGGCTGTTAGTAAAGCTGCTGCTTGGCAGCGGACGGGTCGGGCGGGTCGAGAGGTGAGTCCATTCTGCTCATTTCTTTCCCCCATCGCTTTCACCCTTCTTATTTTTACCCTTGACCTTCTTGATCCCTCCTTCTCTCTCTCATGCTTCTTCTCTCAATCCACTCCTGCTGTTCGTTTCTCCAAATCACGTTTCTTGTTCGAGAAAAGATACGCTGAGCCAGACACTGACAGACAGCGCGACGGTGAATGTTTCAGACTATTCACCAAAGCGGCGTTCGATAAACTCATCGATTTCGACGCACCCGAAATCCAACGCTGTAACCTTTCTTCGGCTGTTCTACAATTAGTAGCCATGAACCAAGATCCATTCACATTCGAATACATCGATAATCCAGGTCGTGAAGCCAGTACGTTTCCCCGGGTACACATCATGTTTGTAGCTAAGCTAATTGGCAGTCGGCGCGGCATTCCAAACTCTAGCTGGTCTTGGTGCCTTGAGCGGACCTCGAACAATCACTCCGTTAGGCCTTGAGATGCTCAAATACCCACTTGACCCACCACACGCCAGGATCCTCATCGCATCCTTCGACTTAGGCTGTTCATCCGAGATAATCGATATTCTCTCATTGATAAACTCCGGACCACTGTTCATAGACCGTTCATCGGATCGCGAGTCCGCTACAGCTTCACGAGCTAAATTCATCCATCGAGACGGAGATCATCTTACCCAATTGAATGTCTTGAGAGCGTATATCGACCTTAAAACCTCTGATACGAAAGGTGTAGGGAAATGGTTGAAGGATAATCATGTGAATGGGAAAACTATTCAACATGCTTTGAAAGTCAGGGAACAATTGAAAGAACTGGCAAGGAGGGATGGGATGGATCCAGGTCTCACTTGTGGGAGTGAAAGTGAGGCTGTTGCGAGGTGTCTGTTAAGGGGATTGTTCATGAATACTGCTATTGTTCAGAGTGATGGAAGTTATCGTCAGACTGCGGGTAGTTTGGTAAGTCGTTTCTTTGTTCTCTCTATATCATCCTCTTTTATCCCTGTCCAAGAATAATCACTTCTCAGTCGTTCACTACGATATTCACCGAGAGGTGTGAACAACAGCTGACAAATTAGATCGTAAAGATCCACCCATCATCCGTCCTGATGTCAAAGAAGGTACCCGCTATTTTATACGATGAACTTGTAAGTCCTCTTCTAGCTATCCTCCCTTACCGGCCTGCATCGACTACCACTAGACAGGAGAAACATCGCTGATGACAGACAATTACATCGGCAATATACGCTAGGAACGTATCTGTCTTCGATCAGCATTGGTTAACGGAGATTCCATGGTTTCAACAGGCTGGAACTAGTGTACCTCAGCCTGCTGCCAAGAATAAGTTATAGCCCTTGTAGACCTTGGAACGATGTTTTGATGCTATGCCTATACAGCTGCTTGTCAATTGCATTTCATATCTGTATACTCAAGATCACATGCTAGCGAATCGACCTCTACGAGCAGAGTAGATCATGCATGAATGCATCTCTCGATATATGCCTCACTTCTTTGAGATGGACCAAGCCCCAGGCGATGCCATAACCGGGTATTCGGTGTTCGGCTTACTCCGAACCCTATGATCCCCCTTGCATCCCCCCACTTTGTGCCCCATACCACTCCCTTTGTACTAGTACTCCACCCACCCACCCACTCACTCACCAAGTACTCCTTGGCACTATCGCTAACCGGCCATAATATCGCCGAACCACCCGCCCACTCTACGCTAAGCAACCCGGTGTACTTGACTAGGCGAATCGTCAACTTCCCCAGCTTCGATCCAAACGTCCATCGCGATACAGGATGTCGTTCAAGTCAAAGGGGTCAAAGCTGCCTGATTATCCTCAACTCAGTCATGAAGCCAGTAGGTCCTCTAACATGGGTGTGTGGGTATGGTGCTGATGTGGCAGGACCTAAACACCTTGGATCGACCCGAAGCAGGCTCAATGAGTTCATCGTGAGTCTTCACCAACTAACTTTGAACGGTATTTGACAACAGGGCGGTCATTTTGCCGATGATAACCTCTCAGCGGTGATGTTCCATCATCAACGAGATGGTGACGATGTAGTCCAACTCCAGGTCTGGTCAGCTCCTGGCCGATCCAAGCCTACATTCGAAGAAGCGAAACGAGCAACCTATAAACCAGCCAAGAAGGGGGAAAGTTTCGGACCATCCTGGACAAATCACTGGTTCAAAGTGACTATCCACATTCCATCCGAGTGGTCTGAATATGAACGTGTCCAGCTCGAGTTTGACTCTACTGGCGAGTCTATGGTTTTCAATACAGATGGATTCCCTCTACATGGTCTAACAGGTGGATATGGTCAAGATCGACGAGTTGAGTTCATCATTCCCGAAGCTCAGCGAAAAGCAGGGGTCGCACATTACTTTATCGAAGCGACATGTAATAAGCTCGGCGGCCAGAATGATATTCACGCACCGGACGATAATCAATATTATCGACTCAATTCTGCCGATCTCGTAGTCCCGAATATGGAAGCTTGGAGACTCATGTGGGATTTCAATACTCTCAAGGGACTACTTGATGCTCTTCCGGACGATACTCCATTGGCGATGCGATGCCTGTATGTTGCTAACGAGATTATGAACATCTTTGTACCGACCGACCCGGATTCTATCAAGAAGGCTAGAAAGTGCGCCGAGACTATCTTGGGGGAGAATTGGGAGAGTTTGGCGGATGATGATAGTCAAAAGGCAGCAAAGCAGGAGGGGACTCTATGGGGTATTGGGCACTGGTAAGTCAATCTACTCGTTTTACGCATATACTAAAAATATAGCCATATTGATACCGCATGGCTTTGGCCGTTCTCGGTAACCCAACAAAAAGCAGCTCGATCTTGGTCAACTCAACTCGACCTAATGAATCGATACCCCGAACATCGATTCTCTGCAACTCAAGCCCAACAATTCAAATGGCTAGAACAATTGTACCCCGAACTCTTCGATAAACTCAAGGAACGAGTTGCAGAGGGTACATTCCAGCCACTTGGAGCTACCTGGGTCGAAATGGATGTTAATATGCCTTCCGGAGAATCCCTCGTTAGGCAATTCTTGTATGGTCAGAGGTTCTTTGAATCTAGGTTCGGATTCAGGTCCGATACATTCGTTCTGCCTGATACTTGTAAGCCCTCTCGCAATCTGAACTCGAGTCAGGCTTATCTCTCAGTCGGGTATTCAAGTCAACTACCCCAGATCGCTCGATCTGCCGGAGCCAGGAACTTCTTTACTCAGAAACTGTCTTGGAACCATGAGTGAGTTGATGCATCTTGTACACGATGAGCATAGCTCATGGACAGCAATACCTTCCCACACTCGACTTTCAACTGGGTCGGTCTCGACAGCTCGCAGATCTTGACTCACATGACCCCGGTCGACACCTATGGTGCTCAGTAAGCGGTGTCCTGCCATCAGAGACAGGCACTAATCAGCAGGGCCAACATAGACGAGATCCGACGCGGAATGACCAATAACAAGAATCTCGAAGTTACTTGTCTGTCTCTTTGCCCGTTGTGATGATCTTATCTGACCTTCAGCCCAAGCACTCTATCTCTTTGGTAATGGTGATGGAGGTGGAGGACCCACTCCACCCATGATGGAGAAACTCCGAAGAGCACGAGCAGTCGGTAAACGAAATGATATCGGTGGTCAATTGCCTCTTGTCAAGATGGGGGGCAGTTTCTCCGAATTCTATGACAGTGTCAGGAGGGAAACTAGTAACGGGACAAAACTACCTAATTGGCGAGGAGAACTTTATGGCGAATTCCATCGGTATGCCCATCTTTGGTGGTTGAACGAGATGCTGATCAGGTAGGGGAACATACACTACCCAGGCCAAGGGCAAGAGGGAGAATAGGAAGAGTGAGATCTTGATGAGGGAGGCGGAATATGCTGCTACCATGGCCAGTCTTGTTGACTCGGACTACGAGTACCCAAAGAAGGTATGTCATTGACATTCGAGACTTGGCCAAATCTGACAGGGCAGAAATTTGACGCTGCTTGGGAAGATATCTTGCTTTGTCAGTTCCACGACGTCCTACCTGGAAGTGGTATCGCTATGGTAAGTACTCTCCCCATGATCAATGTGCACATCTGACATCTCTAGATCTACGAAGACGCGCAGGCCAAATACGCTGCAATTCGAAAATCGATCACTGCTGTCATTGAAGAGGCCTACTCAATCCTCTACAAGTCTTCTCGAGCTGTCGATGTAAACCACCCAATCAAGGAGGCAGGGAAACTCTTCGCCATCAACACCCTACCCAACTACCCTCGACAAGCTGTTGTCGAAGTTCCACTTGATATCCATTCTGGGCTCAAGACCGCCTCTGCTCAACTGTCAAAGGATGGCAAGAAGGGAATGGTATTAATTGATGCTACTGATGAGAGTAAACCCTTGGTGGCTAGTCCTAAAGGTTTATACGCGGATGTCCCTAGGGTTACTGGTCTGTCCTTTTCCTCTGGTAGATCCTACGCTGACGGTGCAGTCTCTCAGGCGGGCTACAATACTTTCACAATGGCTAATGGCAATATCGCCATGACCATTCGAGAGGGTCGGATCGTATCCGTCTATGACAAGGCTCATGAGTATGTTCTGTTGTGCTTGAAGACCATGGTGACGGGCTGATATGTAGCAAAGAACTCATCCCCGAAGGTCAAACAGGAGGTATGGTCATCATGGAAGATCACCCGAATTACTGGGAGTGAGCCCTCTTAGCTCTACAACACAGAAATCGAGCTGATAACCAGCGCATGGGACGTCGACCAGTTCCACCTTGAGAAGCAGACTCACCTTAAGTTCGGTCAAGTCAGGATTGTGGAAGAAGGGCCCCTTCGAGCTACCCTTGGAACTACCGTCCAGCTTGGTCAGAGTAGGATGGATATTGAGATCTCCCTGGATGCCATCCCTGCGTCTCTCAAGGTGGATGCTAGATCTTTGATCAGATTCCACGCTGTCATGTGAGTGGTTTACGATCATATGGTATCTTGACTCATGTTAGTGATTGGCGAGAGAGGCATAAATTCCTGAAATGTAAGCCTTTTCAACAAAGTCTGATGGTGAAAGGCGCTGATGGTCAGTCGAGCTCCCACTTGACATATCGGCCGATAATGCTTCTTACGAAACTCAATTTGGATACCTCTCGCGACCTACTCATCGAAACACCAGCTGGGACAACTCGAAGTACGCTAGACGTCTTTTTGTGATTCTTGATTCTAGGCTGACGATCAGGTTCGAAGTCTGCGGACACAAGTATGCCGATTTCTCCGAATATGGGTACGGTGTTGCCCTCATCAACGATTGTAAATATGGATAGTAAGTTTTTACTACCTCGATTCCTGGGCGTCCACTGATATCCAGCGCTACCGAAGGAAACTTAATGCGATTGTCACTACTCCGATCGCCCACTGAGCCTGACCCTAAAGCCGATCAGGGCACGCAAGAAATGTCCTGGGCGATCTATCCACACCTTGGAACTCTTGCTGAGAGTGATGTACCCCAAGTCGCGTATGCGTTCAATGTGCCAATGAAGCGTGAGTCTCACCCGTTTGCGGTAATCAGAAGAGGTCCTGATGGTAGTACGCTACGCATCTGCTTTGACTGATTGCCTCTCGACGCCTCATTCGGCTGCTTCGCCTTTCAAATTGATTAATGGGCCGAATGTTCAGCTTGAAACTATTAAGCGAGCTGAGGATGATGATCATTCCAGTAGCAAGGCTACTATTATCATTCGATTGTTTGAGCAGCTTGGAGGGCATGCCAAACCGACTTTGAAGATGTACGTACTTCACCACGATATCAGATTGAGACTGACGGGCCAGTTCCGGTCTGAAGGTCGTTAAAGCTGAGCTGGCAAATATACTGGAAGATCATCAGGAAGACCTCAAGGTCACCAACGCGTCCAGGACCGGTGAGAAGGTCGAATCGGAAATCAAATTATCTTTCCGAGGATTCGAAATCAAGACTGTTAAATTGACCGTTGAGATGGCTGGAAAGAAGATTACATCAGGAAGTAGCGCTTTGCAAAGTGATGGATGGATTAAATTGTAGGAATTAAGTGAGGAAAATATTGTGGTGGGCAGGTAACAGAAACTCGTTGTGAAAATACCGAAAGAGTGAACACATGCAGAATATTGGACGTACTCAGTAGTGGTCAGTGACATTGCGATATGTCTAGAGAAGATCGAAAGGCCAATTCCATACAGGGCTAGTTTTACATGCGATTATAGGTATGTGTGTGTATGGAAAGAATGTCGTTAAATCATAAGGTAGGTGGGTACCTTCGAGATTCGTGATATTTGGAAGTGTCTACGACAAAACAGAAGGGAGTATGGCAGTATGTAATGCAGGCTACCAATCTTCTGAATCTTGACTCTTGGTATGTATTCCCTCATCAGCTTCGATCCAATCTTCGTCCCTGTTTTTCGGCGTTTCTGGCGTCTTGATGATTTCCGAAGGCGGTGACCAGGTCCCATTCGAGTAGATCGGGATATCCTTGTCGAACGATTCGTCTCGTTGAGGAGGGGTGACCGGCTTCGGAAGGGATTTCTGTCTACGTTCCGCCTTGGTGATTACAATTGATGGGACATTGAACTGCACCGAACTCAAGAGGACTTTGTCGTATTTGCCTTTCTTGTTTTGTCAGCTCATACTCGTTTGACAAGGAAGACTGCTTACGAGGTAAGAAGTATATTCTGGAGTAGTACAAGGGGTTTCGCCCATCGTAATATCCCCCTCGCCATCCTGGAATTCTAATCCGTATGGCTTTCGACCTCCCAAATCGCTGTTGGGTCCTCGCTCATCCTCACAGACGATTTTTCCCTTTCGCCTACGGAGATCGAATCCTAACCTTTTATTTTTGTATCCACCGGGAGGAGGTAGTAGGGGTGGACAACTCTTGTGACGATGCTTGTGTGCTTTGCGATCCGGCAGTATAGGAGTACCGTCAATATCGAACATTGTTGGAGGCGTAGAGGTATCACCGTACAAGAGGTTCTTATTGATGACACTCAGCTTGTCAACCCATGCCTGATCGTTGGAGCTGTGAAGGGATCCCATGGCGATGGTGCCAGGGGCATAGTTGTAGTCGTTATAAGCTGGCATTATGGTATGATTTGAGGATTGGAAATAGGTTTAATGGTGGTATGGTAGTGAATTAAATGTAGTAGGGAGAATAACGAAACCAGCCATTAAGAGAGCCTCCAGCGAGGCTACATAATAATCCCGTCTACACCTAGTAGTCTTATTTGTGTCGTGAAATACCAGACATGCAGAAACGCGGTGGAGCTTGAGTTCGAGTCGCTGCTTTAAATTGCAGTCGCGATAAGATAGGTCGTTCCTGGACTGAATATCTACCCTGATTCCCGTTGTTTCCCAAGACTCAATTAATGATGCGCATCACTCAACATAAGTCTGAAACTGAGCAGCAAAGGTGATGCAAGGTTCATGGCTTGAGCCGCCGGCTCATAGTCTCTTTACGCGTTGAATACATTATACAAATCTATCGAAACAATGTGACCAAATCAACGACACCTTTAGCATCCGGTAAGCCACTGTCGATCTGGAATTCAGGGTAAGGCCGAGTGATCAAGGATTCCGTTTTTGGTGAATGTCATCAGTTTAAATCAGTTCAAGATCTGGACGAGAGTTGTTGATGAAACCTTTCCACCTTGTGGATATGTGATGTTATGAGGATACGGGTTTATACGAAAGGTACGCGGTAATATTGCACAGCATAGTAGCTCTCGGATACGCATAAAACCCCACTGTATTCGCTAATCCCCTTCTTCACACCCTCCATACTTCTAATCTTACTCGCCACCTTCAGACCGATACAATGCGATCACTAAGATCACCTAAGTCACCTACTTCTCCTGGTACGAACACCAGTCTAAGCAAGTCTGCGAGCTCGACTGAAACCGCCACTCCGACATCACCAACATCTCCCACTGGCACCAGCGCAACTCCTAGAATCCCCAGACTGGTGACGAGCATGTCAAGACTAAACATCACTCGATCCGCCTCTTCCTCGAGCTTTTCCTCTACTACATCTACTTCCCCTACTACTCCTACTACACCAACAAGTCCCGTCTCATGGGCACACGCCGCCGGGGGCACTGCAAAACCCCTATCGAGACCTCCCACACCCGCGGTTGAGAACACAGTCCAGATCAGGTCTACCTTCACAGCGGCAGTAAGGGATAGTACCGAATCTGACTGGCGGAAACGTTCATCCGATGAACGAGCGGTGGCCAAACAGCAGTCACAGGGAAAGGAGTCGACCACCAAACATTCAAACTCATACAGGTCACGCTACGTGAGTCTTCCTTCCGTTCCCCTAAAGCATCTTGGCAGGATCAATGTTGACTTACAATAGCGTGGGCCAATCCCCAAATTGATGCTGACCCTCCCCAACGGTCACGTCGAGAAGGTGGACCCGTCCCACTCGTGGCTTCTACATCCCCCTTACATGAGGGAAGGAGGTTCGGATTGGAGGGCGCCCACGTACGGTCGAAAAATGTTCGATCCTCGTCGACCTCTTTTCGTGGGGGAGGACCAGTACAGGAGACGACAGATTCCCTTGAAAGAGCCTGCACCGGCTCTGACCAGATCGTCCATCGCCGTGAAAGTCCCTGCCGACTTCGACATTGAAGGGAGTATGGAGATTCTACGGCGATCTCATACGTGGATGGTCTTGATGAAGTCTAGGCTGGTCGAGCTGGAAATCGTACCTGCAAGCCGTGACGCGCCAGGTCTTGAGGAGAACAACAACGACCAGTAGGGAGTAAGGGAGCAGCGGATTGTAGAACCTGTATAATTAGAGCGTCACTTGTACATAGCCTCAATTACATGCAATTGCGATAGTCCTAACAACATGCTTGGAGACGATAAATTGCCTTATGCGTATCCGTTAGGCTTATTGATTGTGTCATACGATGACCGTGATCCCCATTGCCGAATAGCATCCGACGCCTCTGTCGATCTGGTGTTCTTTAAATTTCAGGAAAGCCAATTCGATTTCAGGATCAAGGCACAATCACACGGCGTAATGCGAATTCAAACTTCGATATACCGTCACATGTGCGAGTCGCTGTGAACTGTGATGTTGTTTGGTGAGACATTTCTACCCCATAGCATTCTCATTGTCCGCATTTGGGTTCATACTAGGTGTGAGCGGAATCACAATGAGTACTTTGTTCTCGCTAGAACAACACCCTTCATGTCTTCTGAATAGATAACTCCTTGCATCTGTTCACCGTCTCTTCTTCATTTGTCTCATACTACTCTTCACTTCACTATCTCTACACAGCATACTACGACAGCAGCACAATGCCTCGAGGACGATCCAACTGTGTCTCGGATGCTAGGGCCAGCGAGATTGTGGCTAGCATCCATAAACAGATGGGTGCGCAAATGCCAACGCGACCTCCCCTTCCCCCTCCTAAAACGCCTCTATGTGGCTCAACGCCTATAAATGCGTGTTTCAGCGTACCGGTACCGGCCACTACTCATCAGCATGCCTCAATCCACATCCCACCTAAGGTCGAGGAGGTTACGGTTGCAACTGTTGAGCTCAATCGGGGGGTTCACTTCCAGGGAGATGGTACAGGTCTGCGGATTATCGAGACGGCGATGGATTGGAGATGGGATGAGTCTCATAACATGGGCAGACATCTCAATGAAAACCGGGACCAGGATGGCGATATCATCATGGGGGAGCCCGATGATCAGGTATGTACATTTTTTATCACTTGTACTCATGGCCCTGATGAATACAGAACACTCAGTGCCAGGAGATCGACATGACGTTGGAGGTCGAAGCACCAAGGGAGGTGGAAATGCAGATCGCCACCACTACCGAAGGATGCTTCTCCAAGCAAGAGACTCCAAGACTCCTCGGCGCTACGATGGACACGCCCGGGTCCTTTGCGTCATACCTCCTCGCCAGTCCTCTCCTAGTCGGCGCAAACGGTGTTCCCTCATCATACGCCAACCCGCAGGCTTGTCCTTTCCCAGCTCTCACAACCGAAGCCACTTGTGAAAGACCCATGTCATTCAGAGCCCCAGCACCACGCGTCCCTAAGGAGGAAGAGTCATCAGTGTCCTCTTGGATGTTAGGCTATATTGATTGCCCTCCACCAGCCACCCAGTCCACACCATATGCCAAGGATCAGGGGGACGATGATATCCCGTCTCTCAGCCTATGATAATAACCCACTATACTGTCAAGGCGGAGGTTGACTCTCTCATCCTATGTCCTATTTGTAGATAATATGGTGTGTAATCAACAGACCAAGTTGTAGAGAGTACCGTACTCGAGTATATTGTAAAGTTACATAGGGGTTGTATCAGTAAAAGGGGATAGTCATTTTCCTCGTCCGTATATGTACAAGTGCGGAAGTACTTGGTACATGCATATGCCCATGACATACCTAGCTATCCTGCAACAGCCGCAAAGCGAGAGCTTCCTCATCTTCAAGATCATCATTCGCCTTCTTGGACCCCTTGCTCTTCTTGCCTTTCGGCCTCGCATCCTCCTCGTCCTCTTCTCTATCCGACAACATCCCAACTAGCCCATTGATGAAATCGTCATCATCATCACCTCCATCCCCTCCGATGACGGCCAGACCATCATCGCTTCCCGCATCTTCATCATCAGATCCCCTAGCCCTCTCCTGCCTCTTTCTCTTCTTCTCCCTCTTTTTCTCCTTTGCGACTTCCTTATCAATCCTGTGAGCTTCTCTCATCCTCTTTCCTTCCTCCTCCAAGAACTTCTTACGTTCCGCATCGCCCCCTGCAAGAGTCTCCAAATCAGCACCTGACTCGTAGAAGTTTCTAGCTTCACCCGTGACCTCGTCGAATATGATCTTGTCAGGTGCAGGACGGGATTTGAGAAGTGCTTTCTTGGAAGTAGCGGCTTTCAGTTTCCGTTTAGACAGATCTTCGGAGGTGATGAGAGGTGTGTCTTCGGTAGTGGTGGTCTCTTGAAGAATATCATCATTGTCATTTTCGATATCGTGGTCTCGACGAGCTAAGGTGAAGACGTCGTCGTCCTCTCCTTCGGCTTCGATACCGTGGGATACAAGAGCAGCGTAATGCGGTGCGAGAATCGATTGATTTCTACGTTCAAACATTCGATCATATTTCGTTCGTACAGCAGATGCTTTGGACTGAATGTCAGCTTAAGCTCCCAGGTTGCCGACGAGGGTACTCACTGTCGGTACGTCTTCCTCCTCTTCGGAGTCAGATTCTCCCGCTTCAGCCTCAGCTTCACCCTCGCTACCGCTGATTTGATCATCATCATCAACGACCTCGTCTTCTTCAACCTCACTCTCCTCGTCATCGCTAGCCACGACATCGCGTCCAGTATCCTCAACTTCAACAACGACTTCTTCTCCCCCTCGCTTCTTCTCTTTGACTTTTTGACCATTACCAAACTTAATCTGAGGTGCTCCTGGCAGACCCATACTTGCTGCAAATTCTTCCGCTGGGTATTGAGATAGGTCGAATGTCATTTTGTCCTTTTGTAGGTATATCGACTTCATGTATGAGATGAATGCCTAAAGATCAGCTCGTATACTTGGCAATGGGGGTAGATTAGTAATCGAGGGAAAGACCAGAAAAAAACACTCACTCGTTGACCGAGGTATTTAATCTCTGGTTCTCGGAAAGCGAAATTCTGCATTTGTTGCTTCAGATCCCCCATTTTACTACTCTTGATCTTAATCTTCTTGACCTCGATACTCTTCTCTCCCCATCTCTGAGCCATCCCTTTCTCCTCGCTGGGACAGAGGAACAGGAGAGCCTTTCCTTCGGATTGATACCTTGCCGTTCTTCCCACTCGGTGAATATAGGTGTCGACATCTTCTGGTGCGTCAAGTTGAATGACCCAATCTACAGCAGGAAAATCTAGACCACGAGCTGCGACATCCGTACAGATCAATAAGGAGGATTTGGACGTCGAGAATCTATCGAAAGTCGTCAAGCGCGTCGTTTGCTTTTGCTTTCCGTGCAAGTGAAGTAGTGGGAGACCAGGATGAAGTCTTCGGAAAGTCTCGTAGACAAATCGCACCTAAGTATTAGCTCTCGCCGATGATGTGGTGTCGCGTAGGGGACTTACCTGTTTACCGGAAGTTACGAATACAACACCCTTCATTTTCAAATGACTCTTGACGAAACCCCATAGCGCGTCCAATTTCTTGTCAAGATTGACAACTGCGTAATATTGCTCCAAGTTTGCCGGAACTACACCCTCTTCTCCAGGTTTGTTACAGTTGATATATAGCGGATCATGCAATGAGAGCTTGACGAGTGCCGCTAGATCCTTAGACTGCGTCGCCGAGAAAAGTAAGGTTTGACGATCGGGTCGGGCTCCGGGAGTTGTGGTGGTCGAGAAATGACCAACGATGGCTTTTAGAGCAGCAGCGAACCCGAGATCAAGTAATCTGTCCGCTTCATCCAGTACTTCACGTCAGCTAGGCCCCGGCAGATGAGAGTAATCAGCTTACCTAAGACTTTGACACCAGCAGACTCGAATCCAACAGTACTATCCAAATGTTGTAGCAACCGCCCAGGAGTGGCAATCAAGATATTCATCCTTCCCAACCTGTCCTGCTCCTCTTTCAGTGGTTTCCCACCAATGACTAGGCCAGCAGAGAACGAGTGATATTTCCCAATATCCCTCAGAGTATTGAATGTCTGAACTGCTAGCTCTCTCGTGGGTGAAATGACAACCGCTCCCAATCCATCGAGAGGACCCCACTTGAGGAGGTATAGACGTTCCAGTAGGGGAATTAGGAATGCTAGGGTTTTACCGGATCCCGTTTTGGCTGATCCGAGAACATCTCGACCTTGGAGAGAGGCCGGAATGGAGAGAGTCTGAATTGGAGTGGGGTTCAAGAAGTGCGATGATTTCAAGCCTCATAGTCAGTGGACTGCTTGTACTTTTCAGTGGGTAACCGACCTTTGAGTGTACGCCGGGATAGAGGTAGTTGAGAAAAGGTATCCAGAGAATTGGTGGGTTCCTGAACATGAGCTCTAATAATTAAATCAGCCACAACACTGACAAAAGCATCAATCCTTGTTTGCAGATCCTTTAGCTCCTCATCCCCCTGTTGCCGCTTTATCAGATTGGACTTCATCCTCGGTTGTCCTTTAGCTGGCGCACGCCCCTTCCCCTTTCCACCACCCTTGACATGTTCCTTCCTGCCACCCTGCTTAGACGATGATGCCTGAGCGTTGACTGACATTGTTGTATTATAGTATATCGATGATTATGACTTTCGTTATAGCAGGATGGGTGGACATGAAGATTTCTGGAAATTACGTTATTCACCACGTGGCTTGTGGGTGGGTTGAATCAAGACGCGTCAACGACATGAGTAAAAGCAAAAAGTCAACATTAATATCATTCAAGAGCATGGCTATAGTAGCTCAACCCATGGCTGGGCCTAGTCGACCCGCGCAGATCAACCACTTGGCATGTTCAATCGACTTCTCGTGTCCAAGCACTTTATCGCACAGACCGATCAACCAGATCTGGCCCTTCAGGTCATTTGGTCCATCCTGCGACGAAGAGGATGCTAGCGACTTCGTGAGGCGTCGGTACCTTGAAACGCTCTTGCTTCCGGATGTGAGCTACACGAAAGTGCATGGGGTGCGCTGATATATAGGATCTTGGCCCTCTGGTCGACTTTGCCAGTGACATAGCTCGCATCGAGCCTGTGTATCTTGCCGGATCCGTCACGACCCTTCTACTGTCCGTCAAGGCTATCGAGAAGAGGCATCGACAGACCATCCTTCCACTTGTTACTGCGATCATCTCATACACCGTCTCGACTTCTCTTTTGGAAGTGAAGGAAGCGCTATTGGAAGAAGCTATTCTGGCTTGCGGGCTAGAACGCCAAGAAGTAGGCTTGATACGCTCAGCGGTCGAGTTGAGATTGGGAAGCAGAAGGTTAACAGAGTCTGGGGAATCGCTCGTCGCGAAGAAGCTGGTTGAAGATTTAGAGAAGCGAGAGTATGTCTAAGATCGATACAGGGACGGTGCTAATGGGTCAGAGCGTTGATACAGCTTGTTCTGCTATTATCTTTCATCCCTCTCCATCAGCCAACTAAGAAGCGAAAGAAGAAACGGAGTAGTTCTCCCGACAAAGCTACTTCACCGCTTGATGACCCGAAGGCGGCACTGGAAACTTTGCTCGACCGGTTGAGTATATGGTCGGCGCTTGCCGATCTGAACCTGGAAGATGGGGGTAAAGGAAAGAATAAAGCAGGAGAAGACTGGCAGGAGATATTGAATCGTTTCTGGAAAGATATACTTGTCCCTTCGTAAGCTTTGTCCATTCTACCGAGGGTGAATGTACTGATGACCAGATTCCTACCCACCCAACCTGATTCATGCGCATCATTCCACCAAAAAATATTTGCTCAGCCAATCCCACCATCTTACCTTCCGCCTCCACCTCGGCCTGCCAGACCCAGCGTTCCATCTCGCGAAGAGCTGTCCCGAGCATCATCCACATCAGTCAGATCTATGTCGCGAGCTCCATCGGAGATATCGGATGGCTCAAGAGCACCAAGTGCTGGGCCTCTTCATCGGAATTTATCTCGTACAGATAGTATGCCAGGACAGGAGATGCGTCGATCCCGATCTCGGTCAATTGATCCTGCTCAGGCTCGACAAGAAGCCCCGAAGAGACCGATGATCAGAGCGCCTAGTGGGAAAGACCTTTTCAAAGGTCGCGAAGTAGGTTTGATGAGGCGGACAGGGTCCAGGAAAGAAATTATGGGCGTCCGTCAAGAGAGTCAGTTGAGACCAAATGGTTTGGGGCTGCTGGGAAGGAAATCGAGTGATCCGAAGAAGAATAGAGTCCCGGATGGTGTGTACCGTCATCAAGGTATTGGCTAATGAGTAGAAACTCAAAGCCGATCTACATTAGTTTTCGCTACACCTGCTAAACCGCGACCTGGGAACCCATTCTCACGCCGAGCTCATCCTACTCCTATTCAAGAAGAACCGTCTTCTGGGGAACGGAGTCGACCTTCTTTTATAGCCGAGACGCCATCTACTAATCGTATACTCGGCGTACCGATGACTGGGGCTAGACGCGTATCAGAGACACCAATGACGGGGGGTTTAGTTGAATCGCCCGAAGCAGAGGATGATTTAGGGGAACTGATGGTCATGACAGACGATGAGGATGAGGACGACGATTATCAGGTTGATGGTGGTCAAGATCAATTCGAGTCGATGACTGCTGGTTTGATTCCAGAAACTCCAGCTAAATAAGCGATGCATCCATGAAGCCAGGGGATTTATACTAAATCACTTATCCTCCTTCTATCCTCCTCGTCATCCCCAATCTCGAATGCACCAGCTCTACGCTCGTCATCCGCCTCACTCCCTTCATCCCATGCATTACTGCCCGCCCTAACCCTATGGGGCGCATTTTCCCTTGGAGGTTGTGAGTCGCCAAAAGCGTGTTCCCGTCCTCTAGCATCTCGGTAGGTTGATGCATCGGATAATGGTTGATAAACTGACGAAAGCTCATTACGTCTTCGTTGGCGAGTATCGAGGAGATGGGCGAGGTAGAGGAATAGCGTCGAGCCTGTCAGGTTTGCCTGTATGTCAACTTCTTGGATTTTGGGAAGCTTAGGTCAAAGGAGTAGAGGGTGAACAAACCAGTATATCGCCCCATTGAAATGTCTTCCACTGCTCATCAGCATGTCCTCATCGTATCATGCATGACTTACCGGTAGCATACCCTGTATAAACTCCGATACAATTGAGCCAAAAAAGAAAGACATGGTGAGAGTCAAGATCAAAGGAGCTCTGCGTATGTACCACACCCTTCTCGCCGGTCCCCTGTCAGGTCAGCTCCAAATCTCTGCCCGACATGAGAATGAGCTTACTCTGGTACCTCGATGATGAAATACACTAGGAAAGTCGCAAATCCCATCTATCCATTAGCCCCTCCTCGAACGCCCGTGCGCAAGCGCTTGACATACCCCAAAGAAATGCAATGCTTTGTCATTGATCGGTATAGTCGGTAGAGGAGCCATTCCTAGGATACCAAGTAGGATCAACCATGTTGCGGTTAGAAAGATAATGACCTATTTACCTTTTGTCAGTGACCCATTATGTGTCCAGCACAAAGGGTATAAGAAGGACATACTGGGCGTATGTTCAATGGGTAATCTTTGATTGGCCAAGACATCATTGTTGTTTCTCCTATACTTTCTTGGAGTGTTTGAATCATTCTTGTTGGTGCTGGATAGCTTGACATTGGGTATGATATAGGTGGACAGTGTATAGTAGTAGTAGGAGATGACGCATAATAGCCGGGTATCTATCGAATTGATCCCGCGCCAGTTCCAGCCCTATAGTCAGTCACTTATATCATCCATATATCATTATAGACATCATCTTATATCTTACACTGACTATCTAGGAGTATTGACGGACTGTATCAGAAAGAAAGGGAGGAAGGATCGGAAGCCCTTATATCTACATCGACCGAATGGACCGATAAACCTCCATATACATACACCTTACAGCATGTCTCGACCTACGCCTCCTCTTTCGTCCCTTCCCCTTTCCCAGATCCAAGCTCTCGTCAATATCGATAATGAATCTCTCACCGACCGCACACCGAAAGATTGGTTCGAGAGAGCGGTCCATGAATCGGATTTGTCCGTTCTGGCAGCTCGTAAATCACGGAAAGAAGAGATGTTCTTATGTTATACGAAAGCATGTCAGTTTTATATGAATGCTAGGATGCATCCTGATTTCGGGAGTACAAAGAAGGTGGATATGAACTGGGCTCAGAGGGTCAAAGATTTCAAAGAGGTCAGTCAAGTGCGACTTGTAGGTAATAAATGCGTGGTGCTGATAAAGCAGACGCATGAGGCTTATCTGGGCAAGGCGAAGGAATTGAAGGAGGCTCTCAAGAAGAGGGAGATAGAGCGTGATGGGTAAGCTCGCTAGCCTCTCGTCATCGTCGAACCCGAGCTTACCAAGTAGTGCGCCCAGTCCCACCCCCTCGTCATCATCATCTGCAACCAAAGCTTCTGGGCCCGAAACGACATCAATGGGCAGTATAGCTGATCGGATGAAAGCATTATCTGGGAAAGGGATGGATGTTGGAGGCTCAGATCGTCGGATGTCCAAGGATTTAGGAGATCGGCCACCGGTCTCGGCAGGATTGAGCAGAGCAGGAATACCGACAGTGGGGTCAAGCGGAACTAACGGTCCGGTGAGAACACAGCGTCCTCGAGCTGGTTCTCAAGTCAGTCAACACGGGACAGTGGATGGAGTACATCAGGCGTCGCCTATTGAAGGAGGGAGATCACGTTCAAGCTCGATCAAAGAGCCTAAACCGCCCAATGCTAGTCGTCCACTCCCAACTCACATTGAACACCCACCCGCATCTTCAAGTCGTCCTCCACCGGTCATTGCACCTAAACCGAAATTACCGAATCCACCTACACAACAAACGATACCTACACAGCCTGTCGAGCCTTCCCATACCGGGTCCTCGACAGCTTCTACTCGTGTAAACATTAACGGTCATCGACCTGAAAGCACATTTATCAATACGACCCCGATCGCTCCAACACACTCGGGTCAAGCGCCCTCATCTGCCAAATCATCAAAACCACCCTTACCGCCAATACCTCAGTCTAATACTGGTAGCAAGAAAGGACCTGGACCAGAAACGAATGGACTGGACGATTTCGAAAGAACGTTCCCTTCGCTCGACGATTTCGGGAAACAGTTTCCGGATGATATACCACCTAAGTCAAATGAAGTCACAGACGAGGAATCGAAATATTCCTTCCCCGAAGTACCTTCGTCCTCGTTTCCAGATCTACCATCTGTCCCTTCTTCCCGACCTGGACTTGCGTCTCCTCCTGGATCTCCACCAACTGGATTTACGGGACTGAAACCACCAAATGGACATGTGAATGGACACGATTCACCGCCAAATCCAGACGTAGATAGAGAGACGAAGCGTCCATCAAGTCAGCCGAATTTGACCAAGCTTGATGGAAGAGTTGATCCGTCCGTCGGATTGGCGTCACCAGATCACCCAGCACCTACCCTTCAAGATTTCAGGACCCCGCAGCTCCCAACTCCGATCATGTCACCTCAATCAACAACTCAAAACAGCACTCCTCCTTCTGCACCAATTGCTTTTCCAACTCCTCAACCAACCCCTGGCACTCGTCGATCAATCCCCGTCCCGCCTCCTTCGGAACATACGGTAACGAAACCTAAATTCCCATTCAGCAATTCGGTTAATTGCGAGACTTTACGGAGCTACTTCTTGAATCCCGATGTCGAGATGATATTGCTAGATGTGAGATCTGAGGAGGAACATCGAAGAGGAGTTGTGGGGGCGGAATATGAACCAAAAGGAGCTAAATTGAGGGTCATCTGGATGGATCCGACAGTCTTGATGCGCAACGAGTTAGTCTCCTTCAAATCGTTGAAATATAAGCTGAATGATAGTCTCACATCGGCCAAATTAGAAGACTCGCTCTCACTCTCTCCTGAACCGCAACGACGCGCTTTTGCAGATCGACACAAATTCGATCTGGTCGTGGTATACGATGGGAAATCTTCAGCATGGCCACGCAAGGGAGCTCAACCAAGTCCACTTTCCAGATTATGGGATGTTATCTACGAGCACGAATTCTCAAAGCGATTGGAAAGGAACCCGGTACTACTAGAGGGAGGATTTGCGGCTTGGAGGGACTTTATCAGGATGAGAGTAGCGAAACATCAAGCTGATGGGAACTTGCCCAGACCGAAACCAAAGGCACCTTCTAATGGGTATTCCGCTTCGCCACTGTGAGTCCAGTCTCTTTGTAACGGGGTCGGCTGATGGGTAGTAGTCCCAATGGGACTAGACCTGAGCGCAGTGGGTCGGATGGGAAACGCGCAAATAGGGATGCTGGTGTCTATCAGGCATCACCATACTCGCGCAGTATCGCTGATAATGTATGTCCACCATGGCATCTGACAACATTTCAAGCTGATTCCCAGTTGGCACCATCCTCATACCCATCTCAAATCCCTTCTCGATCATACGCCACTTCCCCACCTACCTCAGGAACATCTCACCGCCCATCAAATTCTCTATCAGCCTATAATTCTCCCTCCATCGCGCCCCCGCCACAAGCATCAATCCACCCGGGTCCCGGTCCAAGGCGTCAAAGTGGTTATGTCGAACACCACAATCAGTCCTATTCAGGTTATATGCCATCTCAATCTCGTCAACCTATAGATTACCCTACCCCTCATGGTTTATCGCATTCCCATCCTCAACCGCCACCACCAACCGCTGCTCATTCGTTGGAGAGGTACGATGCTAGACCAAACGTGCCTCGTACTTCGTCGATTCGGGAGTTGGCCTTGGTTGCCAATGGAGAGGAGGTCAGGTACTGGGGCGATGTCATGCTTGGTTTGACTGGGTTGAAGAATTTTGGATCGTGAGCTCTTTCCTGTCTCCCTCAGATTGGCGCTGATGAATAGGACTTGTTATATGAACTCGACAGTTCAGTGCCTGAGTGCTACCTACCCTTTCTCGCAGTTGTTCCTAGGTCAGCTGCCCCGTCTTCGAACATCTACAAGAGCTGACGATCTAGATGGTAGTTATAAGAGAGCGATCAATGTGCATAATAAGCTCGGAACAAAAGGCAATTTAGCAAATGCTTGGTCTGAACTCCTGAAAGCCCTTTGGAGAGAAGACTATACATTCCTCTCCCCAGTCACATTCAGAGTATGTCACTCTCCACTCTACCTGTATCAGTGACTAGCTGACAACAGACTTCGATCGTCAAGTTCGCATCCCAATTCTCGGCAACCAACGAACAACATGATTCCCAAGAATTTCTCTCATTTGTCCTTGACGGTCTTCATGAAGATCTGAATAGAGTCCACATACCTCCTCCACCGGTTGAAATGACGCCAGAGAGAGAAGCTGCGCTGGAAACACTACCTCCAGAAGTGGCTGCTGAGAAGGAATGGCAGATTTACAAGCAGAGGAATGATAGTTTCATTGTCGACTTGTTCCAGGGACAGTATAGGAATAGGTTGGAATGTCTGACCTGTCACAAGGTATGTCCAGTCCTGTCGTGTTTGAGGTATTCAAGGAAAATCGCTGATATCAGACATCGACGACATACGATACATTCATGTATATATCCCTACCCATCACTACCGGCAAGAACAAGGTAGTCATCCAAGAACTCATCGACGATTTCATCGCGTCAGAAATAATGGATGGTGACGATAAATGGAATTGCCCACGATGTAAAGTCCCACGCAGAGCCACCAAGACCTTGACAATCGCACGACTACCTCCAATTGTCATTATCCAGCTTAAAAGGTTCACGACCAAGAATGGGGTGTTTTGGGATAAATCGGAAAATCATGTCATCTTCCCTATGCAGGGATTGGATTTGACTCGTTATGTTCCATATAGGAATAAGCGAGGTGGAGAAGATATGGATGATCCAAGAACTCAGATCGGACCGTTCAAATATGATTTATATGGGGTCAGTAATCATATTGGAACACTATCTTCGGGTCATTGTGAGTCTTTCTCCAAGTATGAGGGAACGAAGAGGCTAATGAAAGACACTGCCTATGTGAAGGATGCGAAAGGTTGGAAATTCGCAGAAGATAGTCGAATCAGTAAAGCCCAAGAAAAGGATATAGTCTCGCGTCAAGCTTATATGTTGTATGTTCCGCATCCTTCTGGAGGCCAAAGCTGATGATATAGGTTCTACAAACGAGTCAGAGCTTAGATCTTCTATTCTCATCTCTCATTTTCCTGACATTGATCGGTCTTAATGTATGTCTGTAGCAATAGTTGAATGCATTTGTGTCCAGTCCACCCTTGAGCTACAGTTCGACAAAACTCTTCGGGCACCCACGTCTCAAGCAGGCCGCCAAGAATATGAGACTAGAAATTGCAAGTCGCGTCGGTACTTTCGTGCCGACATGTCGACTCATTAACAATACCTCCTCGTCAAGCCGTATCACTCCTCTTCGATAGCTCTTGCGAGCTCGCAGCCGCTTTTATCTATACGGTCGGAGCGGACCGGATGCACGATCTTACGACATATATCATACTTTCGAATGAAAATACGATTCACGCTAGCAGAACAACACACAAACAGTGACTAGCGATCAGTCACCTCCTTCATGATAGTAACGTAAAGTCGATCGATAATCAACGCCCCCATCGGATCTCCTTGCGCGCTCTTCTCCCCTCTCGAGGCCTATCGGATTGGGAAGAAGCGATAGGAAACGAAGTTAATAATCGATCATTAGCGCCAATTACCCGCTTCACAATCTAATCAAATAAGTGAGTCATAACCGCTTTGACCTCAAACTCTCCCTCGACGGTCGGCAAGGACACGGACGATCAAAGCGTCGTAAAGCTGGTATACCGTAGCACGAGGCTCATATCAGAAGGCCGAAACGAAGCCGTTACCGAGAGGTGGAATAGGCTTTGATAGCAAAGGAGGGTCTGGTCTGGGTCCGCGAGAGCGAGCGTTGAGTTGCCTTGACGACGACAGCATCGCCTGCTGTCAATTTCACTCCACCCCATCACCCTGTTGGACCGGCTTGACCGTGTCCGGAAAGGACAGGAAAAGGACCAAGTGAGTCGAAACAGGTCCAGGTCCGTGAGTGCGAATCCGCAATATTCCCCATCACCTTAAGGCCGTGCTTCCATCTCACTTTTACACCCTTTCGTACCTTGCTCTTTCCCTTACGCACAGCCATGTATGCTCATGAGTCAGAGCTCTGTTCCCACCCTTGGCATTACTATCGGTCGATCGGGACTGCGCTCCGTGAACTGGCCCTCGAATCGTTCTCCCCCCTCGAAAACGCCTCTTCTACACAACACACAAACCCCCGTCATCACTCATTTACTCCACCCGCAAAGGTATCCTTTTCCCCTTTTATCATCCCTTGGACATTGAAACGTTTCCTATTGAGGATAAGGGTGGGTTCCTCTTGATTTTCCTTAGGGTGAACTTTGATGAATGTCGAATGACTGACCGAGCTAGGTTTTAACGTAACGCAAAGCTTGACTTGACTACCCCTCCTCAATTCCTATTTATTATATCATAATCCCATCAAACCTCGACTTGATCACTGGATGATCTTGATCTCATTTTTCCTCTTCAATTCAACTTGCAAAACCGACTCTAGCCTATCATATACATAGACACTTCACCCCACTCGACACGATACAACCCCGCTAGCGGCGATACAATTTCACTAGTGTCGTTTACCCCTGCCCGGACCCTTCGATCAGATCAATTAGTGCGATGGATCCATCCCTTTCTCATCTTATGTCCTGGGCAGAACCAACAAGGGGTGACGCACCTCTACCCCTTACTGTATGTACCCCATCTACCCCTCTTCAAAGCCAAAACTGATGTATAGGGCCCATCATTGACTCTATCGCCACTGGGTGCTCCCCATGCCCCGACCGTCTTCCTCTTCGGAGGCAAGTTCGTACAGAATAGACGCTTGTCGGCGGAAATGTGGGCTTTTGACCTGGGGTCAAGAGCCTGGGAAAGGGTTGATGCAGGTGAAGGTCCTGCTCCTAGGTACTTTCATACCATGGATGTCTGTGCGTAAACTCTCTCCAGGATAGGATCTAGCTGACAAGCAGGGGAAGATAAACTAGTCTGTTTCGGTGGAATGTCAGAGAGCGAACCTCAGATGAGCGTTCACGATGATATCTGGTTCTTTGATTGCGTTCGTCGACAATGGTTATCACAACCTTCACCTTCTCCCGAATCTGGTCCTCAAGATCCCGCACTGCTTCCTTCGGCTCGATATGCGCATTTAAGCTCTGTATCAAGGGGAAAGCTAGTGGTATCGGGTGGTCAACATGCTGATAATTCGTATGTCCACCACTTGCATGCATATCCCAGCTGACATGTAGATGGGTATACGAGATCAATGTCTATGATCTACGGAGGAAAATGTGGATTTCAAGGACGGATCAGCCTGAACGACAGGGTTTGCATTCCAAAGGTGCCTACCGATCTGTCGCTTGCTCTGCCAAACATCGGGTGATTGCACCTCGAGGAGGAGACTCCAAGTCGGCACACACTTACTCGATCGACGAGGAGGGTGAAGGTGGTGGTAAGTCAGCTAGCCTTCGTGCTTCGTTGACAAGCTGACGATCAGAAATAATGTGTTATTCCAATTACGATTTTGCCAAAGTCCGACGGGAACTTGACCTCTTCACACCGCAGGATATGACTTCATCACCACCAGTCCCCTCTGCAAAACACGTCTCTCCACCTTCATTCAATATCCGCGACATCTCTGCTCGGATGCAGGGTACAACTCAGCCACCTGGATTGCGATTCCCAACAGGTGGTATCGTCGGTAATCATTTCATCCTTTGCGGTCTATACCTCGCTTCCTCATCTGCTGCCTTTTCAGTCTACGCACTCAATCTCGAGACGTGCGTATGGAGACACATCGAGCCTGGAATATTGGCTACCGGATCATGGAATCGAGCAGTCATTTGGGCAGATCGAGCCAAATTACTAGTATTTGGGAACCAAGAATCGGATTTAGCTGGCGATTACGGTCGACGAGCAGTCAGCGTCGATCACATGGCTGTTGTTTCTCTTGAAACTTTTGGGATCTACACTCCACCACGACTAGAGATCGCTCCAAAGATCCAAGAAGTCGGTTTATCAATGTTGGACGAGAACCTCGCTTCGGATTTCGAAGTAGTCTGCGACGATGGAAGAAGGATCAAGTGTTCTCGGAAATTATTGTCCGACAGGTGGACATGGTTTGCTCAACAAGAACGGGAATTGAAAATGAAAATTGCCGGAATCACCTCGGATGGTCCTGTCGATATCAACGATACTCTGTTGGGAGCTTGCAATCCCGCCAAACTAAATCCAACATACCTCGATTTACCAGAACCGTTCCCCGTTTGTGTCGCTTTCGTTCAATACTTCTATACCCTATCACTTTCGACTCCTTTACAGAACCGGGCACCGGTCTTGTCGGCACTGCTCTTTTTGGCGAAACAATACAAGATTGGGCGACTTGCTGAATTGGTCGTTCATGCTTTACATGAACGTTTGGATAGTTCGAATGCCGTTGGAGTGTATGAGATTGCAACTTTGAGTGGTCAGCAGAACCTGCAGGTCAGGGCTCTGAATGTGATTCATGTAAGCTACCCCAACCTGTCCTAGCAATGTCAGCTGATGACAGTCTGCCAAAAATGGCCAATCTCTCCGGAGTCACCGACAGCCCCCACCTACCAATGGGACCGGTGATAACTCGAACGATAGCCCCCAAGGACCACCACCTTCATCGCAAGGCGGCTTCACTTCACCTGGTGATTCCAATACTGCCCCATCACCATCTACCGGAGTCAACGGCAGCTTCACCGCCCATGCCCATACTTCATATCAAGCTCGTTCCGAGTCTCCAACTCTTGGCCTGGACGAAGAAGAAGATCCTTCTGCCATGCTTGCCGCTCTTGATATCAAGAGAACACCATCCCGACCATCTCGACCTGCACCTGCACCTGCACCACTACCTGCCATGGCAAAATTACCCCTCCCCACCCCACCTTCCTCTGCACATTCGAGTGTACCAGACTTGGGACATTATAGGTCCAACAATACTCTATCAAGGAGGGGATCAATTACGTCTTCAGAAGCTACTTCGCTCGCTACGCCTTGTCCATCACTCAGTGGATCTTCTCAAAGGGAATCAACCCTTTTACCTCGAGGGTCATATTCTACTTTCGATTCTAGGGGTAGTGCCGGTTCTCAATACGGTCGAGGTCTCGAAACTCTATCAGAAAATGGAAGTACGAGGGGAAATGGAGGTGGAAATACTCTCGGAAAATCAAATTCGATCAAGAAGGAATATCAAATTCATCATATCGATTCTAATGCTCCGCCTCCATCGGCTTATTCATCTCATCAAGCTCAGATCATTTCGGCTTTATCGACATACCAGATGGATGGTCGGATGCCGATTCACCCTCAAGGGCAATCATCAACGTCTCTTAATCTCCGCGATCCTCACGGTCAAGTTGCACACCAAAGTCAGCAAAGTCAGAGTACAAGTCATCTACCCTACCTGTCAAATGACAAGTTGCGACACTTGTCAACGAATACCGATTCATCAACTTCATCTTATTCTTCCAATGGACTTGGGCACAAGAAGATGGCTTCAATCATGTCTTCCGATACTGCAAGTATTACTACGGATTACAACGTCCACCTTGCTTCATCCATCAATCTCAGTAGTCTAAGTAGGACCGAGACTGGAGGAAGTGGTTCCACTGGTACAAGTAGTAAACAACAAGAAAAGGCAGAAAAGAAGGCGTATGTTCCTTCTCCTCTTTTGGCTGATGCCAATGAACATGTTTATACATACTAATCTGCAGAATCGCTGCAGCGGAGAAATCAGCTCGACAAGCAGCACAGCAAGAACGATTCGAAGCTCTACGTTTACAGCAGGCTAAAGCTATGGCACTTGCCGCGGCCGAGACACAACGAAAAGCAGAGATCCAGGCTGCTCAACCACCAAAAGAAAAGACGGCACCTAAATCCAGATTTGGGAAATTAGGCGCCAAATTCTCTGAGAACGTCCTGTTCCCTAGTTCCGGATCGAACAGTATGTTCTAGACCACCACACTCTGAAGATGGATTAGAAGATCGATGTGTGAGGAGACGATATGTTATTATTGATTCTGGGTTTTGGTCGGAATAGACACGATTTACAATACACGTACACCTTGTCTTGCTTTGATACATTTGTTGACGACTACTACGATTTGCTTGCCTATGTATATGCCATTGTAATAGCTTGTTCAACGTTACAGCCGAATCACTATAACAATTTCAGCCCTCAACTGTAGCTAGAAACGCGTTACGAGGCCGTCGTCATGCGTGGAAATATGATAACAGCTGTTCTACCTTTGATGACCCTCTCGTTGATAGGTGCACGTGAAAGGATGGTCGCATACCCCTGTTTCCAACTACTGATGAGATCAAGTCCTCTCATTCCAGGGCTTCGTGAAGCGCATATATCATCTCTGCGCAACATTACAACTTATAAGGTAGTACAGCTTTCTCACTACTTCCACCATACTTAGTGAACCATCCCAAGCCGACTAGTCTTCAACCCTTCCAAACACCCAATAACATCCATACCACCTACCCATTCTATTTCATTCACGCTGACCGCCAACCCGTTCATAACTCCACTTACCATCTTCCTCACTGCACTCACACTCCTAGCATTACTCCTTATCCTCCCCCAGGCTCTATTTAATTTCTCATCCAGAACCAGAATGCCATCCGATCCACGAGCCGCCGCTTCCTCTTCCTCTTCCTCCGCCCGCCCATCTTCTTCATCATCCTCATCGGCCGCCCGACCTTCTTCATCTTCTTCATCCTCCGCTAGACCATCATCATCTTCTTCTGCCGGACCACCTGCTCAACCAACCCCATATATCTCGGCAAACGCTTGGATGTCATTTTTCTTGTTTTGTTGCCTTGTGCTCATCATCCTCCAAGGTCCCCTTGGACTAAGTGGAATCGGAACAGCCGCAGTAACAGGTGGTGCTGGGGGATTATCGGTATTTGGGAATTTCGGTGGTGGGAATGGTGCAAATCTCGGAGGAGGGATTGGTTGTGGAGGTTTGGCTGCTGGATATGTTCCCTGGTGTCAGCCTGTCGGAGGGTTGGGAGTCGTATCCGCTCAACCTCTACCAATACAACAGCAGGTCCAGGTTCAGCAAGTCCCAGCTGTTGTTCATCATCATTATCCTCCAGGGGTCAATCGGCAGGTACAGCAGGTACAGCAAGGGTATACTTATCCAGATGTTCCGGCTTGTGGAGCACAAGGGTCGATCACATTACCAGGAGGCGGAGGAGGGAGGTGGTCATGGTACGGCAATCCTGTTCAGCAGTATCGTCAATATGGTATGTCAACCTTGTCATTGATTAAGCATCAAACTCTGATAATCAGTCCATCCGAGACGAGATCCTCAACGATCATTTCAATACCAACGACCTGGTCTTCAAGTTCAAGTCAACCAGGGTCAAGGAGAAGGACAACCTACGTATCAAACTCAACAAGGTGGGTCAGTCTCTTACTACCCCTACCCCTATTCCTACCCATATTACCGGAATGGCGAGTACCAATATACATATGACCAGTATCGCTCGTCGTATGGATATGGGTACCCCAGCCTCGATGCTGGTGCTCTGGATACTTCCGAGTGGACTTACGAATACTTATGCTATCGCCTTCCCTACCTTTGTCAACCTATCATCCCGTATGCCTACGCTCAACCTCAATCCCGTCCTCGTCAACAAACAGTCGTCCAACGTCAAGTTCAGCCCGCCGCTCCTATCCGTAAGTCATGTCAGTCTTTTCTAGCTGACATTAGCTGTTGTTCCCGTTCCAGCCATGACCCCTGGTACAGTGATGGGTATATCTAATCTCGAGAATGCTTTCTTTCCATTATTAGTTGGGGCTATAGCTCTACTAGTCATCTTTGATTACTCCTCTTAGATAGGCGTGCAATAAACAGTTAGGTTAGCCAATCAGCAATTTCTGGTTTCGCGTCATGGAATTTTGAGCCACTCTCTTTACCATTGTACTCTTATTTACTTATTACAAAGGATCATACAGCTTCCAATAGCTCAGTCAACGGCACACAGCAGATCATTTTGTAGAGGACAATCTCTTTCATACCGTCAATCCTTCTTTCGACCCGAAATAAACGGCAAATAGCCAATTTTGAAGAATGTCGGACAAGCTTACTCGTGTGGCTATTGTCTCGGATGATAGGGTTAGTCCATGTGTACTCCGTCTGTGCTAGCTCCTGTGAATACAGTGGCGATGTACAGATGGCAATGGTAGCAATCATGACAGGAGAAGAGCTGACGCATGCAGTGTAAACCCAAGAAATGGTGCGGATGACGAAAGACATATTCCATGCCCAAGCTAACCATCAGTCGTCAAGAATGCAAGCGTTCATGTCCCGTCGTCAAAATGGGAAAGCTGTGTATTGAAGTGAACCCAACGGATAAGAAGGCATTCCTGTCCGAGGAGCTATGTATTGGATGCGGTATTTGTGTCAAGAAGTATGTGCACCCTTTCCTGCGACTTGATGACATGCTGACACATCAGGTGCCCATTCGAAGCTATTCAAATTCTCAACTTGCCCACCAATCTCGAATCCCACGTTACCCATCGATACAATGCCAACGCCTTCAAGCTTCATCGATTACCTACACCTCGTCCAGGACAAGTTCTCGGTCTAGTAGGAACGAACGGTATTGGAAAATCCACCGCACTGAAAATCCTTTCTGGAAAGTTGAAACCCAATCTCGGAAAATACGATGATCCACCCGAATGGCAGGAGATCTTGAAACATTTCCGTGGTTCCGAATTACAGAATTTCTTTACCAAAGTCCTAGAGGATGATATCAAGGCAGTTACGAAACCTCAATACGTCGATCAAATCCCTAGGAGTATCAAAATTCCCAAGGCGACTGTTGGACACATGTTGGATATTCAATCTCAGATGGACAACAAGGAGCAATTGGCCGAGGATTTGGAATTGAAGGGGCTCTTGACACGTGAAGTCACTCAGTTGTCTGGAGGAGAATTACAGCGATTCGCTATTGCTATTGCCAGTATTCGACAAGCCGATATTTACATGTTCGATGAACCTTCTTCCTATCTCGATATCCGTCAACGTCTAGCTGCGGCTCGAGTCATTCGAGGTCTAGTCACTCCCACCAACTATGTCGTCATTGTCGAACACGATTTGGCTACTCTCGATTATCTATCCGACTTCATCTGTGTATTGTACGGTGTACCAGGTACATACGGTGTAGTCACCATGCCTTACTCAGTTCGAGAAGGTATCAACATTTTCCTTGACGGTATGATCCCTACCGAAAATTTGAGATTCAGAGAAGAATCCTTGACTTTCAAAATCTCTGAAAATGCCGATGAAGTTCAAGCGCCAAAGACAAGACGACATGCTTACCCAGCCATGACCAAGACTCTTGGAAACTTCAAACTTCATGTCGACCCAGGAGAGTTCTCGGAATCGGAAATTTTGGTCTTGCTAGGAGAGAATGGAATGGGTAAAACGACATTGGTTCAATTGCTAGGTGGAAAGATGGAGCCAGATGATCCAAAGGACAAGATCGAGTTGAGGGTTTCGATGAAGCCTCAAACAAGTGAGCGGTGATCCGTCATTATACAAGGTTAAGCTGACGATCAGTCTCGCCCAAATTCCCAGGTACAGTCAGGATGCTCTTGCTAAAGAGGATCAAGGCCATGTTTATGCGTATGTCTTCATCCTTCAACCTGGTCAAGCTAATTCTCAGACCCTCAATTCAATTCCGACGTCGTCAAGCCAATGCAGATTGAGCCAATCATCGACCAAGATGTACAGACGTAAGCTACCGCTCTCATGCATAAGGCGAAGCTGACCCTAGTCTATCCGGAGGAGAGTTGCAACGAGTCGCCATCTGTCTCGTACTCGGAGTTCCCGCCGATGTCCTATTGATCGATGAACCTTCCGCATACCTCGATTCCGAACAACGTATCCACGCTAGTAAAGTCATCAAGAAATTCGTCATGTCGTCAAAGAGAACCGCTTTCATCGTTGAGCACGATTTCGTATGTCCATCTCAATGACGTCAAAGATGGTCAAAGAGCTGATGACAGATCATGGCTACATATCTCGCTGATCGAGTTATTGTATTCGAAGGTAAACCCGCCGTAGAATCATACGCAAGGACACCAGAAGGTCTATTGACTGGAATGAACAAATTCTTGAAATCGCTTGATATCACTTTCCGAAGAGATCCTACGAATTTGTATGTCACCCTTAATCTCTTGTTCTTTCACTTGTACGCATCGCTCGAATTGAGCTGATAATATAGCCGACCTCGAATCAACAAGATGAACTCGCTTAAGGATAATGAGCAGAAATCATCTGGATCATACTTCTTCGTTGATCAAGATTAGGCGGCGGCTGGCGGGTGTCGGCAGAACTTTAGACTGGATATGAGGGGAGGATACAGAACAGAGACAAACACGCCGATACTGGCGTTTGTGTGAGATAGGGTATGTACATTGGTGATTGCATGAGGTGGGTATGCATATAGTAATTCGACTCGGCATTCATCACTCGCCCTTGATTACTCTATGTACGGAGAGCCCGGGGTTGGTCGACAGTACACTAAAGACCCTCTCACCACTGTCAGTCGAGGCGATGTTGAAGGATGAATGAAGAAGGCGTCGATCACTGATCGACACAATGTCACTCAAAGCAATCAAGCCGAGACTAATCATCCCTATGTCTCCCTTTGTGTCATGCTGATCACGGCGACAACAATAACACCCTTTCAATCCAGAACTAATCACTCCATAATCAGCGCAGGCATTCCGTTCTGGACTGACGTAGTTGATTTATGATCTTCAGGTGTCACTTGCCGATCATATATAAGGATTGATGTCGAAACCTCCTTCAAACCCCAATCTCCAAAGCTGAGGCAGCAGAGGCGACATACCTCTCCTTTCGTCCCATACTTAGCGGTATCGGGGTGAAGGGATGTCCTCAATCTCACTTTCCTCACCCGTGACGAACATTCTCAAACTGCTCATCAGTGAACGTGAAAGGAGATCCCGACTCATTCGACTGCCAGAGTGGGGTATATATATGGATCCCAATCCCATTGTATCGATCATCCCCATCCTGTGATATCCTCTTACAAAGCTGCCGGTCAGTTCACTTTCCTGATTCAACTGTGTCACCCAATTAGCAAGACAAGATGAAAGTTTCGATTCTCTCCCTACTACCCTTCGCATGCATCGTCACTGCCGCACCGGCCCCTCAGAGAGGAGGTAATCGACATCGACCGACAGCTGTTGCCGATCCTGTGGCTGCCGCCACATCAGCGACGGCTGTGGTTCCTGCTCCGGCTGCTAGTTCGGCAGGAGAGGGGACCGATGACAATGGGAATGGCGCCCCTGCCTCTACTGGTGCTGATACCTATGGGACTGCTGCTGCAAGCAAACCCGCTAGCAGTACATCAGATGCAGGAACTGGATCGACTGGCTCGACGGGCTCGAGTACTGGAGGTGATGGACACACGATCACTGTATGTCTCTACCCCTCTTCCAGGGTGTGAATTGACGAGAATCTATAGGTAAACAACAATTGCGGAAGCGGTACCGTCCAATGGCAGTATCAAGGTCATGGCCAAACCACGTTCCCTGGAGGCTCGACCACCGTTAACGGACCTGTTGTTGCGGGTATCATGTGGCTTGATGGTTATAACGGTTTTGCCTGTGGTGCAAACTCTCTTGATTGCGGAATGGTCGAAATGACCCTGGGAGCCGATAATGGATTCAATTCTATCAATTATTCTCTCTTGACCAGTGGATTGGGTAATCATAAATTGTAAGTGATATTCAATACCTCACTTCGTAACGAGGCTGACGTCTGAATAGGCGAGCACCGATGCAAATCGCGTTATCTGGTGGGACTTGTAGTGCCGAAGCCCCGGGACCTTGTACTGGTGACTCAGCTGCCGAATGCCCCACCGGGTACACCGGCACCAACACAGAAAGTGGCAAGCCACCAACGTGTGAAGGAACAGGTGTTGAGGTCAGTTGATTCTGCTGGACTGCGTTAGTAGAAATACGGCTGACTTTTATAGGCGACCATCACTTTCTGTCCTTGAGGGACGAGGGGTTCGAGTGATGTAGGTTTACAATTGTTAAGATGTATATCTGGCGTGAGGTTTGACGTACGTTGGTATTCGCACGATGAACATATGTCGTTTCATGCAGATATCAGTTAGTTGCCCAGTGAAACCGGTGATATCGTCCACTGCTGTCTTTGCCAAGGCGACCGCGTCTCCTTATCTGGCAGCAGTGTCAAGTAGCCTTCGGGCTCGGTCATCCTCGGCCACGACCTCGCTTCTATCAGACGATAAAGTCGACTAAAGGATGAGAAATGCAATTAACGATCAAAGGAGGCTCAGCGGGCGCCGTCTTCTTTATGATGAATCAGCTTCCCGAAGATATTTACGTTCCGCGGATGAGTGGAATAAAGAACCGGAGTTTCACCGAGTGAGGGGAAACAACAGCCTCCACCGTCACTTGCATTTGTAAGCGTGCTTCTTCTTCTTGATCCAGGCGCGGTACCGCCGGGCTACATGTATAACGGATCCGTACGGCAGTGGCTGACCCCTTGACTCGAATCGGATCCGAATGCACCTTCTGCATATAGTGGACAAGCAGCCCACGTCTGTCACTGTACAGTACCGTAGAATATAGCCTGTAGCTGAATTGCCGATTACTCAGCATTTACCCTGAATTTCATTCTGATTCCTGACTCGATGCCCGCCGGTCACTTTTTTGGCTAAACAACTCATTCATCGTTCGACTGCTTGCTGTTCTCCTTCTCGTGCATATAATATCTTTATCCTTTCGACAACACTACAGTAGTGTCGTATAGTCCTCTACAACTGGACATACGCGCTTGAAGAAACTGTTAATAATCGACTTTCACCAAAGCCGTCTGACGTTTCACGCGGTTCCGGAAAAAGCGATTTTCACTTGGCACGTCTCGGGCATCGAGGCCTTGTCACCGTACTCCTTTATACCGCTACTAGTTACCTCTTTTTCCTTCTTCTACTTCTCCCTCTAGTCTCTGCATCGATATAATGTCTGGCAATATCGCTGCTGGTGGAGCCATGCCCATTCTGGGTGCTCCTATCGGTGCTGGCGGCAACCCCCTCGTTCCTGGAAATCACGGCGACGATGGCGTCTCTGGTGCTCGAACTGAAGCCGCTACTGGCCATTCAGGCTCTACTTCCTCGTCTTCCCCCGATAAACGAACTCTCAACAACGACGCAGATGTCAACGACGAGAGTAACGACAAATTCCTCCCACTTCCCAAACATGTCGGTCAGCATGATTCCGCTCGATCTTCCCAGGATCACGTCGCCGAACTCGGTGAAGGACGAGTCTCTGTTCGAAAGGGAAAGGAAGAATTTGCCGCTCTCGAACGACGATTCTCCAACATGTCTCAACACTCTCAGGAATTACAACGATCTAACACTCGTGCATCTCGTCGATCTCAATCTGGTTTCGTTCGACCTGAAAAGACTGCTACCCGTCAATCCCAGAAGATTGTAGATTCTGAAAAGGGAGGCAAGACCGAGGACGACGAATTCAACCTCGCCGATGTCCTTCGATCTGGCCGTGACAAGAGTGATCAATCTGGTATCAAGCGAAAGAAGGTCGGAGTTGTTTGGGAGGATTTGGAAGTTGTCGGTGGAGGTGGTCTCAAGATCAATATCCGAAATTTCATGTCGGCCATCATTGAACAATTCCTCATGCCTGTTCTCATGATTCTCGGTTGGTTCGGTTACAAGCCATTCGCTGCCAAGCCTAAAACAATCTTACACACTTCTTCCGGTGTCATGAAACCTGGAGAAATGTGTTTGGTTCTCGGTCGACCTGGTTCTGGTTGTTCTACTTTTTTGAAATCCATCACCAATCAACGTGAAGGATATCTGAGCGTTAACGGGGATGTTTCGTACGCTGGTGTCGGGTGGAAGGAAATGCACAAGCTCTACGCTGGGTGAGTTGTTGTCTACTTATCTATTTAGGATGTGCTGACAGAACAGTGAGGTCGTCTACAACCAAGAAGACGATGATCATCTTCCTACTCTTACTGTCGGTCAAACTCTTCGATTCGCACTCAACACCAAGACTCCCAAGCGAAAGATTGAGGGTTTGAGCGATAAAGAATTCAAGGAAGAGGTCCTCACCATGCTCTTGTCGATGCTCAACATCAAACACACTGAAAATACTATTGTCGGTAACGCGTTTGTTCGAGGTGTATCCGGAGGAGAAAGGAAACGTGTTTCTATTGGAGAAATGTTCTGTGGTGGCGCCTCTGTCTGCTCATGGGACAACTCGACTCGAGGTCTCGATGCTTCTACAGCTCTTGATTACGCTAAATCCCTACGACTTTTGACCGACATTATGGACCAGACTACTTTTGTTTCCCTCTACCAAGCCGGTGAAGGTATCTACGACCAGTTCGACAAGATCATGGTTCTCAACGATGGTCGAGTTGTCTACTATGGTCCAGCTTCTGAAGCTCGAGCCTACATGATTGGACTTGGTTTCAAGGATCTTCCTCGACAAACTTCTGCCGATTACCTCTCTGGATGTACCGACCCCAACGAGCGACAATTTGCTGATGGTAAAGACGAGAGCTCTGTTCCCTCTACTGCCGAAGAGATGGAAAAGGCATACAAGGAATCTGAGATCTGCGCACGAATGATCAGGGAAAAGGATGAATACAAGACTCTGATGGAACAGGATGAGCAGCACCGACAGGAATTCAGAGAGGCTGTTGCCGACCAGAAACACAAGGGTCTCGGCAAGAAGTCTCCATACACCGTTTCATTCCCTGCTCAAGTTTTCGCCATCTTCAAACGACAATTGCTTCTCAAATTCCAGGACACGTTTGGTATCTCGACTGGTTACGCTACTTCGGTTGTCATCGCATTCATCGTTGGATCCGTCTACTTCCGATTGCCTGAAACTGCTTCCGGTGCGTTCACTCGAGGTGGTCTACTGTTCTTGGGTCTATTGTTCAACGCTCTTACCTCATTCTCGGAGCTACCATCTCAGATGATGGGCAAGTCTATCTTGTATCGACAAAGTGGATATCGATTTTTCCGACCAGGAGCTTTCGCCGTTGCTGCCGTCTTGGCCGATATCCCATACAACGCCAGTAACATCTTCATTTTCACCATCATTCTCTACTTCATGGGTGGTCTCTACGCATCGGCGGGAGCATACTTTATGTTCCTCTTATTCATCTTCACAACGTTCATGGTCATGTCTGGATTCTTCCGAACTTTGGGTGTAGGAACCTCAGATTACAATGTCGCTGCTCGTCTCGCTTCGGTATTCATTTCCATCATGGTCACTTATACCGGATACATGATTCCCGTTCAATCGATGAAACGATGGCTATTCTGGCTATTCTACCTCAACCCTCTTTCTTACGGATATGAAGCTATTTTCGCCAATGAATTCAGTCGACTCCAATTGACTTGTGATCAAGCATACACTATCCCGCGAAATATCCCTCAGGCTGGCATCACTGGATTCCCTGATAATGGAGTCGGACCCAATCAACTCTGCTCCATTCAAGGTGCAGGCGTTGGACAGAACACAGTCGACGGAAATGCATACATGAATGTCGGATACTCATACACCAAGGCTCATATCTGGCGAAACTTTGGTATTCTCATCGGTTTCTTCGTCTTCTTCATGGTCCTTCAAATCCTCGCTATCGAGTTCCTCAAACTTGGAGCTAAGCACGCTAGTATCCTCGTATTCCAGAAGGAGGACAAGGAACTCAAGAAGTTGAATGATCGATTATCTGAACGAAAGGACGCTTTCCGACGAGGAGAACTCGAACAAGATCTATCTGCTTTGAAGCAAAAAGATGTTCCGTTCACTTGGGAGGGATTGAACTATACCGTCCCTGTTCCCGGTGGTCATCGACAACTACTCGACAATGTTTACGGTTACGTTAAACCTGGTACCCTCACTGCCCTTATGGGTGCATCCGGTGCTGGTAAAACGACCTTGCTTGATGTTCTCGCTGCTCGAAAGAGTATCGGTGTTATCGATGGTGACATCCTCATTGGAGCTAAACCCGTCGATGTTTCTTTCGCTCGTGGATGTGCTTACGCCGAACAACTTGTAAGTTTTTGCCTGTCGGTTTCGTAGCGAAAGCTAACTTTCGAGGATGTACACGAGTGGACCACCACTGTTCGAGAAGCTCTTCGATTCTCTGCTTACCTTCGGCAACCTCAGGAAGTCTCTGTCCAGGACAAGAACGATTATTGTGAGGATATCATTGAATTGCTTGAATTGCAGGAATTGGCCGATGCCATGATTGGTTTCCCGTAAGTTTACCTACTCCCACACCCTTCCACAGCTGCTGATAATCCAGCGGTTACGGTCTGTCTGTCGAAGCACGAAAGCGAGTCACTATCGGTGTAGAGCTTGCCGCCAAGCCTGATCTCTTGCTTTTCCTCGACGAGCCCACTTCTGGTCTCGATGGTCAATCCGCCTACAACATTGTTCGATTCCTCCGAAAACTTACCGCCGCCGGTCAAAAGATCTTGTGTACCATCCATCAGCCCAACGCTCTCTTGTTCCAGAACTTCGATCGACTCCTGCTTCTTCAACGAGGTGGTCAATGTGTCTACTTCGGTGATATCGGAAAAGACTCGAACGTTCTCATCGACTACCTTGAGCGAAACGGCGCCCCGGTCCCACCTAGCGCCAACCCTGCTGAGTTTATGTTGGAGGCCATCGGTGCTGGATCTAGAAAGAGAATGGGTGGTGGTGATTGGCACGAGAAATGGCTCAACTCTGAGGAATTCGCCAGGACAAAGGAACAAATTACCGAACTTAAGGCTCAGGCTCAGGCTAAACCCGATACCGATGATGGAAAAGCTACAGAGTATGCTACTTCGACTTGGTTCCAATTCAAGACTGTACTCAAAAGAACCAACATCGCCTTGTGGCGAAACGCCGATTACCAATGGACTCGATTGTTTGCTCATATCGCTATCGCTTTGGTCGTCACTCTGACTTTCTTGCAGCTCAACAATTCGCTCGCCAACTTGCAATACCGAGTCTTTGCTGTCTTCTTTGCTACCATTCTACCCGCTCTTGTGTTGGCTCAAATCGAACCTCAATACATCATGTCTCGAATGACTTTTGCTCGTGAAGCCTCTTCGAAGATGTACTCGTCGACCATCTTTGCTTCGACTCAGATGATTGCCGAGATGCCTTACTCGGTCGGATGTGCTACCGCTTTCTTCTTGCTTCTCTACTTTGGTGTTGGTTTCCCCTCGGAATCGACCAGGGCAGGGTACTTCTTCCTCATGGTTCTCCTTACCGAAATCTACGCCGTCACTCTCGGTCAAGCCGTCGCTGCATTGTCACCCTCGATCCTGGTCGCTGCGCTATTCAACCCTTTCCTGTTGGTGCTCTTCTCGGTATTCTGTGGTGTCACCGCTCCTTACGCTACTCTACCCTACTTCTGGCGAAGCTGGATGTACTGGCTCGACCCCTTCACCTGGCTCATTCGAGGACTGGTTTCCACCGCGCTACACGATGTGCCAGTTGTCTGTGAGGAGCAAGAGTTCAACGTCTTCCGTAAGTACACCATCACTTAGCATGAGTGATTGCTAATAGTAAGCCTCACCCGCTGGTCAAACATGTGGTGAATACGCCGGCGCTTTCGCCCAGGCAGTCGGTGGATACATCAACAACCCCGACACCCAGGGTGATTGTCAATTCTGTCAATACTCTGTCGGAGACAGTTTCTACAACAACCTCAACATTACCTACGATACCAGATGGAGAGATTTCGGTATCTTCGTATGTCGACCCTCATATCATTACAATGCCAAGCTGACGTTCTAGTTGTGTTACACTGTCTTCAACATTCTTGTTCTTCTCGTTGCCGCAAGGTTCTTGAAGTGGTCCAAGAGATAGTCAGCCATATTCAAGATACGGTCTTTACAGTTTCAATCCTTGGTTCAACCATATATTACATTCGTTTTCCGTTCACAACATATCATAGATTATTTCATGTATAATGTGTGTTTGCTGCTGCCGCCGCTGTTGTATGGTGAGGTTGGTTGCACACAGACCTGAGTCGAATCTTGATACCTGACCGGAGATGACCGATGATCGGTCAAATCCGATGGATGTACGGGGTATGCTTACCGAGTATCAAAAAAAGACCCACTCGACTCTTTTTATATCTTCAGTAGGCAAAGCATGGTCTGTCACCTGCATCGCTTCCTGATTTAGTGCAAGATGTCGAGCGATAGCAAGTCCATCAATGGGACTTCAGTACATGGTGGGGACATCGCGATGGATGATACCAGGGGTGCTGGCCCATCGACTTCCCCCACTCGACCTACATCTGTGCAACGTAAAAGCTCGGAAACGGCACACGACAAGCCATCGACAGACATTGGTATGGTGGATGGTCGTCAGAGGGATGAATTCGATAGATTCACCTTATCCCAGAAACGGAGAATGACAGCTATAGTGTCTTTTTCAGCCCTTCTCAGTCGTAAGTACTGCCCTTATCTCGCCGCCACCAATTAACGAAATAGCAATGGCATCTTCAATTTTTCTGCCTTCTGTTCCTCAGCTGGCCAAAGATCTTGATACATCGGAAACAATAGTCAACGTCACGATAGCAATCTTTATTGTGATAATCGGTGTCGCTCCAGTGATTTGGTCTCCACTTTCTGGATTTTACGGTCGTAAACCGGTTTATCTCGCTAGTATGCCTATTACTATCGCTGGTTCTATTGGAGTGGCTTTGAGCAGGAACGTGGGGGATATCATTGGAACGAGAGTGTTACAAGGGATCGGAAGTAGTGCGGTATTGGCCGTGGGAGCTGGAACTATTGGGGATATCTTCAGACCGACCGAGAGAGCGAATGCTATGGGATGGTTCTATTCTGGTGTATGTCTATCATCCGTTTTCCACATATTCCTGGGCTAATATGTAGGCCCTGTTAGGTCCAGCTTTAGCACCAGTCATAGCAGGAATTTTCACCCAGTACACTGCGGTACGTTATGTCCTCTTCCAACCAAAGCAAAACTCATCATCTTTTAGGAGACTTGGCGATCTGCCCAATACTTCCTAGCGGGTGTAGCATCCCTGTCTCTCCTCCTCACATTCCTCCTTCTCCCTGAAACTCATCATCGCCCGCTTCCACATACTATATTGAAGGAAGAACGGGGCAAGAAGTTCGTCCCATACATCTTCAATCCCTTTACGAGTCTTGGGCTTTTCAGGTGGCCTAATATCTGTTGTATCGTATGCTTAACAACATTTTTACTGGCATGGCTGATGAAGTAGACTTTCGTTTCTAGTTGTGTCATGTTTCAGGTGTACTGTCTATTGGTACGTACCACCTACTTCGATTCAAAGCCTGACTGACATCGTAGGTTCCATTAAGTAGGTCGAGTTTCAAATCAGCACGCCGAGCTCTCGCTGATACTCCTCTCCTCCAGGTTCCGTTTTCGTTAGTCCTTTTGTCATCACTAGTGATGCCCAAGCTCATTCTCTAGCAATCGCGCTACAACATTGACAATGTGGCATTAGCAGGATGTCTCTACCTTGCTTCCGGAGCAGGGAATATCATCGGCGCCAGGGTGGCAGGGCGTGAGTCTTATTATTGCTTTTGAGGGCTACATACTCATGTTCAGCATGGGCGGACGCTACAGTCAAGAAGTATATCCGGAAGAGAGGATATAGGCGTCCGGAAGATCGTTTGACGGCTGCTGTCCTTGGTGTTGGGCTCATTCTGCCCTTGTCGGCTATCACATATGGATGGCTCGTTCAATACGGGTTAGCACTTTCCCTATCATATGAACTCATGCTAAGATCATAGTGCCGGAGGAATCGCTCCGCCTTTGGTTATGACGGGAATTAGCGGTTTCGGGCTCATGATCACCTTAACACCCTTGAACACCTAGCAAGTATCATCCGTAATGAAAGAGGATTCGCTGATAGTTAGTGCGGTGGACTGCATGCAGAATCGGTCAGCCGAGGTCATCGCCGTGAATAATTGTACGCGCTTTCAGTCTTCATTTCTGGCGCTGATTTCCAGTCGTGCGGTATCTGTTCTCTGCCGCGGCCTCAGCCTTTGTGCTCCCATTAGCAAACGCGATAGGCTGGGGCCCTACCATGACGATAGCAGCCATCATATGTGTAGGTCTAAGCCCAGATCCCATACCCTCATCTAATGCAATAGTGGCTGGCTCTAGGGGCGTTATTGGCGGTGATCAAGTGGGGTCATATATGGCGACAACGGACCAATTTGAAGCATGGAATTTTGACGGTAGATGACGATCGTCAATCAGCTGTCGAAAACACAGAATCAGCCGAAGACATCGAGAAAGCTCAAAGTCCTATCCAACCTGCCATACCCGTTCCTCAGGAGCAGGACGAAGAAGCGAGGGATGCTCATGGTGATATCTCGACGGATCCGAGGTACCGCCGGCCCCGAAGAGATAGTAATATGCCGCCTGTTCGTGAGGTTCTCAAGCGGACGACCTCGTTATCCCAGGCCTCGGTACATGGCGGGTAAAGGTATTTACGACAGATCCAGTAGACAATTTGTAGCCCCTTTTGGTGGACTGATGCACATTATACCAAGCACTTGCATATTTTGATGACGATGCGAAACGAAACGATAGATGCTTGGTAATGACCGAAGCAGCAACTTGTAAATCGGTGAGACATATACATTCCTGCAAGTCTGGGCAGGGCAGCCGATCAGCAGTGCTCCAAATGACGTCTATGATGACATCCGAGGTATTCCCGCATCCAAAGTGCAAGTGAAATATCAAGCCATGTGTGGCATGGCGTGTTCGAGTGAGGAGTCGGGAATAAACGTAGTCGACCAGGTGATCAAGTCAACGATCACCCACGTTTGTGCTCCAGAACGCCTCAGTCTGGTCAATGTCAACAAGTCCCATTGCATGTACCTCTGAATTGTTTACTTTTCTTCCATTAGAGTTCGGAAGGTACTAGAACTCTAAATCTCCTATAGGGATGCAATGATGAACATCGGGCCGGTCAATATACACCCATGAATTATCCGTCGTACTCGTACCATCTATCGCACACCGCCTGGGCGTGCTCAGACTATCTTCACCTCTCTCCGTCTGAGTGGTAAGCAGACTCGTCATCCGGCAATTGATGATCGGAGCGAGACAACTACACCTGCTTGTTTCCCCCGGGCCCCCCGGTCCGCGGTTCTTGAAAACACTTGGCATTTTCGATCATCGCGGAAAGGCCAGGCCGAGTAAACACCACTTTTGGTACATCGGTAGACTAGTCTCTTGGATTATTCAGTCGATTGGCTGACCTAGGACCTGCTTGGCATTGAGTCATTACATACAGTAGAAGATCAGCGGAGTCCTGCTCGCCGTCCAAGGCGTTCATGGTCGGTGGTGTGCTTCGGAGGCGCTCTGCTATCACCCCTCGGACCACTACTGGTAATGTAGGATACCCTCCTTTTTGATTGTGCGGTGCAACTTTGCCCTCATAGTCGGTGTATTGACCTTGGCTTACGACTAACTACGTCAATCGAGTGCTTGGCATTGCCAGACCGAGGTGGATGTCGCCATGTTGACATGTTTTCTATGAGGTATAAGTATATGCACATTCTGGCTATTCTCTCTTTCTCTTCATTCACTTTACGAGCCAACTTCACTTTCCACATCTGTAGCATAACAACCCAACACATATAATCAATATCATACACAATGAAGTTCTCTCTACTACTAGCTGTTCTCCCCGCCCTTGCTATCGCCGCTCCTACCCCCGAGAACGACGGCAAGCACGTCGAGAAGACCCATGACAAGCCTGCCGCTCCTGCATGGAGGGACGAGTACCAAGACTCCAAGAAGGGCGACAAGCACTACGACGAGGCCCCTAAGGAGGAGCACCACGATGACGATAGCTGGAAGGGATCTTTCCCATTCGAGTTCACCTCTACCCTTGTTGCTTGGGCCGATGGAAACCAGATCATCAACAACTCTCAGGTCGCCGTTCCAGGACTTTCACCCGATGGTTACGGTAAATTCGCCTTTGGTTTAAACTCTAACACCAACACCATCTGCCACGTAAGTCAATTGCAAATGCCTATCATTTACTTCTCGCTAATCAACAGAACATCACCGTCTGGATTCGAGGTGACTACCAGTCCCCAGCCGTCACCGCTACCCACATCCACCAGGCCGCCAAGGGCGCCGCCGGTCCTCCCAGAATCGCCTTCCCTAACCCCATGCCTCTCCCCGGACAGCCCGAGGACCTAGCCGAGTACTCTTGGAGGCAGTCTCTCGGATGTATCACCGGTCCCTTCACCACCGGTGTTGTCAACAACGGTAGTAAGTCATATTCAAGTCTCACATTGGACAATCGCTAACGTGACAGCCGACACTGGAGCGGGTTTCACTGTTGCTCAGCTTGAGGCCAACCCCGAGGGCTTCTTCGCCGACACCCACACTGCCGAGTTCCCCGCCGGTGCCATCCGAGGTCAGCTCCAGTGGTACTAGATTCATCCTTGTAACGAGCTTGAAGTAGATATATAATAAGGACAATTACCAAAGACAATCTACATGGACAATCGGATGAAGGATATTTCTTTGTAATACTGCATAGCAATATGAAATATTTACAACTTGGCAATATCATCCCTGTTCCTCGGGCATTAAGCTGATTGTGTTACCGCGAGTGATCGGGATGACGGCTCTTTGGATGCGCCTGGGAGCTCGTTTTCCCCGGCCGTCCTCGGTGTCAACAAGACAGACCCTCAATTGGGATAGCCACCGTATTGGTGAGTCGGCGACGACACGTTTAAACCTTGCCACTGTGGTGCGTTTGTAGATGTGAAGGAAAAGTACGAGATGAGCGAGAGAAGATGATCAGATTCCCGCAGCTGGCGGCTAGACTGACGTGGGATTCTGCATCTTGGAAGTACAGACAACACCTGTCTTGGGCTTTCATATTCACATCTACTGCGTATATACGGCATACTTACTATAATGACAGAGGTATTTGTATAAGGCCTAGAAGATGGCTGTGGTGTGATCATAAATGCTCCGCGCCGTCTCCAGCATACATCGCTCGGAATCAGTCAGTTGGCGATCTTTTACTCCGTTGACCCATCTATCCCCTACTACACTCGTCCTTGGCTGAGTACAGGTTGATACTTCGCTTTGTCGGGGATCAGCAACATTGGGTGGCTCGGTGCGCCCTTGGGTTTGTCCAGGCGAACAGATCTCGGTACGGGGTGGCGAGCGTAAACTTGTTCCTCCTTCCGAGTATCGTCTTGACGATCGAGCATGATTTATAACAGGGACAACGAGATGACCAGAAGGAGGAGGACTATTCGTGTCGTTCGCTTTTCTCACGTCTCTCATAGCATACTGACTCTTGGTCGCTCGCATTTCGGGCCTCGCTGCATAGGCCGACATCACTGATAGCTGTTTGCTTTCCCGCCATCGTGGCACCTCTCGTTTTCGTACATCGATAGACCCGCATGTCCTGCAAGAGTGAGCCCATAAACCCGTTGAAGTGGAGTGACGGGTCGGGGTTCGCGATCGTTGTTGTTGTGATGGAAAGGCATCCTCGTCATCGGAGAACGCAATCGAGTCTGAATCGTAATCAGGGTCGGTTTCACTTTCAGTGCCACTGTCATCCTCTGACCAGGTATCGTAAGGGAGTCGGCATGTTTCGTAAGGTGACATATTTCGGGCTGAATGGATAAACAGTGAAGAAGAGAAAGAGGGGGAGGAAGCGGTGAAGATTGATGTATGAGATAGCATGGTGAAAGGAAGTCATGGTACCGGGCGGTTTTGGGTCTGCCACTCGGGCGGAGCATGTCCAGCAGCTCCACTGCTGGGAAACATGGAGCCGAATCACGGCGAAACTATCGAGCACTTGGCGTCGACTCAACCTACAAGATCCCTCTGGGTGCGGGACCACTGAGCGACCGAGAATGAGGCAGAGCCTCAGGCAGCTCAGAGCATTTTGGGTTCAGAAGCTTGATAGCATAAGTAGATCCTGTCATGTGTAGGTCAAAAGCCATGAGCTTGGGACCTATGCCGAACCATTCGATGCATTTGACTTCGGCTCGGGTGGGCATGGTCAGATGCGCGGGCGTATAGGTCCAGAGAACCCTAATAGTCACATGAAGGGTTATGCCATGTGTCGTGTAAAGATATACACTGACATATAAGACTTCGTAGGCCAAAGCACTCATATCTCTCATTCTCGTATAAACATACGAAATCCCTCTTCGTCTCGCTACTGCTTGAGCCACGATGTAACAAGTTGATCGTGATCGTCACTGGTCCCCTCGCCTGATACATCCCCGGCGACCGAAAGCGGTCCATTACATGTGGGACAATTGGTGAGTGCACTCTCACTTGTGCACTGGGTAGGATCATCAACCTGAGACATCTGTCGAAGTTCATGACCTATCTGTGTGATTGGTTCCGAAGGCTGCAGACCGGCCATTGTATCCGCGCTCTCGACGACTGGCACGTGAGCAGAAGTACCCGAGCTTCGAAGAAGACCCTCCCTCTCTCGCCAGCACTTGTGTCGGTCAGTCAACAGCTTCGAGGCGTTCGCTTTGACCTGAGCCTTATCTCCCCTCAGCTTGAGCTCCCTCTCGATCTCGCTCATACTGGCTGTCGCATTGTTCGCCGCTCCCAAAGATTCAGAGTAGAATGAGTCGTTTTGGCTCAACACATTGGATCCGGGGTATGATGAAGGGGAATGTGATCCGTCTCGACTCTGTTGGGTCTCCTCTCCTTCTCGGTGTCCTCCATTTTCAGTCATAGCGACTGACAGCTGGCAGCTTTCAGCACTTCCTGATATATCGAAGCTGCGGGTCATATTGAAGCGATGTATCTGTCAAAGTGAAGCGTCAGCATCCCAGCCGTGTTGATGAGCTTTTGTTCGCTAGCGCAAGAAGGACCGAGATCCTTTCATCCGTACTCTCGATGAGGTCATGGATGTTCCTCAGAGAAACTCCTCGGGTTTTCCCCTATTTGTTTGCCGTGGCTGACTCTCTGAAAGGAAGTCAGAGATTCAAGAAATCAGTATCACTTACGTCTATTATGACCTTGTCGAGGCGAATATCATCGCGAGGGCTAAAGAGCCGGTAGTAAGTCAACAATGGTCCCACTCTTCTCGATCGCCTGCTCAAAGGACCAACCTCGAAAAGTCGAGACCAGACACCAGTATTCGTTCATCCGGTAGCAGCTAGCCCCTGCAAGGCGATACAAGCCCAAAAATGCCCTACGTCTTCCTCGTAAGCCTAAGTAGCGTTACTCCTTCCTTCTGATATCTCTCCCTTTCCCCTTGTTTATCATCACCAACTATCTCTGAATCGAAGCATTTCTTCAACATGGTGAAGAAACGCTTGTCCGCCTAAAATGATTAGTTTGATCCTTTCATGGACGACTGACCTTTCTACGTTTCTTCCAACAAAACAGTATTTCAACTTCTTTGCCCATCGGTGCTAAGTCACATAATGTCTTTAGTAATAATGGGAAAGCGGGCTGTCATCAGCTATGCTACCTGTGTATGGTAGATTGAACTTACCTCGAAATAGACACAGTCTGCAGCTAGGATCACATCCGCCTCTTCAACTGGCACGTTGTTGGGCTTCTCTCCCCAATCATATTCTGCGATATGTAGGTTAGGAGTTTGGACATTAAGGACTGCATTTTCCTCCATAAGCTTCATGAGGCACCTGTATCATCAGCGATAAGCTATCAAGATAACAAGATAATTCAGATCCAACCTCACGCTTGATCTGTCGCCCATACTTCGGCACTGGGTTCCAGCAGAGCAGCTACAATTCCCACTAGTCCCGTACCACTCCCTAGCTCAACGACCTTCTTGTTCTCGAGGTATGAAGGAGAATGACTATGTCTCCAAGCGAGATACCTTGATAGAACCTTTCATCAGCACGAATACGTGAAAGCACAGAGGTAAGAGGACGTACAATCCCAGAAGGCCAAGCGATCCCACCACACCCAGGTCCAGCGTCCACTTTTAAAGTGACATTCTTCCTCAGATATGGGATCTCCAATACAGTCTCTTCGGCTGTAGCCGTCGTAGGTGGTCGAGGAGGAGCTAGGGATTCAAAAGTCGGTAAAGCAGCTGAGGAGGATGTTGTCGAGACCGAAGATGATCTCGAACGGGCTCCAGCAGACTCGCTATTCACCATTGACTGGTAGCTAGGGGCAGTATCTGGGTGCTTCTGAGACCTTGGCGGTAAAGAATAATGAAGCTGATGACCAAGACACGCGCAGCTTGAGTTCAAGTCAAGTCGATCAAGGATCGAACTCAGGAACAGGTTGATCAATTATCCCTGACTAGTCCCAGCATCAAAAAAAGAGAGACTAGACAGGTTCACGCCGCAAGTCTCACGTCTGGCGGTCGAGTGAATCATGTAGCTGGCCGAACATGCTGCGAACCCGAATGACATCCGAGTTAAGGCTATCCTAGGCCTTCCTCGCACATTCCATCGAAACCCGCTGAACGCAAAAAGGAATGAACCACAACACCTAACAGGATTCGCAAGTGGTCCCCCACCTTGCTACTAACTGGGCGATATCCAGGTTATCTGCGCAGATCAGACGGGATGCGGAGTTTTCTAGATTCTATGGTCGTGGATGAAATGCTAAAGTGTTGGCTCCATTATGTACCAGGACAACGCGTCTTGTGTGTGTGTCGCCGGTATCAACTCCGGCCAGCATTTCCTATCACACCTCACTCACTCTTCCTACTAAACCGGTGATAAACTGGTAATGCTATCCATAGCTGCAGATCGGTCATTATCTTCCTCTACTCTGGTCAAACTCTGCCGAGCTAGTCCACACCGACTACAGGTGCGGTATCGAAGTGACATACCCGACAGACCGGCTGCCTCAGCATTCGCCTACTTATCAAGAAAACGTAACTCAACCGTTGTGACGATTGCAATGTCATCTCTATCACGTAGGAACTTATCATCAAGCGCAGGTTCAGGCCCGAGCTCGAAAGCTGCCAAGCCAGAGCATACACATTCGCACTCGCACGCGGACAAGCATAATCACGACCATAGTCGTGATGGACACGACCACGATCATAGTCATGGTGGGATTTTCCACTCTCATGCACATGATCATTCGGAAGGGGCTGAGCAGATTATGACTGCAATATCGAAAGGGACATTAGATCGTGGAACCAAAATCACCCTACTAGGTCAGTCGCTTACCATTATTATATACGGCAACCTGACATTACAGGACTGGCTAGTAATGTTGGATTAACGATATCAAAGGGATTAGCTGGATTATGGATGAACTCAGCATCTTTACTTGCTGAGGCTGGGCATAGTTTATCGGATCTTCTAGGTGTAGGTCCACACTCCCCAACCTCTCAGCTGATCATAGGACTTTGTCACATTAGCTACATGGCGGATATCTAGAAAACAACCAAGCGATACTTTCCCTTGGGGATATAGTAAATTCGAAACGTTTGGGACGTTGTCGGTCAGTATCATCTTAGTAGGAGGTGCGATTGGGATAGGGTTACATTCATATCATGTAAGCCCCCAAGTCCATGTCCACTTAGAGTGTCAGACACTGATGAGATAGCTACTACTACAAACATTATTACCGTACCTAGAGTCATTACCGCCCGGAACTACACTTGCGCAACTAGCAAATTACCTACCTCATGGCGTTCCATCACCTCTACTTGAGTTGTTTCATTCCCACGGCCCATCCGCTGTTGATCACGTACATGGCGTCGCCGAGGGTCATTCACATTCACACTCTCAAGCCGACACGCCGACAGATGTAGCTCATGCTATTCTCAACCCTCACGCAGCCTGGTTCGCGCTCGCGAGTGTATTCATAAAAGAATGGCTATACCGCTTGACAGCAAGAGTTGCAACAGAGGAACATTCCCCCGTTTTAAAAGCAAATGCGTTACAGTATGTCACCGTGCCCATCTTCCTTCAGCACAGGCAAAACTAACCACCAGTCACCGAGCCGACGCACTCACTTCACTGGTCGCCCTGACATCAATCTTGGGCTCATCATTTGGCGGTTACACTTTCCTAGATCCCTTAGGTGGATTGGCCGTATCTTTTTTCATCCTTCAACAAGGCCTTTCATTATCGAAAGTAGCAATGTTGGAACTCCTAGATGCAGGAGTGGACAAGAACACGCAGAAAAAAATCGAATCACTAGTGGAGGGGTTGGTTGACGGGCAGGATTTACTGGGAGTAAGGAACGTGAGGGGTGTCAAGTCTGGTGGTATGTTTCCCGCTCGTCGTTCGCGATGATCATGCTAAGATAATAGGTCAAACCCATTTAGATTTGACAATATCAGTACCGGCAGATATGACTGTCCGAGATTCTCATGCGGTCGAATCGAGAGTGAGAGACGCAATCATCAGTGCAAGGCGGGAGGTGAGGGAAGTCAAAATACACGTTCATGGGCAAGGCGTGGATGAAGGTGTACCAGGTGCACGGGGAGATACGTCGAAGGAAGCTTCAGGGGTGGTTACCTCTGATTTTGGCAAAGAGGGATGTTAGATGGTACGAGTAGGTAGGAAGACGATCTTCGTGACGGTTATGCTCATGATGCTTATGAAAACGCATTGCCCGATGGACCGTGTTGGGCCTGGTTGTCTCCGGATCCAAAGCTGAATCAGATAGTAAGATAGAAATGAGACAACGTACCCATACCTACTCGTGTCCCCTCGATGCAAGTGGTGTGAGCAATTTGAGGCAGCCGAGCAAATACCGACCGGGAGCTGTATGCATGACGTAGAGTCTTGCCATGAGATGGCTCAAGGTGCCGTTATTGCTCACACAATTACATAGGCTTTTCCCAAACCTTGTGTTGCGGGATAATCTAACGACTAATTGTTGGCGAGAGCCAGGACTAATCGATCCATGGTACAAAAGACTAATGCCGTGTATATGCATGTAAATGAAGTTAAACTATATAGTACCGTAATGTATGTAGATGCGACGGGATGATGACAGTCATGGTTGGGGGCGTAATGATCGTGATGCGCTTTTATTTGCGTGCGCTTTTGTTTTGGCGAGTTCGCTCTATTTTTCTGATTCTACAATATACCGGTATTTTGCAATCTATATCGAATTCTAGAAATCGTCGTTCGAATTGGAGTGAGCTGTAGGTTCATAGGTTTGAGGAGTAGTTTGTCCTGGATCTTGGAATTCGTGATTCTGATGATGTGTCGGTGTACCACTGTATGGATGTCCATGTCCAGCTTGTCCATCCGGGTAAACGCCATATGGGTTCTGAGGAGTAAAAGGAGGCGGACCATTCTGAGCGTTAGCCCAAGCCCCTCCATTTCCGACCAAAGATGGAAGATGGGGAAGAGGACATACATTCCATGATTCGTTCTCACGGTAATCCCCTCCACCACCAGGGCCATTGGGGTACATGACTCCATTCCTTGGCATGACATGAGGTGGTGGACCGTGGGGGTATCCTGGGTGATCATATGGTCCACTTCCATTTCCACTTGGCCCTGGTGCTTGGCCCGCAGAACCTCCTGAACCGGACGAGTATCGGCCATCAACGTGTCGTGGATCTGGGAAGGCTGGTGTGGAGGGAACATAAGGCGAGGAGTGTAGGCCCTATTCGTCAGTGTGGTCCGTGGTTCATGAATGAGACGGAAACATACGGATGATAGAGATAACCTGGATCGATGTTGTCTTGACATAGGATCGACATGGAATCCAGACGATGATGAAGGATTGGAATCAGATCCATGATTATAATCCACATTCACCTGCTGTCAGCGCCTAATCACTTGGAACTGTAAAATAACTCACTCTCTCATATCCCCTAGGACTACCTGAATGAGGGTAATCCCCTTGGAACCTCCCATCACCCGAACCCGACTTGGATTCTTCAAGAGCAACACCAGGAGGAGGCATACCACCGGCATAAGGAAGTCTTCCACCGAATTGTCGCCTCAATTCTTGATTCTCCTGTCTCAGATACGCATTCTCCGCTTGCATCGCTTCGAATTCCTGCATTGACGGCACTGGCCCTCTGCCCTCAGAGACACATTGGTTCAATTTGTGAGTCAGAGATTCGCACTGGGCTTCAAGTTCGACGACTTTGTGTTCGAGCTAACGGTCAGTCGACGCTCTGTGGCATATGTAGAAAGGGTGACATACCAGTCGAAGCTGCGCTTTCCGTTTCTCTCGATGCCGCCTTTGCGCCTTCGCATTCCTACTTCTATTCCCATCGTCACTGACTGATCCACTCCTTTTCACGGGTACAGGTGAATGGCCCCGCGCAGGAGGTTGGACTTGGCCGTTGGGATAAGAGTAATCGTTTGGACCGCGTCGGCGACTCGGGTCAGAGCCATCCATGGGATGAGGCGGGTATGGAGGATAAGGTAGGTCCGGGGGACCTAGTGATGGGCCGTCGACAGATGACATATTCATGAAGTGCGAGTAGGTGAGGTAATGCTTGCTGAGAAGCTTTTTGTTGGATTGGTGATTTTTGAATGAAGCAACTGAAAAAGGGGTCCTTTAGCTCTAAAAAATCAGTTTACCGGTCACCCGGGTGGAGCGGACTTCTCACCGATCGAATTGCGAGGGGGCCAAGAAGAAGCAGAAGAAGAAGAAGGAGAAGAAAGAGTGACTCCGCTGGAAGTCACTAACTAGTTGAGAGGAGCTTATAATCGATTTCGGACCCGAGGATGTCACCGCCTAATCAAGTTGTGTTGGACTTTGTCGAGTGTGTGTTGTGTCAAAGATTTGTGGTAACTGAGCTTGAATTAGCTCCCTGCATCCGAAATACTGGATCAAGGTGATATGGCTTACCTTGTAGAAAGATTCCACTAGCTTGTCAGTAACAATTATAGATGATGTTATTGATGGAAATTACGGATAGATGGTGGATGGTAATAATTTATGGCAGCTGCCGTGATATTCAACATACCAGGTCCCACTTTTAAAAGATACGATGATAAGCGCTGCTCGATCTGCAATTCAAACGCCATTTACCCTGACTGTAAATTGCAGCACATCCCCCTGAATCCTGTTACCTGATCTCACCCTCATCTTCTCTATTCTGTATCGGCAGGGAAATGAAATTGACAGGGCGCTGACCACTCTAGGCATAAGCCGCTTAATAGGTGATTCCTGCGTTCCTGCTGTAGCCCAGTCGGCGTTTGAAACAATATGAAAGCTTCCGCTTCCCACCTCTTCTCTCTTTTTGCGCCACATTGAAATGCACCCGCTACCCTGGTGTACTTTTCCTCTGTTCACAACGCTAAAAAAGCGATACACCACCGATCGAGTTTCAGGGTCAATTAAGAGTAAATTGTGACTAACCATGTTCCCATACTATTCCATTCCGCTGGGAACCACCGACCATCATCGGATATTACCCACGTGAAAGAGTGGAGTAACGGCGACCGCTTAGCCAAACTTCATTCACCTTTATCCGTACCGGAACACCGTCCATGCCCGAGGTTGTTCTAGCGGGCCGGTTTTCAATTCAGCTCACATAAATCGTTCGGCTCCTTCGATACAACACAGTCCAAGGGATTCAAGCCACACGACCGCACAGACCACCTGACTGCGCCAAGAGAATAGTGGCGCTGTCGAGTTGCGTCAGACCAAGGGGAGTTTAAGCGATTATAACTGAAATATCGATGGCTGGCGGTCAACCGGCATCGATGCGGGGCCAGCCCGGGCCGCGGATGCCCGGGATGTGCACACTGTAGTGGCTTAACGATAAACGTGGCAGATATAGAGTGAGAGACAGTGACCCATGAGTGCTTTGATCTAGGTCGTTTAGATGAATCATGCCATCAGCCAAGCTGATCAGTCAAGTTCAGCATAACATTCACACACGTATAATATATGCATACATATAACTGCAGGGAGAATGCGGATTGATTATATAGTATGATCTAGTATCAAGCATGAATAGATCTCGACGATCCAATTCTAGGCAACCTACTAGGTGAAGGGTTCCTGCCCCCTGCTCCTACTGCTCCATTTGAAACATGCCTGGGTTGAACAGTCGCCACACTGGACGTCGTATCCCTCCTCTCGGTCTTGCGTCTCCTCCATCCAATCCTCTTTCCAACCACGACCTCGCCTCCATCTTGAGATTGAAGTTCGTGATGTTCTGCCTCGCCAGTCAATTCATCCTCTACTTCTGGAGGAGCGGGCGTATCAGGTATGTAAGTGAATGGAGTATTCTCCCTTCCAGGAATAGGATTGAAAATGGCTTCAATAATGGCCATGGCGTCCATTTCTGGTATTCCGGGTATTTTATGAGGTTCCGAATTATCTTCATGAGACCCATGTCCATGTGTACGTTTTCGGAGATGTGGGTAGAAAGCAGCTCTTGATCGATGTGAACTCCAGAAGTTCCTTGGTGTAGTTTGGTTACTCGTAGGAGTATTTGGTGATGCAGAAGCATCAGTTGCTCCATCATGACCAAGTCCGGGTGTCTCTGCTCGTCGGTCATCGGGATCGGTGGTATCCTGGCCATTTGTATGATGGTGTCGACGTGAGGTGGATGCTGTTGTCGGCGTTTTCATTTTAGGATCGTCAGGACTCATAAGGTGATGCTCATATGTCTTGTAATGAGGGTATGATTTGTTGAATGAACGCAGTGCTGGATTGGTGGTGGATGGATTTCGGGAAAGGCTGGAATGGGACAATGATGAGGAGCCCGTGGAAGATTGCGAAGGGGTCTTCATGAGTTGTACTAATTGGTCAACCAGTGATCTAGTATTGGATCCCGCAACCACGACCACATAATCGGAGTCCTGACTTACAATCTTTCTGGAGATTCTCGCTAGCATCTCGTCCACCCATGACATCCTTCATTCTAGCACTGACATGATGACCCTCGGACAAAGGTGGTCTAATATCAGCCCAGCTCACTCCCTTCACTACAGAAGAAGACAAGACTCACGCAACCCAATCCTTGTCACCGCCGATGAAAGTCATTTCAACAGTGATCTGAACCGTCGCATTGGTCCTACTTCCACCCAACAGGAACTTCCTAGTCGTCCTTCCTCTACCCGCAAAAGCCGCCAAATCAATGTTAACACGTCCAAAAGGCGTGACCTTCCCTTTGGCATGGTGATGATGTATTCCACTCCTCTCGTGTTTCCCACCACCTTCCTCACTATCCTGCTTCTCCATCCCCACGGAATGTATGGTAGGTACTTTATGTGAACCAGCGGAATGGTGATTTTCGATATCGGCAGATGGTTTCGTAATGATAGCCGTTGATGGACTCGAAAGTTGTTGAATCATCAACCGTAAGCCTGAAGCTGATTTCGGACCTTCACCTAGGGTAGGTTTGGATTTACTACCTTTTTCCCCTTTGGCGATAGGTATACGAAGTTGTAAATTGATCTCCTGGTCCCAGGTGCATGTATGATTCTTGTCTAGTGATTTATTCGGCGTAGTCCCTGATCGATGCGTAGAGGCATTATGGGTAGATTTCGATTTCGACATAGTCTGGCGTGAGACTGATCTCTCCATAGCTGCTCCTGCTCCTGGTGCGGGTGTTGGCGTTGGCGTATTTCCCGCAGATTCTGTCGTATCGTCCAAGAGCGGAGTGCCATTGTCATCCTTTATAATTGGTATTGCCAGATAAGAAGTCGATGAGGAAGCAGTACTAGTTTCGCGATACATTGACGATGAAGCTGAATCACGTCCACCCATCGATATTGATCGACCAGTACTATTTACTGAATCCGCATCCACATCTCCATCCCCACTATTCCGTAAAGAAGCAGGCGATGATACAGGTTGAAGTTCGTTGCTTAATACACTATTTCTCAACGGCGTAGGATCTGATCCTTTCTTATCAACCGATTTGTGTTTTCCATTAGGCATGAAATGGTGATGACCAAGGTGAAAAGGTGGCGTTGACATTGATTTCCCTTTCATCGCTTGACTGGTATTTCCACTGGTGGATGGTTTATCATCAGAAGCGGATCGAACGGGTAATGAAGCAGTGGATTCTTGATTTCGAGGGTAGGCTTGTGTGAATTTCAGATTTGGTAGACTGGGTTTGTGGGATGCTGAGAGTCAGCTTGCCGTTCTGGAATCATTTCTGGAGCATAGGAACGACTTTCAAGAGGAGAGGTAGGAGAGGATGTAACATAGCACGAATAGAAGACTCACCTACAACCCCCTCCCTCGTCTTTGGATGTTTCCCTCTAAACCTCCAATTACATTGAAATTCTCCTTGCATCTGCGGTACATTCGATACTTCATGAATTGTAAGTTTAATATCGAAATTCGCATGTTTCTGTAAATCCAGTGCGTTCCTGATCTTTGCTCCTATCCCTAAGGAAGTCGTTGACTCCGAGGCGACTGCATTCTGACGTATATCTTTCTGAGTCTGATTATGATTGTGATTATGGTGCGAGGATGAAGAAGCGTGTCGGTGAGAGGACGAAGATGAGGGGTGGCGAGATTGAGGTGGAGCAAGGAGATGAGGGTATGGAACGTGATATGATTGTGACATTGTGATTGTGTGGTGTCCGGTATCGTATTTGTATACTATACTAAACACTTAGGAAGTTGTGTATTGTCGCCAGTGTAATTGGAATAGAGAGAGACAAGAGTTCCTTTCTCTTTAGCGTATCCTTCAGAGTTCCACGGACCCAAATCCAACTGCAGCCGCCGTGATGTGGGCTCGAGAAGTCTTCCAGGAGTACTCGTACTGTACAGGCAGTAGGATCGGATCTACGGCTCGAGCTGAAAGTTGTGGGGATCTTCAAAGGACCTTTCCCTCCAATACCCCTGGTCGATCCGTGTTGGAGTTTGATGGTAACTGAGAGGCGACGTTTCGAACCCAATCTATGGGGTAAACTTCTATTCCATGTATCCTTCTACTCTCACTAGGCGGAGTATAATGAGATTTCGAGCCGGGGTAGATTGATAGATACGCAGTCCAGCTGTTCTTACGTAGCTTCAAGCCGCGTCGCGTCTAGTGTAGTCTAGTCTCGTCTTTCCGTATCGTATACAATAGAATGGTGAATCGAAGTCGCCTGTATGTATGGACATATACTATCTAATTGAATGATAATCCATGATAGACGAGTGAGACATGTAGTATACAGTATATAGACGAAAGAGATAATAATAATATCTAAAGAATGACCGACGTTGTCCCCGAATTCATCATGACCGAACTAAAGTACGTAAACACTTGGATATCCTATTTTCGTCGTATTGCTGCCATCTTTAAGCATTAAACTCAGTATACATTGCCATTCATTGATTCATACTTCAGCTACACTGAGAGACCTACACTACTACAACCAGACAAACATAACAAGATATTCATCCTCGGCCAGCTTCTTCGACTATTGACTTCTTCATTTACTCTTACTGATCGCAGCATCGCGCAGAATCTGACTCTACCATGTATCTCTCTCTCGCTCTGCGTTCTCCTTGTCTTCCTGCCTCTCGACTCACGTTCATCCCCAATAATCCTGATCAATCACCTCTCTCTCTCATAACCACCCCTCGACCCGACTCTAATTCCCACCCTCACTCCCTCCAGAGCTTGGCCGCTAATGGAACAACTTTTTCTTCAATGGCTTCTCCTCCGCAACGGTAATATGCGTATGATTAACCTTCTGTCCAGCCGCTCTAGCATGAGAACAACATTCAATGTTCTGTACCCATTCATCCCCTTTATCTTCGTCTTCCAGACTAACACCCGTCAATTCGGCAGGAGGGACACTGATATTACCACCACAATCAGGACTTCCACAAGGACACATTTGATCATCATGTCCCCTTCCCTTGAGTAGATCGGATAATGTACATCGAATGGTAGGTTCGACAGCGAGCATTCGCATGATTGCCGATCGGGATTCTCGTGGTAAAAGACGGAAAATAGATTCAGCACCTCCAGTTTGGAATGTCCTTGTTGAAGAGATTGAAGCGGCTCGTTCACGTTTCATTTGTTGTTCATGTTGTGATTCCGAAGGTGATAATTTCGGTTGATCGGCAACACCAGCAAATGGCGATGAAGAGGGTGACTTTTCAGTATGAGGACTTGAAACTGCTCGAGTTCGACCAGTAGGGACTGCAAGTCGACCATTTCCACCTGCTGGTGGGGCGGTACCTTGTCGAGCTGAATTTGGATTATACTTGGTAGCAGGAGTCGAAGCTGTTGAATCGGATCTTCGAGGGAAATACTCGTCGGAAGGATCAACAATCTTTTCAGGACTTCCCCTTAATTCCAATCTAGCCAAATGTCCATGTGGCCCATCAGCCTCTGATTCAGTCGATACTTCCGATACATCCGATTGACTTTGTCCCCTCGATTTCCCATTCCCATCTTCATTTACCGAAGCGGCAATTGTAGTAGCTTGAGAAGCACCAGAGTTACTTCGGAAAGGTAATGAACTGGATCCATCTGCCAATAAGGAATGTGGTCCTCCGGCTTTCGCATTACCCTCGGCGCCATTCGCGATCGAAGGAGCGGGAGTAGGAATAGTGGGTTTCGTGCATAGTTCCGGATGAGTATTGACGTACAATCGATAAGACATGTCGGATTTGTAATCGGGAATTTTCCAGGGGAATCTTCGAAGTGACATGCACATGAAGATGATTGCAACTGACCAAACATCCGTTAATCGAGGATCATAGTGTTCCTTGTGCAAGACTTCAGGGGCGAGGTATGGATCGGAACCGACCACTCCAGAAGCTGGGATTTGGTGTTTACCAGGGTAATGGAATACGGCGGCTGTACCGAAATCGATGAGCTTGACGATATTGTCGGTAGTCATGACGCAATTGTCGAGTTTGAGATCTCGGTGGGCAAGTCCCATTTCATGTAGATAATTGACACCGTCAATAATTTGACGGAAGACACAGTAGATCTCAGGTCGAGCCATTTTACCAGACATGACCACGGAGAATAAGTCATACGGGGCGAACTCCATGATCTAGCATTAGCGCTGTTTCCATACTTTGCCTTGTAGCTTCGCAGCAATTCGAAACTGCGCGAAACATACCTCGTAGAAATGTCCGTGATCATTCACGATATCCACAGTCTCGATAACATTCACATGCCTCAACGTCACTCCGACACAGAATTCAGCAGTGACCTTCCTCTGATATTCCTTTTCATTCTCCCCCTGCCTCCTCGGTCTGAACTCCTTGACTGCATAAGTCGTTCCTCCCTGCTTGGAACTAGCCTTGATCAACCTCACAGTACCGCCCGCACCAGATCCAAGCACTTTACCCCATTTCCCATACTTCTTACTCAAGTGAGCATGACTCGCTTCGTGTAGTGATGGATGCGATAGTGCGACAACAGGGTATGGAACACCTGGATAATCACCTGCGTTCTTTGGTGTGGCGATACCGGGTGTAGCGGAAGGTGTGATTGATGGAGAATGAGGAGCGGAAGCTTGATGGTGTGAAGTATGCGTATCGGCTTCAGTCATCAGAAGTTGTGTAGACTGTCGAGAAGGAGCAGCCGAAGTCGTCCTTGAATCGCTGGGTGTCTTGGTTCCTTTCTTATCCTTCTTCTTGTCTCCACCACCAAAGAAGTTTACCAATGATGAATGAGATTTCTCCCCTTCATTGTCCTTCAAGTGATGCCTCATAAATCCCATCAAATGGTTCGAATGCCCCACATGATGTTTGTCGCTATGTGGCTCGGAAGGTGTCTGAGCCCCAGTAGTAGTACGGCTAGGGGTAGCACTGGGCGTAGCGCTAGTCAAACCTGGGAATCCAGTACCTCGTAGCTGTCCACCAGGAGTCGCAGCTCCACTAGGTCCGACTCCGGGTGTGGAAGGTCCAGAAACGTCGTTCATATGCTGATTCAAAGCCGAGTTTGCATGTTCCGATCGATTCTTGTGTTCCTTATCACCATGATGTCCGATATGATGGTTCAAGAATCGCCTCAAATCGTGCAAGGGGCCATTGTGGTGTTTCGCATGTCGAGTAGCGGTTGGACTCGCGCCAGGAGAATTGGGAGCAGTCTTACTAGCTCTAGTCTCTGGGATAGTATTCAAAGTTTCGTGTCGTTCTCGAGTAGCCGATAAGGCTGGTGATCCCGATTTGGGTGGTTGTGTAGGAGGTGATGCCGGAGTGAATGATAGACCAGAGGGGACGTTTGATCGACGAGATCGCTCTCGTTCAGTTGTCTGTTGATGATCCGGTTGACTGTTTGGCGATACATCCCGACTGGAGCTGGTTGTATGTGACTGTTGACGGGTCAGTTCAAGTCGACTGGTTGAGGCAGGGGGAGCAAGTAAGAGAGTATGATGTAGGAGATGGAATTCATGTAGAGCGTCTTTGACATGGTAGCTGGATTTCCGATGTCGTAAAAGGGGAGCAGCGTATGTCCATCCTTTCTGCGCTTTGGGTCGCTTGGGTGGAGAGGTGGTCATGGTGTAGATGGGTACGATGTTGGTGATTCACGCAAGTGAGGGAAGGAGGACATAGACAGGTGAAGGTGGAGGTGAGACTGGATCGCCAATGCCAAGAGAATGATAATGTGGAATGAGACAAGTGTAGGAGGGGTGCTGGGGTGGATGGGTTAAGCGGGAATTTCTAGTTCTAGTTCCTCCTAGTAGCCATGATATGAAAGGAGAGATAATGGTAGACAGGGAACGATATCACTCGACTATCCCAATCCCAACTACACCACAAAGGATGTTATATTGTATGATGAGTCATACCCAGCCCGAAAGGAAGGTATCATGTTGTCGGGTAAAAGCCGGACACATGTGGCTTTACGACACAACATCGACCTCAGAGCCCCGGAATATAATCCACGATATCGATAAAACAACTCACCTCATCTTCCTTATTGGCAGCTGCAGTCCGCCTACTAGGTGCTCTATTCAAATGGGACATGGTCCCAAATTGAGAATCTGCCTCGAACCCTAGAGTATCCGATCTCAATTTACTTCTCTCCCTTTCCCTCTGTTTATCCATTTCTTCACCTAAATCACTCCCTCGTCTGCTTAATGATTCAGGAGTCATAGCTCGAGGAGTACCGCTTATAGGAGTTAGATGTTCGGGGGATGGAAGACCGTCGTGGGCAGTGAGGTATTCCTGTCCTTCGTGAGTTCGAAGAGAGAGTCGACGTCGATCATCCCCGTGGAAATCGATGGAATGAAGTGGTACAGCGGGTGACGAGGATAGCATTGTGTACGATGTATGTAGTATAGTATTCTCTATAGCTCAAATTCGGAGAGGCTTCAAGAGGTTGGTCTATAAAGCCGATGAAAGTAGTGGAGCGATGACCAATTAAGCGCCGTTGGTTGTCGTTGAGCCAAGTCGTGACAATGTCTACAATTCAATCCAGTCCAGTCGAACCTGGTATGATAGCAATGAGGAGTATGCACAAGTATAGAAGTGAACAATAGTTACTGTACTGTAAAGCGGGTATAGGGCAATACAAGTGACGAGTACGAGTAGCGAGTAATAAGAGGGGTAAGCGAGGTGATTGGCTCAAAAGGGTCAATTTGGATTTCCCCGCGCCGAGCTGCCGGGATCCAAGGATCACGTTGCTTTCACTGGATCGTTGATTGATGTTGCATGCATCAATCTTGGCTTGAAGGCAGAGTAGAGCAAACCGCTACTGACTACTGGATCTGTGGCTACATAAGCAGAAATTTGTTGCTCTGACCGATACGAGATTGACTAGTGAAATCAAAACCTCGGTCATGCCGAATTGCCCGTGTTTCCCTCTCGATACTCCTCTCGCTTATGAACGGTGAACGGTGAAGCAGAGACGGTACATTTTCGGCTTGTTGTCTTGCTTCTCTTTCCTTGGACTGAACATACAGCAAGAAGGTGATGAGGCATATACCATGCAAACGACCGAAGCATGGCCAAGTTGGTCTTGGCTCAATAGAGTTTGTGGCAGTATCGTACTCTACAACGGTCCGGAGTTTCCGATGCGCTGGATATTTCAGTGGGGAGTCCGATATCACCATGGTGCATATATAGCTGCCCCTCTCCACAGGTCCTGTCCCGTGTTGTCAGCAAAGTGACGTCGAACTCCCACTTGAGGTACTACAACATTTCTACTCGGTGCCACTATGCGGTTCTTTCGGCCGTAACTGCACGTGGTTGTGTGACCTCGTCGTTGCTGGTGCTGTGATCGATGTATATTGCGTGGTAAGTTACAAGCATACTTACTGTGGTCGAGCATGTCGCACGAGCTGTATGGACTCGAGGAACAAAATCAAACGTCTTGATCGTTACAGGGGAACAAGGGGATGGTATGTGTATAAAGGGGTTTATTGTTTGTTTCCCTCTCACTGTGTTCCCCCCTGGAAGACATACGGTACAGTAGACAACAATGAGAAAGGAGGGTTCATCAATGCAGACCATTCCCAACGATCTACTCAATAAACAACATATTACTCATCATCATATCCTTACTCAGCGAGAAGAACATCATACTGGAAACCCCACCTTCATCTCCTATACACCCTTTCTAGTCTAATCTACCCCTTGAAGATCTTCGAATAATCAATCCCGAGCTCGAGCTCGAGCCTTGGGATCCTTTGGGAATCATTGTATCCATCATTCAACCCTTTCGCTTTGACTGGTGTTTGTTCGATATTACAATCATTCCTATACAACACACTGAAATATCTCTGGATCCCCTCGTCTATACCAGATTTCTGGATCAGACTTGGAACAGCTATATCAATATCACAAGCAAGGCTTGACGAGGCGACTGTTTGAAACGGTCGACACTACCCCTCCTTTCAAAGCTCGGTCCATCGTCCGTGACATTTCGAGATCCAGACTCTTTCTTCCTTGGAATCTACATTATACGATATCAACCAAGATGCCAGACCCATTCGGATCGTTCAATTGGTTATGTAAGTAATCTTGGACTCTACGTCCAGTGAAAGCGATGAAGATCAGAGAAAGGGAACTGATATCCAGGTTCACATACACCATTACCGCAATGTAATCTGTTCTTCTCACAATATTACAATTCGCCAACTGGGAACCTGACGATTTTGTTCCCCTCTAATTCCTCTTTCTTCGAGGAATACGATGTAGTGAGTTTTTTCCCTTCCTACCTCGATCCTTCACTATCATATCTTCCCGCATCTCATTGAAGGAGTATGACTTGCCTTGACACCTCTTCAATTGCCTCGCCCTCTCGAGAACGCGAAATGTCTACTGACATATAGACATCTTCCGACTTTGCAGATGACCCAAACGTTATGGCTGCCCGTAGTGATGCCGGGGTAGGGATCGGATCCAACTGTCAAATACCAAGAGCAGGTCAGAAAGGTTCATTAGGTGATATCGGTATGTCACACTCTGCCTCACGCAATCTTTTACCCCTTAATACAATGAGGTGGTATCTCGCCCATAAATTTGTAGAAGGGAAGCCAGGCTGACAAATAGCCTTGATCGTCTTATCAGCACTATCGATGCTTGTCATTGGATACTTGTTGTTCAGGGGTAATCGACGTATAGCAGCAGTAGGACGTGTGGAACTAAGGACCTTGTTTGCTGTAAGTCATCTTCCCCTCATCCGTCACTATCCTACTCTCCCTGTGACATGCAAGGCCGACTTCCCTCCTCTTTCTTGGTCAACTTCCTCCTTCCTGGCCACGGCGCGAGATGAATATCGCTGATTATCAGGCATATATCCTAAACCTCGCATTCCAGATCGTGACAATGTCGTCCCTCCTCGAACAAGGTTAGCCTCTTTTCAATCTCCTTCTTCACATTGCCCATTTCAGTCAAATTGGAAGAAGAGTTGATGAGTCAGGAACACTGGTACTATCCGTCCTCAGCTCGATACATCTGGCGGTTTTCGTCCTGCTCTACTGGCTACTGTTGGCAAATGCGATAGTTGCAACCCAAGTTATAGAGTAAGTCCTCAGTTTCTCCCTTCGTCTTCACCTCCCTGTTTGTCCGTCAAAGCATTCCACTACTCGTTTAGCCTCCCCCTACATTCTCCACTCCCGCACAAGCCCTTACCCCCTCAACTCCACCCTGGTTCCGCTTGACGATCGCTGATTATCAGAGATGGGACACCAATGTCTCTAGTCCCAACGAGTATTATCGGAATCCTAATATTCGCAGCAACACTCTACATATCACTCGATACATCTCAATTATGGACCAATACGTTTACACTAGGCAACAATGTGGAAGCAAAGACGTTGTTCGTCTTAACGTTAATCTGGCCTGCTTTGTATGTCTACCCTCCAACTCTCCTTCCTCTCTCTCTCTTGAACACTCCCTGCCAGGTTGGGCGATCCTCGATATGGCCGATATGTACATGAACTAACATCCAGCGCCGCTGTGGCATTCGTCATTATAATGATCATCGTCTCGGGATTCAAATTAGAAGAGACCAAGCCAGCTAGTACGTCGATCATCTACTCTCTCTTCCCCATCGAAATGGCTCTCATTCGCTCACAATCACTCATATGTCATGATATGGAACGCTGATCGATAGTAATGCATTTCCTAGCTGGCCTCTTATTTGCAGGTAGTCAAGTGGTTTTCTTCCTAGCTTCACAACCACTTTGTAATGTATGTTCCCCTAGCACATGGGTTCACGAGAATAGGAAATTGATGAGATAGGCATCAAATGGGAAAATCAATAGTTCGTTCCTTGCCACTTTACTTCAGACGGCGAGTATGGTAATGATCTATTTCGCATGGGAGGTTAGTCTTATTCCTACTTTTCACCCTCCTCCTATGTTTTGCTATCTTCTGGACTTCCTGTCTGCTGAGTTACGCTAAGATTACCTCTACCTCGAAGCATGTGAAGAGATCAAGAGGAAGAGTAGCTGATATCGTAGACGATCACTGAAGACAATTGGGCATTCCCTGGCGATCAGTACGACCCAAATGATCCATACCGTTATGGACAATAAGTTAGACCCGGGGCTAACGGTCACGGGTTTGGGTATGAGTAGATCGAGACTCTGTGGTTCCAATCAGTCATACCGCGTTCTCACTTTGATTAGAGGGACACTTAATGATGGGTGTGTGAATAAACGACGTATGCATGCTATTGTACTTCAGTCTCGATCGATACTCGTGCCGTCGCTCTCCCTTCTCGCCTTCCTCACTCCCGCCCACCATCTACTATTACTACCTCTCTGCAGGGTAATCGCTACCCGATCATCCTTATTCCGCTGATCCAAACTCTACCCCCTGAGCCAAATGCGCTTTCCCAGAATAATTGACAGTAGCGCTGCTCCATCTAACGTAAAATTTCCAAGCATCTCCACCACTTTCCCTTCCCCATCCTGTACTTTTATTCCCACCAAATGCGGCTCCAATCTCTGCACCGCTAGTTCCGACATTAACATTAACGATTCCACAATCTGATCCTTCTGGACCTAACCACTGACCCATCGATTGGATTGAGGTCGTGAACAATGAAGAGGAGAGACCTTGTGGTACGGAATTGTTTAGTGCGATTGCTTCGGAGAGTGTTTCGAATTCGGAAATGTATATGATAGGAGCGAATGTTCTGGTCATTAGCGACACAGTCCATGCTTTCTTTGAATGCTCGTTGATACTCTACCCGGGCAGATAGCGACTCACTCCTCTTTCCAGCATGGATCGTCGGCAACAGGTCGGGCAATAGCAGGTTTAACCCAATTTCCACCCTCACTCTCTTCCCAATTCAAAGCAATCTTGCCTGACTCATTCAAGATCTCCCCTCCGTTCTTCTTGATACTCTCCAATCTATGTTCATATCGCTCAACAGACGAAGACGTATGAAGAGGCCCAATCATAGTCTTTGGATCGAGAGGATCTCCAATGGGTAAGTTGGAAGGTGAATTGTAGTTCTTTAGCAACATTTCGGTGAACTGTTTAGCTATTGACGTATGTAGGTAAACTCGGCGGGTTGAGGTGCATCTCTGACCACTGGTAATTAGTATTTTTGTTGTTAATTTTAAAGGAGGGGTAAGACTAACGCTGTTCCGACCGCAGCGAATAGCACACCTTGAAGAGCGAGGTTCAGGTCCGCATCTTTATCCACGATGACAGCTGGCTTTCAGTGCTAGTCCCTTACAAAAGGAAAATCTGACCTACCGTTGTTACCGCCAAGCTCTAGCAGTACTTTCCCAAATCTATCCTGAACAACTTTGGCAACTTCCTTACCAACCTTCTCACTCCCAGTAAAGCTCACTATAATCAGCTCGATGTTTCGGGGGGCCACAGATGCGGAACATACCAAGTGGGATATCTTGTGACCCTACGAGCTCCTTCCCTACTTCAATATCTCCACATACAAGCGCAGCGGCAGCTCCTGGTAATCCGTTCCGAACCAGAATCGGCTCTATCAATTTCGTAATAGCGATTGCGCACCTGGTCATCAGCCGTGTACACTTATGTGGGGGAGAAGCGACGAACAGAGGAGTAGTAGGGCTTGGTTTCCAGATAGTAGAGTTACCAGCTGCTAGGGCTATACAGAAATTCCAGCCGAATACAGCCACCTGATATCAGCTCGCCTACGGGAAGGGAGACATACTGGAAAGTTGAATGCTGTGAGGATACCCACGACACCTAACGGGTTTGGGACTGGTCATCAGCCTTGATCGTCCTGTTGACATTGTGCTTACTTTCGTAAATCACATGTTCAGGTCTCTCGGATGGGAGTACACGACCAGCCATAGACCTCGATAGACCAGTAGCGTAATCACACTTTCCTCAGCTTATCATTATCCCTCGTAAATCATTAGCTTACGATATCAATGAACTACAATCAGCCCTGCCCTCAACCCACTCTAGGACTTACCTCTTGAACCTCTCCTTTTCCTTCACTCTTGATCTTGCCCATTTCAAGAGAAACTAAATCCCCCAATGCACCAACTTTCGCATCCATCGCTTCCCTTATTTGACGAATAATCTCTCCCCTCTTTGGTCCTGGCATTTTACGAACGAGAAGAGAAGCTTCTTTGGAGGCGGAGATCGCTGCCAAAGTCTCTTCTCTTGTTCCCTATAAATCAGCTCGACTTCAGGAATGACTGGCCGGGGGAGCTGGAACCAAAGGAGTGCGAAGACGGAGAGACTCACATTCCTGATCCTGCCAATAACTTCTCCCGTAGCAGGACATTTACTCTCTACAACCTCCCCAGATCCTTTCCATTGTCCATCGTATACCCCCGGAATGACTGAATCAATAGGCAAATCCAGAGCTGAAAGGACTCTTGAAGCTCGGGTCGAGAGACTTCTGTATTGGAACGATTGCCTAGGTAGGGCTCTGAGTAGTCTCATAGACATTGTCATATTGCTTGATGGTGATGATGGTTATTGAGTTGATCAACCTGTAACCCAAGCTACCTTTAGCCTCAGCGCATTGATAGACACGATGCTAACCGCTACGCGCGCGTATCATTGCGGGATTGCCGTCAAGTTCCGCCCGGTACGCGTTGGTTACTAGCTGGCTGAAGAATACCTCTGGTGTACGAGTTGGAGTGAAGGCAGATGGCTTGGCTGTAGAGATCACCATGGCTGTTGACAGGGCAAGTATGTGCTGATGTCAAGTATTCATACTGATTGAATGGTACGATAAGAGCGACCCACGTGCATGCCACGTGCAACTCCACCTCATATCTTGTGACGTCAGTGCGGATTCTGGTAGACATCTCATACAGCTGTCTTCTCAGTTATTCAAACGACGATGGCAGAGAAGCAAGACCTCCCTCAAGCTATTCGGCTACTCTTAGCTCTGTCCGCTTTAGCAGCCACAAACGATACATCATCCCGCTCGGGGCAGAGTCAGAAATGGTATAAAGACAATACGACCCAATGGTTACGATCAGTCTGTAAACTCATTGAAATCCCCCACGCGTCCCTACCTCCTTCGATCACAAACACTGCCGTCCACGAATCAGCAAGTGATCAAGTATCGGAATGGTCCAGTCACGATCAAGAACGAATGGCTGGTATACTGGTAGAGGCTAGTTTGGCTGGAGATCCGGATATCGATGACAAAGTCAAGGCAAGAGAGGAGAATGCTTTGAAATACACACCACTTGCCAAGGGGCTGAATCACAAGACTTTGGAATACCTTGGATTGGATGCTGGGAGATTGTTGGGTGAAGCAGAACGAAATCTGGCTGGAACATTATTCAAAGCCTTGAAGGCAGCTCAGGAAGGGTCCAGTGCGAAGATCGAGGAAAGTAGGCAGAAACAAGCTCAAGGGTGGGGTGGATCTCTAGGAAGGAAGTTAGGTATGTCTCTCACCACAACTGATACCAGCGCTTATGATAGCAACGGGCGCTGGGGTAGTCGCAGGCGGAGTCTTGATAGGGGTGACGGGCGGATTAGCTGCACCAGCCATAGCTGCTCTTCTAGCTCCTCTGGGTATTGGTGGTCTACTAGCTGGTGGTGCAGCACCTGTTGTACTAGGCACATTATTCGGAGTAGGAGGGGGTGGGTTAGCCGGACGAAGAGTAAGGGAAAGATGGAGGGGAGTAGAGGAATTCGGTTTCGTAGAAATCGGTGCTGGAACAAAGGTTACGACGGATGAAGTAGAGGATTTGAAACAGGCTAGAGAGAGGTACCAAGCGAGAAAGAAAAAGGGTGAAGATGATGCTGCTGGCGCTGGCGCTGCTGAGGCGGCCGAGAATCGTGAGGTGAAGGATACTCAACAAGTAGAGGAAAAAGGGGAAAAAACAGAAGATGAAATCTCGGCTGAAGTCGAGAAGGATCGACTTAAACTTGAAGAGAAGCTACTCAGTCTCTCACTCAAGTCTACTACTACCGAGCCGGAATCACCTCGACAATCCCTCGACTCGGCGCCAACCGAGAAAGATATCGCCAAAACCAATAAACCACCTTCGCTCACTGCGACCATCGTCGTACCGGGACTATTAACTGTCTCCAAAACTGAGGGAATTACTGCTTGGAGAGCTATTTGTGCTCCTGGAGGCGAAGGCGTCCTTCCCGCGATTTCACCCGAAGAAGGCAAGGAAACCGACGGGCGGGGATTGGATGCTTGGAAAGATGGTCGAGATGTATACCTACTCAGGTTCGAGACTGCTACAATGCTGAAGTCGGGTAGAGATATCGATCATTGGGGTACGTCTAGTTTGGTTGTGCACGGCTGATGGCAGTTACTGGTAAATTGAAATCTAAACTCAAAGGCGAGATCATCAAGCGCACAGTCCTCAGTGCATACTTTGCCGCAGTCTCTTTACCGATGTACGTCGCCTCTCCAGGATGAAGCTGATGAAAGGACGGCATACTCCCTCGCATCGATGGGACTAGATAACACCTGGATGCAGGCCCAAGATCGAGCAAAGAAAGCAGGTCGACTTCTAGGTGAAGTCTTGGAAAAGAAGGTTCAAGGTGAACGACCTGTTATTCTGGTCGGGACCTCATTGGGCGCATTAACAATCTTGACTGCTCTGCAGTATCTGGCATCGTTACCTGGAGGGGATGTCCCTGGATATGTCGAATCTGCGTATCTCATCAGTTTACCCGCTGCTCCCACACCGGAAGAATGGGTAAATGTTAGAAAAGTGGTAGCTCGGAGAGTAGTCAATGCGTATAGCGAGTCGGACTGGGTTTTGGCTGGTGTAGTCAGGCAAGTCACATCTTCCACAAGGCGACAACAGGTGCTGATGAAAGATTACATGAAGTCGTAACGCGCGCAGCAACCTTATCGAGCGGAATCAAGGTCGCAGGTCTAGGTCCTGTTGCTCAACCTGGAGTTGAGGATGTAGATATCTCCTCAGCTCTTAAAGGACATATGGAGATCCAGACTAAGCTATCTGATATCCTTAAGATCGTCAACGTAGATGGGTAGTTATAGTATGCATCGTTGTATCCTCTTGGCTATAAGGGGAGTGATACGAAAATAGATAAATCGCTCATCTCCGCCACTATGCTATGATGCGTGTTTCGAACTACTGCTACTCTACTCTACCATTCATTCACCTTGAGGCATATACACTGCTTTCACTCATCAGACACCCATTGCTCTAGTCCTTTGGCCGCCTGGAACCTACGAGCGCAACTCATACGATGATATAGTGTACATACAACAGCACCTCCACCACCCCTCAGTACCACAACTCACACGACCACCATGCCAATACCTCGCAGTCGGACATGGCTCCTACTAGCCGGGACTATAGTCCTTCAAATCGCCATCATCCGTTCAGCTACCGCCCTCAAACGGGGCTTAACGATGCATGGCGACTATGATCCAGGTGGAACATACAAGCGCGATATGGATACCAAGACACTCTTCACACTCCCCTATTCGGAGTGGTATAACGATTCCTCTACAAGTTATAAACCATTCATCGCTTTCGCATACCTACTCCTACTATCTTTCTTGTTCTCATTCATCGGCATAGTCGCTTCGGATTTCTTTTGTCCGAATTTGTCAACTATTGCGACGTATTTGGGATTGAGCGAGACGACAGCTGGAGTGACATTTTTGGCTTTTGGAAATGGAAGTCCTGATGTCTTTTCAACATTCTCTGCTATGAACCAGGGGACATTCAGCTTGGCCATTGGAGAATTGATTGGAGCTGCTACTTTCAGTAAGTATACGTACATTCATGCGAGATCTGATCAGCGACAGACGACTGACATCAGTCACATCCGTGGTAGTAGGTTCAATAGCTCTCATACGACCATTTTATGTGCCCAAAACCGCCTTCATTCGAGACGTCTCATTCTTCACTGCCGCAGTCATCGTCCTAGTCATAGTCCTCCACGACGGTCACCTCACATTAGTGGAATCAACAGCAATGGTTGCTCTTTACCTCCTCTATGTGGTCGTTGTGATCATTATGAACGTTATGGCGAAAGAAAAGAGACATACGACATCAAATTACGCAAAAACTCCCGAAGAGAATGGATGGAAATCATTACCAGGAACCGGAAGTGGTGGATTTGGAACAATTTCACCAGTAGCATCAAGACCTGCGAGTTTACAACTTCCTTCACCTAGATTTGGACCAGTAGACGGGGAAAATGGGGAAGGGAACGATGGAGCTTCAGCAGGAAGTTTAACGCCAACTGGACCGGGGCCGCGACCAGGAGCTAGACGAGGATCGAATCCTCACTCTCACTTTCACCTCGATTTCAACAATCTACGGAATTCATCCGATTACCCCGAGACGCCTCGGGCTAACTTTTCACTACTTGGAGCCATAGAATTCAGGGATGTGGTCAACTCGCTAAAGCGAGAAGGAGCGTCGAGAACTCCAAGCCCCGGTAGATCACCACACGCAGCGGTAGAACGGACAGATTACTTTACAGCTGGACATCGACGTTCCGTCTCACATGCTCCTCTGAGGCGATCTTCCGCAAATACAAATGCAAACCCACCAAGTGGTCCAAGTCGATCAAGAGCTATCTCTCATGTTGTCCAACCTGGAAATATGGCTACTTTCACCATGACCCCTTCCGAGATGTCGCCAAGAAAGAGGATGAAATTAAACAGAGCGAGGACTGCTCCTGGTCTGGAACGTACCCCGTCTCAAGGAGCAAGGGAGGAAGAAGTGGAAGAACTACTTAGTCCTGTACCTTCCGATGGCTCAATCCCGGGTCAAAATCAGAATCCATGGAAAGATCAACATGGTAATCCACCTTCTATGCAAAAACCGGTGCTACCGAAACTATCAATACCAGAACCAAAATTCAGAAAAGGACATGGTGGTACACCCTCTATATCGATCATGGATCCTTCGGGTCATGTAGAAGAACCAATCTTTTCACCTCCTAACGAACCATCTACGCCTATCGCAAAGCACGCCCCAATAGAGACTCGATTTCGATTTCGACATCGTATACGCATGATACTCAATGTACTGTTCCCGTCTCTTCAATCATTTCGACATAAATCAATATTTGGCATGATCCTATCTGTATTCTCCGTGCCCGCAATCCTTGTCCTGACATTGACACTGCCAGTGGTAGACGACGGCGATAACAGGGAAGGAGGAATTACATTACCCGAATCGGATCAAGAACCACTCAATGCTGATCTAGAGCCTGGCCAGTTGGTAGAAGAGGACTATGGGGATGGGCTACTGAGACCAGATATCGGAGAGGGATTACATCATTTGGTGGAAGGTGGTTTCTCTCCTCTTCATTCTCCGCTGGGACGAATATACCATAATTCACGCCGACAGACACCTGATGAGGCTGAAGACGAAGAAGAGGATGATGGAGAGAGAGGACAAGAATTGATGGAAGCTCTTGAGCGGGAAGAATCATTTGGATTCAATAAATCTCTAACGGCCGCTCAATGTATATTCGGACCTACTTTCTGTGCCTATATCATTTTTAGTGAGTCCTCCTCCCATCACCCTTTTCCCCGGTCTGAAGGCCTTCATCTCCTACAAAAAAGCTAGAGCTGATATCAGGCGAAATGGAATACATGTGGTATATCCTCTTAACCTGCTTCATTGCTGGATCGATAGCCGCAGTAGTGGTCATGCACACTGCAACAGACGGTAGCAACACATTCTGGAGAATGGTTAGATGTTTCGGCGGTTTCACATGTAGTATGGTCTGGATCGCCGCTATTGCCGACGAGGTCGTTTCTGTTCTACAGGTAAGTGCGACTAGGGCGAATGTTCGGTTGTGCATAGGCCATTGAACATGGGCTTAGAAATTCATCACTGACATTCAGTCCATTGGGGAGTTGATGGGATTAAGTGATGCTATCATCGGCCTTACTAGTAGGTCCCTCATCCTTCGTTCAACGAGATGACTGATATTAGTCTTCGCAATTGGAAATTCCATGGCGGACTTGGTAGCTAATATCACCGTCGCTCAATTCGCACCTGCAATGGCTTATGCAGCTTGTTTCGTATGTCATTTCCCCTTTTCCCTGCTTCAGAATCTCAGGCTGACGAGTAGGGTGGACCGTACGATTTCCTGCAGACTTTATGATGAATATATAGCTGACCTCCAGAATGTTAAACCTCCTCTTGGGAGTAGGCGGTTCAGGAACCTATCACCTCCTTTTCCATCCCCATAAGCCTGTCAAGCTTCATTTCTCTCCAACACTCTGGGTATCAGCTACGGGTCTAATCATCATTCTCCTCACTACCGCCATTGTCGTTCCTCTTAATGGCTACTTGATAGATAGAAGATGGGCTGGATGTTTAATGATCGCCTATGGGGGTTTAATGATTGCTAATATCGTTGTGGAAATTAAGACTGGGCGGGCATAGTGCCAGTCTTCAGCCAGTTGAGTAAGGCTGGACGTGAGATGTGGCAGAATACTAGGAGAAATCAGGCTGGCTAGCCGTTGTATCATTATATATATTGTATCTCTGGGCTCATTGTCATACATACACGAAATGCATTGCACATTCTTGCCCATTTTCCACGAGTTTTGTAGATGCTCAGTCCTATACGCTTCTTCGTCCACGGTGTCGATGGCCTCAAGCATATCCCCGATACAGGCGTCGTCAATCAATGCATCGTGAATCGTGGATAGATATGCTACAATGTGTTATACGTGGTCGTAATTCTGATGGTCAAGGTGAAATCTACTCCTCGACTGCCACTCGCGAACTCATCCTCTCTGTTCCGAATTCCTTCGCTCCTCCATGGTCCCCACGAGTCGTCCCGCCATTGAGTCACCCTCCCAACTCCGACCGACCCCCGCCTATATAGGTGGCCTGGCAGTAGGAGCAATCCTTCCTCCCATACCTCCCGGTACCTCCCAAGACCCTTCATCAGCCACAAACTCCTCCACATCCACCGAACAACCTTGTTCAGCAATACTAGTATCTTCAACTTCAACCCTAACTCCTCCATCACCACCATCTAGGATAACTTCCTTCCCTTCCTGTCGTCTTAGTCCATTCAGCATTAATCCTTCTAGAGCACGATGTAAATCCTCAGCTAGAGTTTGAGAATTTGGAGCATCTTCGACTATAGGTCGCCAACCTTCTGGTGGGGAACCTGGTGGTGATATTAGGAAATTTCGTGATTGAGCGGGGACAGAGAGGTGGGTTGTTGAGGGGTCGATGTTTAGTGGGGTCGGGGGTAGCGGGTGTAAGCGGAGAAGAAGACTGGGGATCAGTGCCTGTTGGATTTAGGTGATGGAGGGAGTCAGAGCGGAAGAGTGGTTGCGATTCGATGATGAAGACAGGAATGGGAGGTGGGATTGGCGGCAGCGCTATGTGAGTTTAGGTTTGGGGTTCGGAATCCAACCACGCCCAGTTTGTCCATGTTCGCATGATCCTACGAAAAATCCTTTCTCGACTCCTCTCAGACCCAACGAGTGACGAATGGAAAGCATTGAACTGAACGTACCCATGAGCCGGCTGTGATTTCCTCCTCTTGTGTCCAATTCCCTCTCGTTTTCTTCCCACCTCCTCACCCAGATCAACATCTAGAAACAATCTATCCCCTTCCCGCTTTGCTATACCAGCTTCCTCATCTGAGGCATAAACAATTATGACCCTTCCAAATCCCTTTACAGGTGCCCAATGTACTATATTGCCGAATCGCGAATAATGTTCCTTCAATAAGCGAAGTTGGGGACCTTCGAATAATGCGAGATGGGGGAGAAGGAGAGCTAAGGTGTTGGTTTGTTCTGATTCTGGTTCTGAAATGAGAGATGGGGGTGCACTCATTGTATGATATGATATGATTGAGGGTGGAATGGACGGTCAGACGATGAGGTAGGTTGGGTTCTACCGTGGGAGAGTCATCAAGTGGGGTAATGTTCTGATATTGGGTGTACATTTACATGCATGCATCATAAAAATGTCTAAGACAGCCTTGATAATAGTAGATGTGCAATACGATTTCTTACCCCCCTCAGGTGCACTAGCCGTTCCGAACGGGGTGGAAATCATACCACATATCAAGGAGCTTTTGTCCGACCATGAATGGAAATCGGTGATAGCCACCCAGGTTCGTTCCACTCTGATCACCCTGCTGAGACTAGGATTATCACCCACAAGGACATATCTCATTCGCATCCAGTCATAGCGGGAGTAAACCCCTTGAAATCCTGACTGTTGAGGATGGCTGGGGGAGGGAGAAGGAGCATACACTTTGGCCTGATCATTGTGTCATCGGGACCCGGGGATGTGAACTAGATCGGGATCTCGTTTCTGCTTTCGGACCTTTGACCAATAAGCTCAAGCTGGCTAGGAAGGTAAGTTTTCAAAGAGGGATATAGTAGACTGATGGTAGGGATGGGATAAGACTGTCGAAAACTATTCAGCTTTTGAAGGGTATCTCACGGACGCTGCCAATCCCGCCGACCCGCCAAATGAACGTATCAAGCAGTCTACTGCACAGGAATCCGAGCTGGCAGTATATTTGAAACACCAAGCGATCTCCAAAGTTGTCGTAGTAGGCGTAGCTACAGACTACTGGTAAGTCTCCACTTGAGTCCAGGACAGGCACGTGCTCGGTCTAACGCGAAGTGTGAACCATACTGCATTATCGGCTATTGAAGCAGGATTCCAGACTGGTATCTATAACCCATGCATCGCTGGAATAGATTCCAAAGGGAGTCAAGATGCTCTAGATGGATTGAAGCACAGGGATGGTGTTATACTTGATAGTCGAGATGATTTAGATGAATGGATAGAGTAGAGTAGTTCATTATCGGTTATTGGTTGAATTAGGTTACGTTAACGGAATGGGTCGCGTTGCCCTTTTTCACATGTCTAAGGGGGGACCATTAGATCTAGTCTAGATTCAGTATAGTTGCACTCTTGTTTGTATATTATATATCATCACTCTCTTGATATTGTAATCATCCCAGATATCCAAGTGGGATCACCGGTTCTTCCACATATCGACGGACCCAATCGAACGGCAACGGGGCAACGAAGAAACTCTCGAAACTTGTGACGTCTTTTAAAGTTGTGAATCTCAAAGCCAAGCATTACGAGTGTCTCACTCGGCGATAGAGCACGAGGAGGGGAATCCTTCGTTTCACAGTATAAACAGATATACACATTTATCTGCTTTGAATACACGCATCGACTCGACACGGGATAGAAATTAGACAAGATGCGGATGCCGGTCATCGGCTTATTATCGATGCTGGGATTGGCTACAAATGCCTGGGCCCAGTACATGAGTGTGAACCTCACTGCGTGAGTTCCCATGTCAACAGTTGCTACTTTGAAGGAAAAGATAGTAGGACAGTGGAGAGCTGACAGATAGGCCATTCCAATGTGGAGCAATTACCGTCGGATGGACAGGAGATGAAGGACCTTATCATTTACTCTTGACTCCCATCGAGATCAGGCAGCATAGTTATAATGTGAGCTTCAAGAGAGGCCCTTGAAGACTTGGATGGCATGGAGACCACCTGAGATCGACCGACGAGCATCGAAGCGGGTAAAATGAAGCAGGAGACAGCGGGATCGAGGTGGATTGGCTCCGCTCGACTCGACTTGATTCGGATGATGAGTCCAGTATTCGCTAACGTACAGGTGTGGGTACCTACGATCGACAATGGTACGAATCAATATACAATGACACTACGTCAGCCGGAGGGTGTACCTTTCATGGTCACGGTATGGGGAAAGAGTGGGATTCAATTTGCGGGAACTACAGATATTTACAGTACGTCTATATGGTTCTGCAATCGATGGTCGCTTGGTGTATTTCAAGCGAGAGGGGGAGAGGGAGATGACGAGACAGTCAGAGTCCAGAACTGACAACCAGACGTTGGACCGCCCTCGTCCACCAACTCTTCTTGCTTCTTAAGCGACCAAGACATTCTCGACCGGTACTCTTTCGCATTCAACACCTCCAATACGAGAGGAGGGTTCCCACCTCAATGCAGTACCATGATCATTTCATGGCCAACATCATTGGAGCAGAACGTCACTGGTACCATCGCCAAACGAGATGCCGAAGAACACGAGGTCCAATATGATTATGATTATACGATAGATCCACCACAGGAACAATCGATCTTCCCACCCAACGATCTACAGGAGCAAAGTTTGTTCAAACGTCAAAGTGCAAGTGATTCTTCGTCATCCACTTCATCCGATCGTGGAAATACAACCAATCCACCTACGATGTTTGGACTCATCCCACTTGGAAATTCATTCAGTATTCCTATCACATACCCCGCCAATTCAAGTTTTGCAGATTCATTACCTGAATCATCGATCTCGTCACAGCCTACAACATATACGAGTCAGGGCGTTACATATTTGAATTGGACATTACCGCTGGCGAAAGGGACTAGGTTCCTGTTGGTGGCTGGGATCGGAAGTGCGGAGCAGTGGGCCTCTGGGGGTAGTTCAAGGTTGATGACTGTTGGTCAAGGGGATGACAGCTGTTTAGGAACAACTGATGGGCCTAGTGTGACTGCTAATCCGTGAGTTTCTCCCACAATGACGTGCGACTGACCTCCCCATCTCATGTACCATGAACTGGACTGATATCTAGCACGAATACCGACTCTATCCCAACAGCGACACAGACAACAGATGATGGATCCACCCCCGATCCACCCAACCGAAAGTCATCTTCGAACCTGGTCAAAATTGTCCTCGCATGCGTCATTTCGATCGTCGGTACACTCGTCCTAGTTCTGGGCCTATGGTTATTCAGGCGCTGGAAACGTGGGAGGTCAATCGCAACGAGCTCACCTGATAAGAAATCGAAAGGAAGGGTAGACCCATATGATCCTAATCTCCGAAACAGTTCTGGATCAGGTGATACCCAAATGGACTTGCTGGGTGGAAGAGAGGGTTTAAGGGTGGATACGTCAGCTCCTACCTCTCCTACGGATCCGTTCGGAACTCCCGTAGAGGCTACGCAATTCGGATTCGCACCAGGTCCCTCTAGGTCTTCAACTTTCGATACAATGTCACCAACGGGTACAGGAACAGTGGGGTCTCTAGGTCGACAATCATCACAAGAAGCATTACTATCCCATGCGACGCCGACACTTCGATCACAAACTGCCTCGCCGGCAATGCGATCACAAGCAACGCGTCGATTGGCGTTACATGATCACGATGCATTTGGGGAGGAAGAAGAAGAAAGTTCAGATCTCAAGAGAGAAACTCTTGCTGTACTGGAGAATCAGCCTGGTACAAGCAACAACAACACCAATAATAATAATAATAGGAGACAAAGACCGAGGAGAGAAGATATAGAAATGGAGTATGTGGTTCATCGAGATGGAGGTAGAGCTAGAGTGGAATTACCACCTAGATATGATGAAGTTGAATGGGAAGAGCGTTAGGAATAGATTATCTTGAATTTTGGATATGGGGTCTTGATCTTGCTATTGATCTTAGACATGGACAATTGTATTTGTATTGGTACGCGTATGGTTAGATGTCGTATTAGTATTGCTTTTGCGCCTGCTCATAGGCTAGGTTGAATGTATTGCAATATTCATCTATAACACCTGAACTCATCCGGTATACTAAACCTCTCTCCTGTACACCGAAACTAATCGTTTGACTAGACCTATATGTCATCACGACCGACTCTACCTCACATCATGGCAGCCTAAATGCCGACCTCATTCTGCAACAAAAACCCTACCCTCCTTTGAGATTTTGGCGCCGTCCTACCTCCTGTCGTCCTCATTTCCTGACAAACAAAACTATCAGGTGGTCCAGCCCAATCTTCCAATACGTAATTTCCACCTCGATGTTGTGGTTCATCCCTCTCTCCCCCAAATAGATCGAGAGCGAGTTGAGTATGTGAAACACCACCATATGTGGTTACGCATCTTGGATTTACTAAGATTCGAGCAGCCGTAAATGCCGTGTTTGGAATTAGGAATGCTGATGCCGGTAATTCTTGGGGTTTTAGAGGTTCTGGTGCTGGATCTGAGGCATCTTCGTCAATTGCATCTTGATCCGAAGAAGATTGCTCGTCTTCTGCCCTTTTTGCTTCGGGGATCTCTTCCCTCTTGACGTGGTCGTCATTGTGGTCGTTCTCGATTGGTTCGGCACGCTTTTCGTGAATTACGACAAATTCCCTCTCTTCACTGGCAACATCTCGAGTCGGTATATCTCTCTTGTGTCCTCCGACCATCTTCTTATGCCTTCCTTTACCCTTCTCCTTCAATCCATCCTTCGCTGCATCCGTCCATAGATCTCGACAGAACCACATTTGCGTCGAATCCATACATTGCGTCTCGGGATCCCAACTAGGTTGATCAGTCGACATGGATAGATTATGCCATAGAGTCGAAGAACGGTAAGCGATGTCTCGGTAATATGATTGATCAGGATCGACGACGTGTGTTCCAGATTCACAACAGAAAGTTTGGAAGGGTAGGTGACCTGCGTATCGTTCTGTACCGATTTTGTCTCTTGGTGGACCTGCTTCGGGTTTAGAATTCGATTTGGCTTGTCGGAAAAGATTGCCCTCGATATCTCGTGTACGCCATCTAGTGTGTCAGCATCCTTGTCCACATGGATCACATGTTGCTTCTGGGGGTACAAAGAAAAGCCTATTGGCTGACATACCGGTCTGAGAAGATAAAGAATCCATTATGTTCGGCCCAATCCATTCCACAGACCATGGCAGCATTGTTCGCCTCTGATACCCTCAAAGACTCCAAGACATCATTGGGGCAAGTGAAACCCTTGAGCCAAACGACCCTATGGAACTTGATTTTCCTCTTGTTCCACAACTCATGTAGAGGTTCCAATGCCAAATTCCTAGCCTCCGCTTCTTCCAGTGGATAGTAAGTAGCAGCTGGATCTACCGTCATTGGCGCTACCCTCCTAATCCTGAATGCAATACCAAGAATGGTCATTACGGATTCACATAAATCGGCTAATGTTGGTGTCGAATCGGCAGAGGCGGTGTCCAGCATTGAAACGAATATATTCCTGGTACCGAGTCGTCTAGCGAGTTGTACGATGATAGCGAGTTGATCCACTAGGAAATGATCGGCTCCATGTAAGACGATTGCGATATAATACAAATTATCCTTTGATGCTAAATCTTCGTAATTGTCGTCTCTGCTATTTTGTCCAAAAGGCCTAATGAGCGTAGGACAAGCAGCAGCGACCCATCCGTTGAATTGTAATAAATCATCCACAACGCTCTTCATAACCTGGGTATCGAGATGAGCGGTATCGGTACCAGTTATAAATGGTTTCTGGAATCGAGTCCAGAAATCAAGGATACCATCCTTTACTTCTACATCGAACAAGTCGGGACGTTCATCACGGCCTTGACGCGATTGGAGGAAAGGGTATTTCGATACATCGAGATACTTTTCTGATGCAAGCACTCGTTCGAGAACACCATGCGATTGGATCTCGGCGGGTGTGGAGGATGATGGGAAAAAGATGGCGCGAAGGAGTAGGAATCCGAAAAATCCAAGAGCGGCTCGGATCGCTAAACGCTGTGTTGTCGGTGTGAATGCCGGCATGATGCGACTATCGATTTCTTTGAAGCCCAGCTCCAGACGACACTCTAAAGAATAGGAGGGACAAGTGTTGGGGTGAGATATGGGTGATGCGGAAGGTAGATTGGATGAATGATTGGCGGGAAAATAGGACGCGTCCCATTTTAAACCCTATTCACGTGGCATGCCTTTGTTCCCCCGTATTACTGTCTGAATAGCAATATGCATACAATTGAGAAGTACATTCACTCGAGCAAGAACTGCCAAAGCCCATCTTTATCCTTGTAATCATGATGAATCAGACTAACAAGCCACCAATCTTGGGCAACTCCCTCCAGCAGTTTTCTGGCAGGTGATGGTTTGGGGTAGAGCTGCGACCACTCTGTCCAGATATCAAATGCTTCTTCCTGTCAATCAGCTGATATTCCGCTCACTGTTGGAACATTTGGACTCACCTTCCAAGCGAGGAAAGATGTCTCCTCGATGATTGTCGATTGAACAATCTCCTGTCCTGGGAATACACCCCATGTCACTGCGTTAACAGCATCATTTGTCGTATTTGTCCTAAACTCCCCTTGCTTGTTACTAGCATACATACTAATCTGTCCATCGCCCCTCGCTTTCAATCTACTTTCGATCTTGTCGACTTCAGCGGAAGGTATGAAGAATTCGACAAAAGCTTTCTGGAAGACATAACCTCTGGCAGGACCCCATCCGACTATAGGATCTTCTGAAGATGCTGAATCGACGGCAGGTTGAGATCCCACTGTCCAGTACTGTTTCGACGACGAGTTTAAAGCTTTGAGATGAGGAAGAATGGTTGCTGATTCGGGTGATAGTGGCAGATCGCAGAATGGCGTGGTCGGTGTCGAAGGGTCTGATTCTAGGTATCCGACAAAGAGTCTAGCGAGATCTTCGGGTCCAGTAGGCGTTCCCCATTCTTCGAGTGCTCGGTGAGGCTACCATCAGATCATAGTGACGACATCCAACTCACTGTAGTCTTCAAACCACTACCCCAACCGTCAATTTCTCCGTATGCAGGTGATCTAACATCCGTAAATCGACCATTGGGATATTCATCCCAACTATCCTCTGCCGACTGACCACCACCCACAGCCGTCCGCTTGGGCGCAGGCGATTGAGCTTGGTGCATTCCCCATTCTGCCAGTTGACTAGCGTTGCTGGGTGATGTTGAAAGATCCTGATTCTCGTCTCCAATGAGTTGATTGTGCTTGGCTCGAGGGGATGGGCCCTGTGTCCATCCGATATTTTCTAGGATTGTCCGAACCGATTTCTCCAGATTGAGGGTACAGAAGTGAACACCTTGGACTAGGCCGGAGGATACCAGGCGCGAGACCATGGTCGTGGCTAGTTGTGCTCCGTATCGCTTGACCGCAGCATCGTCGGACTAATGTCAGCTTCCTGACTTAAACCAGACTTCGTGACCCGAACTCACGCTGATCGGGTCTAAATCCCGCATGATTGTATCTGGTACAGGACAACCCGTCAATTTGACCAGCCGTCTAAACGAGGAGAAATTCTGAATAGGCATGACTCCAGGAATAATCGGTATGGTGATACCTGTTATCAACCCCTTGCCCTACTTTCTCAGGTATTAACTCACCAGCAGCTCGACATTCCTTCACCCATTTCTCAAAGGCGTCCATGTCGTAAAACAGTTGTGTAATCACAAAGTCGGCTCCAGCGTCACATTTCACCTTTAACCACTTCATCTCGCTGTTGGGAGTCTCGGAGTCGGGGTGAGGCGTAGGGTATCCAGCGACTCCAATACAGAATGTATCCTTGTACTCCTGTCGGATGTATTTGACAAGATCGTCTGCGTGTTGGAAATAATCTGCCTGAACATCGACCGTGAATCCATATTCATCGGATCGAGGTGGATCACCACGTAGGGCTAGGATATTACTGATTCCAAGCTCACGACATTTCTACCTGTCAGCTCTCAACTCAATTGTCGGAATGAATGCGTACTTCCAGAGCTTCATCTACTCGAGCTTTTGGCATATTCGTACATGTCAAATGGAGAATCACCTCCAGACCCATCTTGACCACATGCTCTGCCAGCTCTAAACTTCGCTCCGCGGTAGCTCCGCCCGCTCCCCATGTTACCGATACAGCGATAGGTGCTGGAAGTGGTTTCGCCGCAAGTCGTCGTATACGATCGAGTAGGTTCACCAATCCCGCTTCTGTCCTTGGGGGAAAGAATTCATAGGTATGAAAGGGCGCCTTTCGATCACTAATGGCTTGCGTCAAGTGCATCTTTGGTCGTGTGAGTATGGGGTACAGATATAGGTGGAAAAGTACGACACTATAGGTCAAGGAGGATTCGGAGGAGTAGAGATTCGGATATTTCCGATGGATCGCGTCATGGCCAATTTGTAGAATCCAATTCCTTGTCCTCCATGTATCTATATCTTGTATGCTAACAATGATATGAGGAAAGCCAATTGGACACAGGCAAGAGACCTGGCAGTCCCCATACTAGCTTCATTCATAGCATTCGCCATTACCGTTATCAGACCACTATCAAGAACGAGTCAGGAGTAAGTGGAATCCCAAGAATCCATCCATCCGAGTGACTAACCAAAATTGTCAGATATGCGTTTCTGTACTATACAGTCTTGTTACTCTTCTTCTTCCCTCGAAACCGACTGTTCGGTCAACTGAGGACTACAATCTATGGTATATTTGGATCGGCATTGGGGTTAGCTTGGGCGAATGCCACGCTAGCTATAGCTGCTTATTGCGGCAGGCGTTATGGCTCAGATTCAGATCTGTCGAGATCCATCCTGGGTCTTGGCCTAGCGACGCTCGCTCTGATATGTACGTCTATCTCCCCCCCTCCTCAGACATTAAGGCTTACCCATAGGCGGTTTTAGTAAGAGTTATTGGCCCCATTTGGTTGCAGCATCAAACATCGCTTTATTCTTCCCAATTTTCCTCTTGACGGCGGAACAAGGGATCACAGAAGTCAGACCGCATCACTTCCTGGATCAGTTCCTCGTAACTCTCTTCGCTGCCGCAGCTGGACTGTTTGCAACGGTCATCATCCCACGACCATCTTGTGCTGTAAAGCTAGACTCGTTACTCTCAGAAACAGTACAAACCACGCGAAAACTCTTACCACTCTCGCTCGCTTCCGTCCTGGATCCGACATCACCTTCCCCGCCAGCGGACGCATTACAACAGCAGACACTAGCACATGAGCTCAAGGCGACCCTTTCAAAGCTCAAAGCTTGTCATCGAGAATACAGGACCGAATGCGTTCGATCTCCTATCTCCCCAGCCGCTCTTCGACCCTATATCAAGGCACTCGCTCAAATTCACCGAAATCCGCTACTTGGTCCTACGAGTCATATACCTGGAGATAGAATAAAGGCAGCGATGGACAGGACGTATGAACGAAATTCAAGACCTGCTACTCCACGTGATTCTCGGCATTCGTCCTCGCCTTCTGGATCGCCTTCATACGACACACCTAAACGTCTGAAGATCGTACATCGTCCAATCATGGGCCATCTTAGCGCTGCTACCAAAAGCGTTGTCGAGAGTCTATCTCAAAGTCTTGGCATGAGTTTACGGGAAGTAAGATCATCATACGGATGGTCGTCAGAGGAAGGAGCCGATTTGATCGACCAAAAATCAGTCTTGGAGAAGGCAGTTGGGGAATTGCAAAGACGACTCTCGATGATGATGGACGAATTCAGCGTTTCGCCACATCCTTCTTCGGCGAGAAATCCACCACTACATTATAGAGATCGATGGAGAGTTGCGTTCTATCTCGTAGCTTTGATCGATTTGGCGAAAGATATAGATAAACTACTAGATATTACCATGAACATCCGATCCCAATCCTCGACAACTCGCCTATACGTCCCCTACACCGGTTCATCGCACAACCCACCACCCGAACCACTGAGTAATGACCCAGTACCCGACCCCGCTCCTATCGGCGAGAAACATCTGGAAGATATGGATTTCGTTTCCGCTACTCTATATCACCAAAATAAGGCGTCAGATCCACCCCATACAATGTACGGCCGATTTGAACATTATTGGCGTCAAATCTGGGATCAGAAATCAGTCCTTCAAATCAGAGTTTTCGTATCGCACTGCATCCACCATCTAAAGCATTCAAGACATGGTCAATTCGCTCTGAAGATGTCCGTAGGCGTGTCGCTCCTTTCTATTCCAGCTCTTCTCTCGCCCGGAAGTAGTGGACGTGAATGGTACCGTACCAGCCGAGGAGCTTGGATGGTGGTTAGCTACATGTATGTGCTCGAGGTACACACCGGTGCGATACTCAAAATTGCGGTCCAGCGGGCTATCGGCACCTTCTTGGGATCGCTCGCTGCTTTCATCGTACGTCTCTCATGGTCTCTATGCTGATGGCAGTGTACCCTGATCGCTCAAGACAATCCATATGCGCTGGTCACCCTTGCGACCGCTTGTTCAGTCCCAATCACCTATGTCATACTGTTCACCCGCCGACCGCTGATCGGTGTCATAGTGTAAGTCGACTTGCGTGAGAAGGGGCTGAGATGACAGCGGGATCACCTTACCTCCCCTTTTATTTCTCTCTTATCTCGGACTAGACGAAGGTCTGTCTCACTTCACTCTAGCTTGGACCAGATTTGTCGATATCATTATCGGTATCGCTGCGGCTGTCATCGTTGGAACTACTGTCTGGCCGAATCATGCTAGGGTCAGGTATCTCTTGGCTGTATCAGACACTATGGAGAAAGCTACCGATTATTGTGAGTGGGTCACAGACGAATTTGGCTGATTGGCAGATCTTCAAATGTCAAGAGATCTCCTGCGATCATCTCTGGTATATCAAGTGAATGATCAAGTCTATAGTAAATTGGAACGACAGGTCCGGGTGAGTCTGTTTACTTCAACTCCAATTCCTCGCTAATACCAGACATCCATATCCATCAGCCGATCATTGATTGAGATCCAGAAGAAAGAGGTCTCCCTTCTACCCCGACCAATCAAATTGTACTCTGAAGTCGTCGAAGCGTCCGATAGGCTCATGGAGATGCTTGACGAAATCAGGGTATTACGATTTAATGTGCCCCGAAAAGCTACTGTCCTTGATGTCCTTCCGGTTCGACGTGAACTGGTATCAGCGATCTTGACCAATTTATGGGCTTTATCCCAATCTTTCCGTTCACGGTCACCTTTACCTCAATATCTCCCCTCCACCAGGATACCGCTTAATGAGCTAGTCGACGCGATCGATGTCCATTCGCACCGATCTCGACCAAGATCAAGACATGTTTCCACGGCTTCTGATGGGACGATCAGTGTAGACAATTCGGATCTGGGGACGTTGTATAGTATGGCAGAGAATGAAGCGCTTGTGGATTTGTGTAATATCATCGACCAGCTCATCGCGGCTGCAAGGACATTGTTTGGCTCGCAAACGTTCTGGGATCATCCAGGACATGTACATATACATCAATCATAGCATATATAGACACAAATGTAAGCTTGCAACGCGATAGGATCCAAGATTACTTGTAATACATGCATTTTGTCGTAACGTCTGCGTAAGCTATGAATATGAAGATGAATGGTGGGTGATGATGCTGAAGATGATGGAGATGATGCTTCTAATTTCTAATTACTCTAGCTGGGAACCAAAGTTTACATGGATCCAGGTCGGCTCGAGGCAGGGGTATCCTCCTCGTGAGACTTGAACCTCCTTCCCTCGATTGTCTCTGGCTTAGAAGGCTTGAGCTTGGCAGCGAGGATATCCTTTTCTTGGGAGTTTCGGAACGAGTTTGATCGCCATGCGGGTACGTGAGCTTGGTACAAGGCATCGACCCTGTCGATTAGTCAGATGTCATCAACAGAGAACGACAGACGTACTCCTCAATAGAAAGCCCCTTCGTCTCCGGAACACATAGGAAAGCAAACACAAAGTTGACCAAGAGACATCCGGCCCAGACAAAAGTGATGGAAGATCCGATCCTGGCTTGAATCTGAGGAGCGGCAAAAGCGATGATCAAGTTGAATAGCCAGTTTGCACCTGCACCGAGAGTGGCGCACAAACCACTCAATCGGGTAGGGAAAGATTCGGCGCAAACGACCCAAGCGACAGGACCCCAGGTGGAAGCGAATCCAGCAACAAACAGACAACTGAAAGCAATCAAGACTTTACCAGCATCGGCATCTCCTGGTCGAGAGACTGAAACGGCACCAGTAATGATTTGACCGATGAACATGATGGCGGCACCACCGAGTAGGACGGGTCGTCGACCTAGTCGATCAACGGCAATGAGACCGGGAACAGACATGATGACGTTGACGGAGGTAATGATAATTTGGAAAATGTAGGTATCGCTGAGACCAGCAGTTTCGGCGAATTGGACACCATAAGAGAAGAAGAAGTTGATACCGGTGATCTGTTGTCCGATTTGCACAAAGATACCAATCATTGTTCGGTATAGAATTCGGTCCTTTGGCGAGAAACATTCGGCGTAGCTGACTTGACCCATTTCGTGATCGGCATTGACAGCCTCTTCGACCTCGACCATCTCTTTCTGGTATGATTAGCATCGTCATCCCAACAGGTTGATCGCGTCACTTACGGTGATTTCCTCAGAGTCCTCGGGTAGACCTCGAAGGTTACACAAGTTCTTTTTAGCTTCGTCCCATTTACCGATCTTGCCCAAGAATCGAGGTGACTCGGGTGAGAGGAAGAATACGACCAACAACAAAGCGGCCCAGACCATTTGTAGGGAAGTAGTGATTCTCCAACTGACATCACCAGATCGCATCTGCATTTGCCAAGAACACATGGAAACACCCCAGATACCCATCGTGACAGCCCACTGGAAAGAACCAGTAACGAGACCTCGGTATCGAGGAGGACATTGTTCGGCTTGAATAACGGGGACGAGACCAGAAGTAGCTCCGACACCGAGACCGGTGAGGAGTCGACCAACGAGAATTTGGGCGTAGGTGTTTTGAGCAGAAGTTTCGATAGCGGCTCCGATAAGGTAGATCATGATGAATGCGATACAAGTCTTCTTGGGTCCGAACTAGCTATCAATATACGCCTCAGTGTTGTTTTGCTGACTAACCTTGTCGGCGATGAATCCTGAACCAACGGCACCGATAGTAGCACCAGTGGCCAAGAGACCAGTGATGGCACTTTGCCTAGTGGTACTGATGATATATGCTCCTCCAGGTCCAGCGGGTTCTCCAAATCGCCTCTGATAAGCCTCCATCTGGAACTACATATCGTCAGATCAAGCTCGCACTATAGTGTTTGAGAACCACTCACAAGACCGGAACCCTCTGCATTACTCCATCCGAAGATAACACCAGCCAAACTCTGCAAGAGACAGAGCACGACCGCTCGTTTACTACTTGCTGCCGAAATCATGTTTGTCGAAACTGAATTGATAAGAAGTCAAGTCGAGTCAAGTATTAAAGCAACACCAGGATTATATTGTTTTAACTCGGGCAACTGCAATCACTTTTATCGCCTAGCCAGAGTCTGGTCCAATTGGGGGAAAGGTGACCCCGACACACGCAAGTTATCATTTTTTCCCACCCCACGAAACACCAACCGACGGCCGAAACCAAGCTCGTAACGTCGATGAGGAGATTTGATAGACAAATTTTCCCATACAAATCCTCGGTTGGTGATAGTCCCTAGGCACTGTCGATGACGAAGTCCCTGAGTCATAAGGTAACTTACCGGCGGCAATGGCATTTGAGTGGATCTACAATCTCCCGTTTCTCAGGGTAGGTAGAGCAGATTTTCAGTGGCAGTTTATGCTCGGGTCATGTCGAGACTGGATTCAGAGCCCGAGTAGATTCGTCTCCTGCAACAGACTTGGCCCTAACCGATTGCGAAGAGTGATGGTCTGGGCACCTGGCTTGGCCCACCGCATCGACGTCGTCTCATGTGGGTGTGCGGGAATATTTGGAATGATTATTCGGGATCCCCGAATCAAGCCTACCCGATTCCGATGGCGTAAGGCACCGCCATCTCGCGAAGTCGTCCGAAGGCTTGACTTTTAAGCGCAACGGATACAACCTGAATCTTCGCCCCGTTTATGTTCTGCATGTCTAGCCTCAACCGCACTCTCCTGGTTCATGTATCGTCTGTACGGATGCCGTTCAGCTCTAGATCCCATGGTCCTTCATAGCCCAGATCAACTAAATCGCCGAACTCCCAGTCGTCAGGAGCGACGGGTACATTAGCAGTATTGATCACAACCGCCGCCCAATTGTAACCTGAATGTAAGAGTTGCGGATGTTCGATCTCAGAGTGACCTGATGCCAAGGGGGGTGGAGACAGTGGCGCGATTGATTGGCGAGGATCATCCGCGATGCTGTTGACTGACACCGCTTGTCTCCTTGGCATATTGGATCTCCAATCGGCGTCTGTCTGAGTACCCTGATCTTTTCGACCGAATTCACGGAATGGAGCTGAATATGGACCGCGAAGACTCTGATCATGGTTACCACGAAAAGAGGGAACATATACGCTTTCGGGATATTGATTGTCGTACGCTGAGTGGTCAAACTTGAGATCGCCAGGCCCGAATGTAGTCATACGGTGATGGTAGCTGTCCCTGAGCCATAAATTCCGATCAGCGGACTTGTCGATAGTCGTTGGAGAGGCGCAGTAAGAGATCGGGTCCGGGTGATCGAGAGATAAAGGATTGCAGGAAGGACGGAAGAGGGTGTCGAGGCATAGGGGAGATTGGTGTATGTAGGTCATGTTGGTCGATGTCTGGTGGCTTGCGAGCTCATATCTTGACTGTTGCAGAGAACTCAACAGCCTCACTGAACCTTGACTATTCGATGCGATGGAGCGAGCTTCGGCTGTCCTCCACTTTGCCCGCCGAATCGCTCGCCTGGAGTCGGAATTCTCGAACCTCTACCCGTAAAGCGGTTTGTTCACTATCTCGCTCTGACTCCCACATCCACCAACGACTTCGACCCACTGGATCTCCGATCTCTTCAATGCTGGAGTCGTCGATGATCTGCACTGTCGATTGGGGACTCGACTGGGCCGGGTGTCGTTCATGGTGAAATGACTTGAAATCAGAGGAAAGAAGAAGACGGATCAAAAGATTGCGTCCTTTACGCTGTGGGACTTTCAGCGGTGAAAGGAGCATCTCGGGAGGCTGTGAGCTTTTCTGATGCAACGTGGACCTGAACCATGAGTGGCATATCAGCTAAGGTCTCTTGTCATATATGCCGGAATATTTATGATATAGTCTGGCGGCAGGGGAAACGACGATATATACATACATTAGTCATGCGACTCTACTCCTACTCCTTCTCGTCCTTCTCACCCCTGTCAAGCTAAAAGAAATCTACTGAACATGATCAAGGCCGATACTGAGAGAGAATGCTTCCAGAAGGATTGTGGAGCTGTCCGCTGTCACATGAAATGCATGGTCACGATGTTCATTGAGGTCGCTTTGAAAATACACCGTGGCTCTCCGCTGATCACAGGTGTATTGTGATATGGCGTACCTGTTGGATCGCTTGGTAGGTGGCGATGAATCATTGACAGCCTCCATCGCTGCCGTATTCACGGGCACGGGGCTGTCTCGTGATTTGTTGCGAACGATCCAACCTCTGAGATATATGATTACCTTGCGGTAGCTAATTTGTGGATTCGAGACCCGTGTATGTAGCCGAGGGCGCTTGCGAGCCAAAAGGTATTCCGAGGGAAGCAGCAGTATCTCTGGCAGCCTTTCTGGCATTGTATCTTTTCATGATATCTTCTTCCTCTCTTAAAACCCCTGAAAAACCTGTCAGCTTTGCCGACCCATGACTTCTTGCTTTTTCATAATCTCTTTGCTGCTGCTGCGAAGTATGGGTTGAAAAGGGCGGTGGCTCGAAGATCAAGGGGGGCTGGGGCATTTGGGCTTTGGAGTCCCACGAGGGCTGGAGGTGGTCATAGTGCGGGTATGGAGGGAGAGAACGGATCGAATGCTGAGTAGGTTGAGTTGTGATGGCTGGATGGTGGACGCTTGACGACGAGATCTCAGTGTGGGGCCACTGGTTTTGTCGTGAAATTGGATCTGACACTGGAAAAGGGATATCACTGGTGGGGTAATAAGGGGTAGGGAAAAAGGACTCTTCAGGTGTTTGTTGATTTTCAGAAGTGACGTCCACAGAGCCGGAGAAGTCGCTGTGATTGTGGTCGTATGCACCTTGGTTTTGCACTTCTTCCCAAAGGCTTTTCATAGCCTCCATGGCTGCGCAATCAAATTCAAGCTGCAATGGCTCTGCGGTTGGAGATTCCGGGTGGATCCAATGGTCGCCGCTGAGTTGTGGCTGTTGAGCACTGATCCTATCGGTCTGCCGAGTGATGCTGTCCACCGCATTTGACCGACGGCGCGGCAAAGTATGAATTGAAACTTCGCTGGCATTCAGTCGTTGCTCTTGGAGATCGGAGACCAACGAGTGGTACCGAGCAGCACGAAGGGCTTGTAATTCGACGTGTGATCGTTGTCGACCAAGTACCACTCTACTGTCTCCTGACTGTTGTGATTTTGAGATTCGCGATGATGTTTGTAAGCTGGGGAAGCGAGTTCGCGGGGCATGCCCAGCTCGCAAGGCAAGACGTCGTGCCCTCTGAGCTGCGTCGTCCATCGTTGATGAGGATTCAAATGTTGTAAAGTGTGAAAGAAGCGGAAAGACCCGGCCCCGACTCGATGGGAGCTCAGCAATATGACGGATGAAGGGATCGCTCAGGAGAGTCTGGACCCCTTGTGCACAAAGGAGCAAAAAGTCGAAATGAGGCCCGGACCTCACACAGTCACCTCGAGGGGGCTGGGTGGTACGACAAGTGTGCCTTTTCGCCGTCTCAGTGCTGAGCTCACCTGTCCTGTAAGTCGCGGCACGAGATCTTAGTATGCAAGATCAACCTTGAGGAGTTGCCACTCTTTGTAGTTTTTTGCTCATGACGAAAACACTGCATTGTGGTTGAGCTTCCGGTCAAATTCCATATAACAGTATACACATATACATAGAAGCAAATGATAGCAGATACGGAGATATGAGAATCATTGATTACCACTTGACTTACTCCCCCTGGTTCTCCTCCCCCCTTCCGTTGGCGGGATTTCAAAGTGGCCGTCCACTTTAAGCCCTCTGACCTCTTTCCCGGATATAGCGTCGTATGCAGAGCGCTCTCTCTTCGGAGCCGCTGTACTCGGTTGAACGAAGCTGGAGGACCCGCCGCGGGTAGCTTCGGATTGGGGTTCTTGAGTGGTGGGTGGCTTCGACTCGAGGGGGACGTCCGGCTCGGGTTCTTTTCGAGTGTATGTAGCGATTTGAGCGGCATTCCCGGATGTTTCGTAGCCATGTGGGTGGGTGAACTTGTCATATTCGAATGGGCGAGGGCTGTACGGCCTGGATACAAGCGACCTCCAGGTGTCCGGACCGTCTGAATATGGGTGTTTGTCCGTGTAGGCTTTTGGGAGGACACTGGGGCGCCCTACTGGGATGCCCTTGGTCGATGTGATGAAACCTTCGGGCAGAACGCCGTGATTCTCATACTCGGCCCATTCTCTCAAATGCGAGCCGTCTTGGGAGTCATTGTTCGACATTATGATAAAAGTATATGGGAGATTGGCTTAAGTCGGTGAAGAGGAATGAGCTGCTTATCGAAATCAGGTTTTCGAAGTAGGTATAGAAAAGATGAAATAGGAAAGCAAATACTGCTTTATATAGGCAATGTAGCGGAGTCGGAGATTAAGCTGTAACATCGAACTGACCAGTCATCCTTTTTGAGCCCTCTCGTGAAAGGTAAACAGTGTAAAGATCTCATACCCCTCGAGCCCCTCCGATATAATTTTTCCCATGCTCAAAGCGGTATCCTTCCTCTCTTAAAGCAAGACGCCGATACCCTCACAGTGCGTGGGTTTGTGCATAGACCTGGCCCTGTCAAGTAAAACACTCCCTACTATCCTTTTTTGTCATGCACAGCCCAGGCTCCTGATACTCACTATACATATCGCGTGTGCATTCTTTTCTTTTTCCTAGATCTAACCATATGAGTCTAAACAACTGACTCCGACGAGCTCAATGCATATCTCTCAGAATAATGATCATCGGCTTCATCATACTCTCTCCCGATTGTTTCTCCATCACATCCTCCTGGACCAGGTCCGAATGTCGTTAGTTTAACCAAAGCTTTTGTGAAGTGAGAATTGATTTCAGCGGTTTTCACCCTCTTGGATGATTCAAGGACATCGCCAGCTATCCGACGTAAGCTATTTATTTTATTGAGAGCGACATCTTGATGTACTTTTCCTCTTCAGTCTGTTTCCGTTCACTCCAACATCAGTTGCCTGTTGGCATGTACCGTCACTCGAATCACCATATAGAATGGTACGATCGATAGGATACGACAGCCTTGTGATCCGCTCATCATCCCCGTGACATGTACAGGTGTGGTCATCGTGGAAATCCTCTTCTTCACCAGGTAGACTCGGGAACAACGATACTCCACCCCACCCACCTCCAGACTCGAACATCGGGGAGCCCCAGTCAAAAGCAGTCATGGCGAGGTCACGGGTCGAATCAGGTGAACCCAACATACCAGAACGTGGTGAGACGCCTCTGGATGCTCGACCAGTCAAGGATGGGGTCGTCAAAGCTGGAGTTATAAGACTTTGTTGTACCGCCGCATTCGAAATATCGTAGTTTGTGGAAGACATGGTCGATAAAGTCGATTGAAGAAGCGTATGGAATAATTCACAAGGCCGTCACCTGATATATGTATCCCTTGATCTGATCATTCCCTTGATGTTGCACTGCTATGAACCCTTGTATCAAAGGACGTCCTGTTTCCTAAAGTCAGCTTGGACAATTTCGCGATCGCCGTAAGGTAACTATCACATTCAGGTTCACCTGCCAGAATCAGTATGACTGTCCTGTACCTTCATCGAGTTTAGTCAGATGGCAGTTTTCTGGTAAGTTGTGATAATGCTTATACATACAGTACAAATGTATCTTACACCCAAAGGATTAAGCCCGATCTTCAACCTGACTAAGTGCAGCCTAGCATTAGCCTCCACCACTGATCACTGTTTGAAGAGATCGAAAGAAACACACCTGAGCCAACGTCATATCAAGAGCACCTCTCAACATCATCAATTCTTGATGGAATTTCAATTCCCTATTAATTCTCGATTGTAGCTTTTCCATCATTTCATCCAAAAGTGGTGATTGACCCAGGACGGGTGTGTATAGGTCTAGGGCATTAGCTCGTTCTTGTGTTTCATGAGGACAACAACAGAAGGAATGGAGAGGGAAGCCAAGATTACAGAGAAATAGTTACTCACCAATGACAACCCCTCCCACTAATGCTGCCATTTCTCCGAATCTTGGATCGGTGATATGTTTACTCAAGAATGTCAAGATTGGTTCTAGAGCTACATCATCTCGACCACTTAAAGCTACTCGAAGTCCATCTCGGTGGATGAGTTCTTGGATAAGAGCGAAGGAGATTGAAGGTCGGACAGTCTATTGTTAGCTCATATAGATTGCGATCGGGGATCAGACCACTAGACGAGCGAGGGCGATCAGACTGGTTCAGATGAAGTGACCTGACAGCCTATGTACACTCGACCAGACCCTGACCTGACCTTCACACGACTTACTTTTTGTATCCCAGAATCCAACGCAGCCCCATACTTGAATCCCTTCAAGTACTTATCAAAGATCTTCAATTTATCTTTCCGCCTCGACTCGATCTTAACCTCATCAACAGCTCCAACTACTTCTCCTAGATCCTTGCCCCTTTTCTTGATATGACCTTTACCGAAGATTGATTCCATTTCAGCGAAATATTCATATGCGCCTGATTTCAAACTTGTTTGCATTGATTCGTTGGCTGTTTGTTCGGATGCTTTTGGATCTCTGCGACGGACTGCTAGTGTTCCATCTGTCATTCCTGCTGCTATGTGTGTGTCGTCGGGCTATTGTCAGATTGCGCGAAGCGAGAGTTGACCATTGTCGATGGTCCTTTTGAAATACCATATCCTAAGGGAGATGTGTACTCACAGATACAGCCAGGGAAAGTAAAGGCGCAGGGTATCTCATAGTATGAACCACCTTCCAATCCTCTACATCATACACCTTGACCATAGCGTCCAATCCACCCGTCATAACCCTTCCCTTGGTCCCATCAAACGCGGCGCACGTTATGGTTTTTTGATGATTACTCAATGCTCTAACGCATTTACCCATATTCAGATCCCAAACCCTCAAAATAGGTCCTCCTACAGAAACAGCAACTCCACCCGATGGGAATGCCAAAATATCCTCAACAGGCGCACCACCATGTCTCATTGTCATTGTCGTGGATGATGATGAGGGTAGTCTTGTATCGTGTAGGCGAATTGTCGAATCGTATGAACCTGATATCAAGAGATGTGGCGATGTTGGGTGGAATAGGGCGGATCGGACGTAGTCGGTATGTGGAGTTAAGGTCGTTATGCATTCTTGAGTCGAAAGGTCCCATAGCTTTACAGTCGTGTCGTCGGATGCGGATAGGACTTGAGGTGTATGTGGGGAGAAGTGGGTCGTGTGGACAGGTCTGTGGTTAGCGGGGACTCAGCTTGTCTGATGCATGGCGGAATGCTCGTCCGGGCCATTCTCCCAATACGACTGGAGGGATTGAGAGAGGGTCTTGGAAAACTTGGATTCAAGTTCGCGAGGATGCTCAAGGGAATGACGGCCATGTCGTCCTCCTCCTCTCGACCCGAACTCTGATCCCAAGACTTGATTTTCTGGAAAGCTTTCCGAGAGTCCTCCACTGCCTACTCTCAAGTCCCGCTGCTTTCACAACCCCACCAACGAGGATCACCGGCCTGGAACGACTTACTGCTCGTGCCCCGTAAACGTCCTCAATATAGCCCTACTTCCAACATCGAACACCTGAACCGTCCCATCATCACTTCCCGCAACGACCAATTTTCCATCTTTCCTAAATTCCGCACTTCTAGCCGTAGCTTTAAATCTCGATATTGTCTTTACTACTTTACCCGTTTTAGGAGCATATATCAGTACTCTTGTAGATGACGATACAGCATATCGATGTGGTTTCGTTGGGCAGAAATGAACATGTGTAATTGGTGCTGGATGGCGTATGAATAACGGGTGTCTGAATTGATGGAAATGGCGTGAATGGGGATTTGTTGATGATGATTGGCGTGGTGGGACTGGTAGGGATTGAATCGGCAGGAAGTCCATTATTATATGGTATGGATATGGGTCTATCACTGTACTGCCTATATCTCTGTCACCCTCTCCTCCACTTGGTGAAATCTTTGGATAATTAGAAAAGAATAAGGAAAGATAATCAACACGTGGTTTACACGCGAGTACCACGCTAATTCATTGCATCTTCCCTCACTCATATGCCCAAGTGTCTTATTAACCTATGCATCGGAAGTATTGCATGCATTGAAATCACCCACTGAAGGTACTGGTCGGGAATCAAATTTGTCTTCATGAGCATTGGTACTAGTCCGAATCCATACTGAGCATAGATCTCTCTCTTGCATCATATTCGTAAAGCGGAATCAATTTGATTAAATAGTGACGTGCTTGAATCAACTTTCGGAATCGTACAGTCAAAGTAGACAAGATATACTGAGTCGATCAGAGGTATATATATACTGTATACATCATTTACTATAGTACAAACCAAAACAACAATGTCACAACCAATAACAACAGGTCGTAGACCATCAGTCTCGGCATCAAGCCCTCCTACCTCGTACATCATTTCCCTCTCTCTTCAAGCAACGAGTTACTGACACGCAGCATTCCTATTCCAGCAAACACAAGAGGTGTCCCAGCCTCATCGTACGGAACTTCACCTCAAGCATCCACCTCTCCTTTGGCTTCATTCGGTGGTCATTCAACCTCACCTCAAAACGCATCGTACCTTTCTGGATCAGGAAGGAAATCAAGTGGAAATGTGTTTCAGTCATTTGCAAGGCAATTGACGGCTTTTTTGCCCAATACATATCCTATCGGCGAACAGGATGAGGATGCGGAAGCTAAAGCCAAGAGGCATGGGAAGTTGAGGATTTTGTTGCTGGAGAATATCAATGTGGACGCTAGTGATTTCCTGAAAAAGCAGGGATACGAGGTGAGTCAGGTTCCCCATTTGGGGTCGCGCTTTGTGCATGAGTCGAGGTCGCCCCGGTTGCAGGGAATATTGGGGGAAGTCCACAGGTTGGGTAGCAGAGCATACGACTCGAATCGAAGTTGGCGAAGAGGGATGACTGGATATCGTGGTCTCTAGAGCAACACTGACCCGAAGGTCGACTACCAGACCCGGGCCTTCACCGAAGAGGAGCTCATCCAGAAACTACCCCAATACCAAGGAGTTGGAATCAGGTCCAAGACCAAAATCACCGCCAAGGTCATTGATGCCTGTCCTAACGTGAGTACATCCCATGATTTAAGGGGTATTCAGCTAAGATGACAGCTCGTCGTAATTGGATGTTTCTGTATCGGTACCAACCAAGTCAATTTGACGTACGCCGCTAAAAAAGGAATCTCGGTTTTCAACTCTCCCTTTTCCAATTCCCGATCGGTTGCCGAATTGGTCATTTCCGAAATCATTGCTCTTTCTCGACAAATCGTGGATCGATCCAACGAAATGCATCAAGGAATATGGCAAAAAGTATCGAAAGGATGTTGGGAGATTCGAGGTAAAACACTGGGTATTGTCGGATACGGTCATATTGGATCTCAACTTTCAGTCTTGGCAGAAGCATTTGGAATGTCTGTAATTTATTACGACGTTATACCGATTATGCCACTTGGATCAGCTCGACAAGTTGAATCTTTAGAAGATTTACTTCGAAATGCCGATTTCGTAACACTTCACGTTCCCGAGATCCCAGATACGATTGGAATGATGGGAAGTGAAGAATTTGGACAAATGAAACAAGGTGCTTATTTCATTAATAATGCTCGTGGAAAAGTCGTCGATCTAGCCGCAATGGCTTCATCACTCGAATCAGGTCAACTAGCCGGTGCAGCTATTGATGTATTCCCAAAAGAACCAGGATCGAATGGACCTGGTTTCAACGATTCCCTAGGAGAATTCATCCCTCGATTACATCGATGCAAGAATTTAATCTTGACTCCTCATATCGGTGGATCAACAGAAGAAGCTCAACGTGCAATCGGTTCAGAAGTAGCCACTGCCCTTACTCGATATCTGAACTATGGAACTACACTTGGAGCAGTCAATTTCCCCGAAGTCGATTTAAGGGCAATTACAACTCAGGACGAGAGGCATATTCGAATTTGTCATGTTCATCGAAACGAACCTGGAGTCTTGAGGCGTATCAACGAGATTCTAGGTGGTCATAACATCGAAAAACAATTCTCGGATTCTAAAGGAGATATCGCTTATTTGATGGCGGATATTAGTAAAGTTGGAGAAGAAGAAGTTGAAGCTATTTATTCGAGTATTAGTAAAACTCCCGCTAATATCTTGACAAGGTTGCTTTGTGAGTCTTCGTCTCCTTCCTTCAGTGGATCGAGAGCTAATGTATTTAGATTAGTCGTGTGTCAGGTCAAGGGATTAGTATAGATAAAATCGGCCGTGGGCTGCTCAACCAGGATTGATAGTTTTTTGTCTTTCGCAGTATATATGCATCTTTAACAGATACGTGTGAGTCGCCAAGCTGCAGCAGTCCAAGACTAGTCGGGTCGATTCGTCAACCTGGCTTTGCCTCCTTACCATAGGCCAAACCGCGACTACTTTTCTCCTCGTGAGCATCATCTAGAATTATCGATGGAAAAAGGGACTGTGCATCCTTGCATTGATGAGCATCAGCACGCTCACGCTGTTATCGACTCGATCTTGATCATCATGTATTAAATGCATGCACACCGAGAAGCATATCGCTACGCCCTAATGCCATGCCTGCGCCTAAATCCTGATTATTCTCTCCAAAGCCTTAATCGGAATAGACCTTTTCAACTTTATCAGAAACAGAACCTCCTTTAGCTGCTTGAAGTGAAAGGAAAGTGTTCCAGGGGACATTTACTGCTGAGACCACAAGGACTCGAAGTGGGGGAGGAACGAGCTGAATATCAGTATTTGTATTATTGCCCATTGATCATGGATCATAGAATAGGTCAAGTTGGAGAATAGAGTGGGACGGGAATGAAAAAAATACATACAGCCTACACGATTAGCTTTGTACATCTAGGGAGGGAGGGGGGACGTACCATATTTGCTAGTTGAACTGGAATCCAGACTGACCAATTCGCTTTCAGAGTTGGGAACAGGGACTACTTGTCAGCTTCCATTGAAGTCCATCCCTTTCATGCCCTGCACAGATCGGCTCTCGGGCCAGACCGCATCATAGATGAGAGATGGAGAGATGCAAAGGAATGACATACCTCTGACCACTTTTGTTTAATCTCTGTTGAAGATTTACCCTCTAGGAACCCAGTCACACAGAAGAATCCTAGTCGTCAGTATCGTCCTCTATCAGCCCCGCCTCCCTATTTTCCACTGTACCCAAACTTGCAATAGTGCAGTACATCCAACCCGACAATCCCCAAATCCAGAAAACGCATAACGCCCAGATGGACTGACTCACCAGAAATAGCAATTGGTGCAAAAGCGAATTGATCCAAACCAGTTTTAACCAACGCAGCGGGCCATTTACTTTGAATAGGAATTCGCTGTAAAGCACCAAACCAACCCGTTACGGCAGGTGCGAAAATTCCACCTCCCCAAATAATGATTCGGCTATTATATCAGTTTCAGCTCGCTCTCAAGGTAAAGGGAGAGAAGGGAGTGTTTGGGTTATGTAGTGGATAGTCTTGAAAGAGAATTGACATACCCAGTACGAGCGAAATCATGGTTATTACCCTTTTTCTCGACGATTTGCTGGGCGATAACTGGTGATTAGTACCTTTGTATCCTCTTGATCTGGTAGGCGAAGGTCCATGTCCAATCGAAATCAAAGTTATCCGTCCCATTCGTATCGATAATCTTCGTCCCTTGTGCTTCATTACCCGCTTCCAGCCCTCGTACATGCCTCCAGTTCACCACATGGCAATCGAACTTACTATCTCCAGTAGCGAATAATGTCTACATCATCAGCTCTCACCTCTTCAAGTACCTGAGATAGAGCTTGGACTCACTCCACAAGTTAATACATTACCTAACAAAGGCTTTCGAGCAAGGAAAGATTGATATGATCTAAAGATTGATGCCATCTTCTTGAAAGTGTCGTATGTCGAATACAGAAAGAATAAGAGAGTAAAAGATGCGTTGTTATGATATTTCTTCCAAGTTGTGTGTGACTTGTAAAGCGGTGCGTCTAAGTTCGAAATCTATTATATTATACTATAAGATGAGATGGTGAGTTCTAGTCTACTACGTGTATATGTATACTGCAGGAGAACAAAGGAAAGTAGAAACAAGGTAACAAATAGTAATGTTGCATTGACCAGACCTACTCCACTCCACTCTACTCCCGAGATTCCAGTCGACTGGCTTGGCTAAATTCAGAAATTACGCTGAAACCCTACATTGACCGAATTTATCTACCGAACCTTCTTACTCAATTGTATATTTCATACTTTATACCATATACCCTACCCTTATATCCTATACCAAAACCAAGAACAAGAATGCATATACACCTACCGATAGTTCTAGTTCGGACTAGATTAATTCAATGTACCTCCGCACTGATCATCAGCTCATCATACTCCCAGCACCGGAAAAAGGACAACCAAATAGTCATCGAGAGGAGTAACAAATATTAAAAGGAGCTCGAGCACGACCAGGCGTATGTGAAGAAAGAAGAAGAGATATGGCAAGAAGAAAAACCCACCCTCCCAATCAGTAACAGCCCTCCTAAACACCTCCAACTCATGTTCCCTAGTTCCAGCGAAATGATCAACGAAATAATCTCCCATGACTTCTCTTGCCAAACTTCCCTCTCGTTTGAATTGGGCTGTAGCAGATTCAAGGGAAGTAGGTAATTTGATCAATGTGTCCCTAGTTACGCCGGGTGAGTTGATGGGTCCATATGGCAATTTTGACTTGTTTGCGATACCCCTTAGGCCAAGGGCGAAGATGGCTGAGAATGCGAAATGGGGGTTCATCTGGATGTCAGTGGTGGGCGATGCGGAGGGAGTGTAAAGGACAGCAGAAGAATGCGGTAGGTGGCATGTAAGACGACAGTATCCTCCATCTGTACCGAGCCAGTCTGGGTGGTTGGTGCATGTTGTACAGGACAACACGCCTGATCCTATGTATACACAGGATCAGAATGACATAGCGAAGAACGATGAATCATGCGAGATCAACTCACATCAGCACCTGGTACCCGAACTTCGAATCGCGTAGCAGGTAAAGGAACCCCCGGAGCGGATAAGATCCGAATAGAAGCAGCTCTAGAATCGTAGCCATAAGAAGCTGTATCAGGTGCCCACATTGCCTGAGCGAGCTTTAGCGTGCTATACTGCTGATGCGATGGAATTATGGACTTACTTCACCACCTAAGAGTCGTTTGTAGGAGTTTATAGTTGGGCACATCATCGGAACGACTGTTGGGTGAGCGGTAGATCCTATACCAGAGGCGGAAACACGGATGGGATGAGAAGTGAGCAGAAGATGAGGAAGGGAAGGGATGTATGGGCGATAGAGACATACCATCCGATAATCCCTCTAACAATCCAGCCAAGAACCACTCTGCCTCCTGACTCAAATACTTTGTATCTTCAAACGCAGCATCTTTCCTTCCTCCCGCTTTCTTTTCTTCTTCAGTAACTGCGAAAATGTTTCGTCCAGATTTATCACGTATAGATACATGAATATGTCTGTGGTTAGTTTCCTCTTCTTCTTGAACTTGTCACTCGTGCAGGATGCTGTCACTCGTGCGAGTTGCGATGCGAGACTTACCCTGAACAACCTGGCATCTGATATTAGCTTTTCCAAGTGTGATACATAGGAAACACCTCGACTTACATCACTATAAGGCTTTGCCATGAATGTAGGTGTAATCCCATGTTTCATGCCCACGCTTTTCGCAACGAATTTGAACAAGATTGCATTATCGGCCATTCGGCCTGAATCGGTGTATGCTAGTGCAGTCTCGAACACTCCAGGACCAGTTTCGGTATCTGACATCAGCGCAAAACGAGTGCGAGCAGATCGTGGATAAGGCCGAGGGTGTCCTTAGGGAGAAAAAGAAACGAGCGAGGAGGGAGAATCGATGGGAGAGGCAGGAAGTGGTTCAACGTACGGTGAGCTTCTACCTCGACTCCGAAGTTGGTAGCTAGATCATAGAGATCATGGTAATAATCCATATTCAACGAAGTCCTGAGCATGGAATAGCCGTGCACTACCATCAGGCAATGTAACAGCATAACTCAGTAGTGACTTACTTCCCGGAGTCAACGACTCGAGACCGACGAATTTCTTTTCCTCCATCGATCCAGGAGTTTCCTTAAATTGAAAGTACTACCTATCAGACCCGCACCCTCTTACTCGAGGAAGTGCATTGCTAAGTGACGTGAAACAGACCTCAAACTCAGCTCCAGACATACAAGTCCACCCTTTCTCCTCTGCCTTGTCCAAGACCCCCTTCAACGCACTTCTAGGATCTACCGCTAGATACTCGCCGGTCTCGGGGACGATAAATGAAACAAGGAAGAAAGGGAGGTTCTTTTCCCATGATAGTCGTCTGTAAGTTGATAGGTCAATGACGGCTAGTAGATCTCGGTAACCGTTTGCTCGGTTTGATACTAGGAGTTCGTTAAAGTGGGTAGTATCGTGTACTGTCCATCAGCTTATTGCTTGTAACGGGGGCGCTGCGAGGGCTGGAATCAGAGAGATGATGATCGGCCATCACATCTGACAGTAGAGGTCAGAGGAAGTTGAAGGAGAAAGATATGGTGGAGATGAGCCGTGTAGGTAAAAGATTCGGAAACGAAGTAGGAAGAACGCACGATCCCATCCGAAGATAACCGAGCAGAACCCAAATTGCCCATCCGACTTGATGCACGACAAGAACTTGGCTTTGGACATGATCTTCCCTCGTAAAACACCGTCCACATCAATACCTATCTGTTAGTACCTACCTAACCTTTGCGTTACCAAGGGAAGCATGACAACTCACCAGCGACTTTCACTTTAGTATCATTCTCGAGTAGCTTGATTAGCTCTTCATAGTCCTTTGGTGCATTTGGAGTTGGTGAATTGGGCATATTGGTGAAGGTGTGAAGATTAGAGATGTAAAGAGGATAGAAGGTGTAGGTATAGGGTATGGGGTAATGGAAGCGAGCGTCATAGATAGGAGATAGTGATAGGACTACTTTCCCACGGTTATTCCTGCACTCAAAAGTCATTCGCGTCGATCGCGTTCACTTTGCTCATGTCACGCTTGACTTTATGCTCAAGAGATCAATAAGACTAACAATGGCATCAAAGGATATATCAAGCTACTTCTCAAAACCTACTACACCTGCCAAACGTTCAGTCGCAACAGCCTCGAGCGCAAAAGATGAGGTCAAGCAACACGCTTCCTCGCCCCTATCTACGACCTCTTCAACAAAGAAGAGTGGATTATCGGAAACGATGCGTAAAGCGATCGCCGAGGGTGTAGAAGAAGGGGAGAGAGATGCAAAGCGGGCGAAGATCGAGAAATCCAGTGAGTGCGCTATACTGCAATATTGTGATCGAGCTGAACTTCAGAACCAACAGCTTCTTTGTTTACGAAAACAGCAGCTGCGGCGGCAGTTCCTGCAAAGCTCGACTTGCCTGTTGCGAAAACGAAAGACGAATTGATCAAGTCTTTAGAGGAGCATCCGGGAAAGAAGGTATTATTGCAATTGGAACTGGATACATTAGGGGAGGATTGGTTGTTGGCATTACAGGATGAATTGACGAAACCGTATTTTGTCTCGGTGAGTTCGTCTCGACGCTACTTTACCTACCTCTTGGGTTTGGGCGATGTACAATAGACGATGAAACTTATGGGTAGTTGAAAGAATTCGTGACGAAAGAACAGGCTACTAAAAAGGTCTTTCCACCTGGTAAGCTGTCTCGTGGGGTGTCGAGTGAAACTGAAATGAAGCGAATGACATCTACTCTTGGTCGAGGTTATGTCCCTTGAAAGACGTCAGGGTAGTCATCATAGGTCAGCTCTCCTTCCCACATTGTTCGACAAGCTAACAAAGAAGGCCAGGATCCATACCACGTAAGCTGCTTATTCAGCATTGAATGGCTGCAGCTGACGCTTCAGGGCGATGGACAAGCTCACGTTCGTTGCCCATTATTTGAAACAAGGATGAAAAGACTAACGACGATCAGGGCTTCGCATTCTCAGTCCGAAAGGGTGTGACGGTTCCCCCATCGCTCAGGAACATCTATAAGGAATTATCGGACGAAGTTGAGGGATTTACGATCCCTAAACATGGGTTAGTCTCCTTTCACATTCCCCGTTTCTGCCCTCATCCGACTCCAACTCTGCTCCCACTTCCTCACTCCAGGAACACATCTCGAATCAGTCTGCTCCGTCAGGACTTCTCAAGTCCGTTAGCAGTCTTTAAGCTGATCCCAGTGATTTAACAGATTGGGCAAAGCACGGTGTCTTACTCCTCAATACATCCCTTACAGTCAGAGCTCATGAGGTATATCGTTCATGCCTACCCACTCACTGAAAAACCTGATTTTCAGGCCGGATCACACGCAAATAAAGGTTGGGAATCATTTACAGCTGCCATAATACGAATAATCACTTCCCGACATACTGCCACCACCGCTGCGGCTGGGGAAGATATACCAGAGAAAGGAGTAGTATTGATGGCATGGGGTAAACATGCTCAGAATATGGTTGCAGGCGTGAATAAAGTTAGTCCCTCCCTATTTTCTGGTATATATCCACCTCAGTCAATCCCCTTCCTTCCCCTCGACTTAATGAGAAAAGTGTAAACAGAGCAGGGCTGATTTGCAGAAAACAAATCTAGTTCTGTCTTCGGCCCACCCATCTCCATTCGCAGCTATGAAAGGGTTCTTTGGGAATGGGCATTTCAATAAAGCTAATACATGGCTGGAAGAGAAATACGGACCGAAAGGTGGGATTGATTGGGCCTCGCTCGGTGCGCAGGCTTAGGGTAAGTCGCCTTGGTGTGATAATTCACCGCAACACTGCCATGGTTGGAACAGAAAATATGAGGCATGCTTGATGCCGGTCTTGACGGATTGAGTTGCTATCATATTTGTAGATGTGTCAAAACATGTACATTACATATTGCATAATTTGACAATCAACTCATACTAAGCAGTATCTCCAGACTACACGACCGGATAGTCCAGATCCCTTGCCCCTAAACTAAGCCGCCACCGCCTCTGCCACTGCCTTGCCCTTACACTTTCCAGGTTTCGATTTCCCCCAGGCGATTTTTGCTTTCTTGCCTTCAACCTCGATCCCACCTTGTGCCGCTAGACCTTCTGCTGTTCTTTCTGCTAGAGCTCGAGTATTGAAATTCACAAATGCACAGTCTTCAATTAGCCACTCCTCCATTCACTGCTCGACAGTATTGAGCAAAGGCTCGACTCACGTTGAGCTTCCAGAACTTTTATAGACCTGATATCCGTAGGCTTCACCCATGGACACGTGAATACTAGTGCTGTCCTCACTTGATCTTCCGTACATGTAGGTAGACCCAGGAACATCAACGTTGTCTATTTCATCAGCGTCGTCCTTCCCGCTCCGCTTGTAGCAAGACGTACAATATCCTTATCCTCAGGTGCTTTCAACCCTTTCGACTCTGCTACGCCTTGTAGTATCTTTTTGGCGACAGGATCATTACGTCCGTAATATCGATCTTGGATATTTTGCTTCTCAAGCCCATTCTCCTTTGGCATCTCGTGTCTAACATCAGCGTTATCCTTCTCTCTACCTTCTCACCGAGACCCGCTTGCCGCTAGGTAGTCATGACCAAACGTACCTGAATGGACACTCGTCTCCTCTATTACATTCTCCTTTGACGTAGAAAGAACATATATGAGGTCGATTACGTTTATAGAATGGATCTGTCCTTGCTAGACCTTTGAGCATCTCCCTTCCAGCGCGATTAGCAGTTTGTGAATCGAACGTCATTCCATCTGGTGAATCTTCCATCTAGTCATCAGCTCCGCTCTTGGTAAGTTGAGTCAGCTGACCTGTTTTTCCAGATTCTGTATATGATATTCTACAAATCAGCTTATCTCTTCACTGCAGAAAAACAGAGATATATAGCTTACGTTTATTAATGTCAGAAGTCGGAGCTGTATTCTTTCTCCCTAATGCCGCATCTCTAACTTGGACCGGTAGCCCGAATTCCCTGGTCATCAGCCCTCCTCCTACCCCAACATCTAAAGTAGCAATAAAGTCCGACAGAAGGTGCAAGCATGGATCAGAGAGACGACTTACAGATCAAGTAAACAAGTCTGACAAATCCCTTTGATCTTCGAACAAGCCGTACATACTTCCGTTTTCTTGAACCGTCCTCCATTTCCAGGGTTCCATCTGAAAGTAGTGAATGGCCGATTACAGATCTGCAATCAGCTCTATCCTGACATCTTTCACGAGCTGAAATGACGAACCTTGCATTCTGATCCGTATTCCTGTTTTGTCTGCTTATCAGCTTTGTCTCCGCACGAGTGAAGGGACACACCATTCGGACATATGGGTTAGGCCCAAGACCTAGATATCAGCTTTGGATCCCCCGGAACCGCGTGAGATAGCTTACATGGCTCGCACCTATTTGTCAGCCGACGCCATGATCATTGATACGAGACAACTTACAGGATCGGGAAATCCGACGATTCTACACCGACTTTCTGTACTAGTCAGCTTGTCACCCTCACAATCCCTGGCAGCTGAAGACTTACGTTAATGTCGTGCTTTGCTGGCATGCTGATAAGAGAGTATATAAGATGCTAGGTTAATGGAATAACCCACAAAAGGTCACGAGGGAGATAACGGAAGCAAATTTCGGTGGATCAACTGGCATACTCTGGATGGCGTCTCATGCATACTCAGCGACTTGACATAATGGTCAAATCTGATGATCATGAGACCGATCATCTGGCTATGAACAGTGGGCCCCTCGAAGTGATCTGATGCGGACTCGAGTATCTTGCTATGATCAGAAGATCCTTTGAGCGGAGAAACGAGCTGAAAGACCGTTACTGGACGGCTTCGACTCTTCTCCACGACATACATCCTATTACTTGATGAGCGATCATTCAATCGATCCAAGAGTACATCCCGAGGGCTCCTTCGATGCTCCGGAAGCTCTGGATAACTACAGTCATACCCTACGCGCCGGCCTAAAGGCGCGCTGGAACGCACCAAATACCATTTCACACTCCAATAACTCCAATAACCTCAATGGCGGAGCAGGCAATCATTTACAGAGGCAAGACGGTGGTGTTGATACATCGCAAGGTAATTCTGGTCCAGGTGCCGAACTGGACTCGAGAGTATCGGTCGACCTAGGACGCGAAAGCCAAAACTCGGCTAAGACCCCCGCGACCCACTCCTACGCCCAGCATAACCCAATATCGAGCGTCAACAGCTCACCTCGTGACCGCTTTCTAGGGCACTCGTCTAGCGATCATCCGAAATCCACTCAATCTTCAACAGTGCGCACACGTATACCCCGCGAACAATCAAGAAAACTCAACAAGCGTCACATATAACGACGCCCGTCAAGCAGGGGATGGAACTTTGTTCGGCACCACGAAAGGGGACGATCCTCGCTATTCTGATCAGGACTACTATGGTCAAGATGTTGCTCCATTGGAGGATCTAAGCCTTGAAGAGGCTACTGAGGTATGGCGACTGGACTATTTGCGTCGGACTACCAGGCAGGGTCAGGGCGAAGTCCAACAATGACCACCAGGGTCATATAGTAGGACGGTGCATTGCTCTCCCGTGCGACAGCGCTCCCACAGCATGTGAACTATGCATCGCACCGCCCTCTCTCATGCATGACGTTGACTTGCTCACCCTGGGTGATGGTACATGCATGAGATAAAAATTGCGACGCCCGAAACAGCCCGACTCGAATAAGACCACCGCTTTATCACTGGCGGAAATAACCCTTTGGAGAACCTCTGACCATAGATTCGCCCAGCTTGTCAACCCCGCTGTCTCCTGTGAAAGTGAGAGGCATTGAGCAATTCTCCACTAGGTCAGCGGGTCTCTTCTCGGCCTCGGATTCCACCACATTCCACAGACCCAAGGTGTTTCGCCACCATATCCTCCTTTCATGCTGCTCTCCCTTAGTCAATTACTCCGCTAAGGTCCTTTGTCCAGCAGAGAAGCTTATCCTTTCAGCGGTCTTCAGCTTTACTACCTTGCGTCAACCTCTTTCGAGTGAGAATGACTCCACAACAACTGTTTTCATCTCAATCAACACGCTATTATCTCCCACCCACAGACAGTGGTACACTACTCCCGTGTTCACCCCCTAGTGTCCCAATCTCATACGAATTGTCGCGACATGTCCCATCAGTACACAGTAAAAACGAATGCTCCTGATTCACTGCTTGTCAGCCCGACACCGGCGGAGTGCCAGGCTATCGTGCGTAGATTGCAAGAAGGATCGTCCACACGTACAGAAGTCCCAACAATCAGTCAATCCTTTCCAGGCTCTGTACCCATCCCCCACCCTGCTGAATCATCTGATCTGAACACTCTTTCAGCACAGGAGCTCTCATCAGGCTATTACCCCGACCGATGCTACCCAACTCGACCGGACCAGTTCAAAGATTTCTCACTCCCCATGACCTGCTCGCTGCCATCTCAATCTTCGCGACCGGCCACACAAGTCCCGTTCCTCGATCGTTACCTATCGATATTGACCGCTATCGCCAAGAATGACTGGCCAAGTCAAGACACCGAGCTCAACGAAGTTGATCGGTGGTTCGTCCAAGATTGGGCAGCCAGTGTCAAAGAGCCCGACTTGAGGAATATTCCGCAGATCGGTCCCCAGCAAGCCACCGTCGCCTACCTCGTCAATGACTACGCTACGGAGCTATCTGAAGCAGTCGGCTCGGGTACAAGAGATGATCGCAATCGACTCCTGCCCAGCTTGGAATGCCATTTCGACAAGTTGCGAGAGGATCATGACCTTCGATTGGCAGTCCCCGATAGCAAACTTGATGAGGTGGTGTGGGTGACGCAACAAAAGTGTGCTGGGATAGTGCGCAGTGAGTTGGAAAACATGTATGGTGTCGAAAACTAGATAAAAGTTCATAGTGAGTGTTGTATGATGCATGGATGCACTTTAATGTCCAGCGCCTCTGTGCTTGGCTCTCAATACAATGGCTGCGCTCATCGGCTCATCCCCCTGGTGATTCACAGAGGCGATGCTACCAGGGGGATGTAAATCATCAGGGGCATGGGCCACAACAATATGCCTCGTCGGAGAGTAGGATTAATTACCCAGCCTGATGAGCGCTATCAACACCCACTTCGTAGACATACGGAGTCCATGATCAGACCTGGCGAGGGAGTTTGCGATGCACAAAGTTGTGATCTCCACTACCAAGGAAACAATTCCGTTTCTGTCCCTCCAGTATCCCCCGCCTCTTCCAAGAACCGCGAGAAATCGTCAAAAGCCGTAGGATCAATTTGTTGAACCAGTGTTTCTTCCTGCGTAAATCCATCACCTTGAAGATCCAACCCATAATCCAAATTCATCCATCGCCGTTGATCCACATCCAATAACGGTGGCCAGAAACTAGACGGGCCGGCATTATCCGTCTGAGCCGAAACGAGTGGCATGTCGACACCAGTCAGGTGTGTTGTGATGTCATCCAAGAATGGAATGTTTGGCGGTTTATGACTATCGACAGAACCTACACCTTGACTTTCGGTATTCTGGATATCGGCGCCAGCATCCATTCCGGGCGGTTCGGGTGAAGTGATTCGTGATGGGACGTTGGAAGGTGGAACACCACCCGCATGAAGCCATGCATCGGCCGTTGGGGGATTTTGAGAGTGTTTAGTCCTTTGTCTGCGAATTTCAACTTGGTGAACGCCGAAGATCCGGAAATCGTATTCTGCATCGTCCTTGCTTCGAATCAGATCGTTTCGGCAAGCTTCTTTATCTGCTTGAGTGACAAGTTCTTCGAATCCGCATCTGATGAGACGGCGACATGCCTCGATCCTCTATCATATTAGCTGGGTAAATGCGAAGACGTACGAGTAAGCGAGTCTTGGCGTTGATCTTGCATTCCTTCCGGATCAGGTCGAGTAGGACTTTGAGAGCTTCGACATAACGAGGGTCTCTTGGATCTACCGATGGATCTGTCGATACGATCTTGAGCGGATCGAACAGGATATCTGTATGTGAGTCCTTCGCAACACCAAGGAGAAAAAGCACCTACTTTCTAGCGATGTATAGGCATGAGCCGAGAACGATGGATCACAGGTGATATCCAACCTCAGAACATCTGCAAAGATCCTCGAAACAGGCAAAGCATGTCGTAATCGATCTTTTGCGAATTGAACAGCTTGACCAGCAAGACTATCGTCCCTTGCGCAAATGTTGAGTCTAGTCTGACCCAGCATCAAGAAACAATTATGTCGAATTAGATGTAGAAATACGAATGCAGTTCGAGCCGATGAATGAACAAATAAGTTATCTTCGGTATATGCCAATTCGGGAGGGAAATCGTTGATGACTTGCTTCAATTCTTTTTCGAATATCGCCAGATCGTCCAACATCTTATAAGCCGTATCGGGGGAGTATCGAATAAGCGACCTGTAATGAAGTACACGTCTCCTCATAGCTGCTGCCCGTAATAAATGGGCGGAAAGTCCAATATGACCTAAACCCTCGGGTGTTGCCGAGATGGTTGATCCCCAGGGTGATTGATCGGTAACTTTAGGAAATAGCGGGGCGGTAGTGACATTCGTACCACGCATAAAGGTTGCTTCATCGCATGGGAGTTGGATGTGAAATGCGGATTCGTGGACGAGATGACCTCCGTGATGTCCATTGTCGTACATTGTGTCTTGGAAGAAGACTGACCAAGCTACTCTCCGCAGTGCTTCTCGCTTCAGTAGTGGATTGAGGCGTAATGAGGGGGCATCGGGGTAAGTCTCGTCAAAAGTGTGCAAGGAGAGGTACTGCATCATCCTGAGAATCAGCTTGGTATGTTGGAGAGACCTACCGGACAGCAGTACCCCACATCATCCAAGACGATTTAAAACGGCCTCGACAAGGCTCGTACAGCCGGGCCAGCATCAATGCCTTAACTCAGCTTGTATACATCAGATCCTGCAGAGATCGCATACCATCAATTCGATCACCCCGAAGCCAGAGTAAGCCGAGTCCAGCAATTGCCGTATGTTATCCTCATATATACTCATCGTCCTTTCCATATTAGCATGTGTATTCTCACATGCGAAGCTGATTCATCAATTGCGATCCATATGTATCGAAAAGACTCACTGCATGGTACAGACTACCATCATAGCCGTGAGTGATTGAGGAGCTTGTCCAGCGTTCAACAACCGAAAGAAACTAGGTTCATGTACATATGAGAAGAACCCAAAATCTGATCTCAGCATTCCTTTCTCGTTAACCAGTATGCAGACTCACAATGTACAGTCCTGAAATACAATCCTATTATATTATTCAGATCTGCTCGATTTGCCATTAACAGTTCCAAAGCTGATAATCGACTTGTCCGAAGTTGAATTACTGGACTTTGTGCTCTTGAATCCCTATCTCCTACTATCGGTGATTCAGTCCGAACTGTACGGCGATCATCCACATCTTCTACTGATCCAGCTCGGTTCTGATTAGGTCGTTTGCGTTTAGCGAATGAACATTCGATAGCTAGGCGATCGCAACGTGTACATGGGCGCGAAGTATCTCCATCCGGAGGACCGGCACATCTAGTCTGGGTCATTAGCGTCTTCGTCCACTACGACCACTGGAGCACTCACCTTTCTCGATCGACAAGGCAAGCATGCAAGTCTGCTTCTGTCCCCTCGAGGTGCTTTTGGCGATACGTCCACATGTCTTGATGGTCCTACATCAGGCCATAAACAATCGAAATCCCCTTGCATACATGATCTACAATGGGGCTGGAGTCCGTCACAACGCATCTTCTGATCAGTCATATTCTATAGCATGCCCAGGGACTCACTCTACGGGCTCGACATGTCAGGCATCCTTCGACTGCTCGCTCCGGCGATTCCGAATGTCGAGTACTCGGCCGCCTCACCCCGCTGTTTTGGAACCTCGCCCTACTGTCCATATTGACCACCCCTTGACTCGTTCGTGGGACCCTCAACAATATCTTCGTCTTCAAAGTGAGTGTATAGTCCTAGAAGTTGCCCGATCCAATAGCGTAGAGATGTTTGACGGTGGTGAGTGCCTTCGGATATCAGTCGTCAGGGCGCGAACAAATCCACCCAATAGCCGTCCGTTTGCCGTCTTTGTCATTCATAATGCATATTTACAAAGGTGTGTCTACAACTTCCCTTTATTCCGCTTGTTCTCTTCTTCAACCAGTTTTCTAAGGTTCTTTCTCAGGATCTTACCAGTTGGCCTACCATCAGTCCAAGTTCTGAGAACGGTAACTTACGATTTCGGAATAGCATCAATCAAGATCACACCGCCTCTTAGTCGTTTGTGATTCGCTACTTGATCTATCATCCATGTTTCTACTTCTTGTGCGAATCTCGTCTTGCCCTTCTCGCCTTCTCGCTTGATTAAAGCTTCAAGACCTCCTTTAGGTACGACGTATGCCCGTGGCAATTCTGTTGCTAACTCCTCCCTGTATATGCCGATTACCGCCGTATCCCCAACATCCGGATGAGTGAGAAGGACACTCTCGAGTTCGGCTGGTGCCACTGATGTAAGGGTTTAGTGTCTTCAGATCACATACCTTGGAAACCCTTGTACTTGATCAACTCCTTCAACCGATCCGCTATACGGTAAAATCCACCCTCATCCCTCGTAGCAGAATCACCAGTCTTGAACCATCGTCCTTTCGGATCAGGCGCAAACGTCCCTTCCGTTGCCTCTGGGTTCTTGTAATATCCCTTCATCACGCTAGGTCCTCTTACCCAGAGCTCGCCAGCTTTGCCAGGATCTCGAACGTCTTTGCCCGTATCAGTGTCAACTAGGCGGGCTTCGAAAGTAGGCAGAAGTTTCCCAATACTTCCATGTCGACCGTCGCCGTCTTTGGTGGTCATCAAGGTAATGAGGGGTGTCGTCTCGGTCAGACCTAACTCTGTCAGTCTCGCATAACATACTGAACTCACCATAAGCTTGAACAATCCGGCAATTTGGTAATCGCTTCTCCACGCTCATTGCCAAGTCATCACCCAATGGAGCAGCGGCGCTCATCATCCCCTTCAATGTCTTCAAGTCGTACTTGTCGAGCAATTTCGATTCCCGCAAAATGATGAGGATGGGCGGCACGACTAAACTCCAAGTGACTTTGTACTTCTGTATAGCTTCCAATACATTCTTCTCGTCGAATCGGGGGAGGATTACCATACAGGTACCGGTGGTGAAGCAGTGAACCACGTCGAGGGTCAAAGCGTACATGTGGCTGAAGGGTAGAAAGGTGAGGTGAACGTCTTGGTTGATGTCATTTGGCTCGTAAATCGTATTGATGGCTTGCAATTGGGATGTCATATTGAAGTGGGTCGTTTCGACCCCTTTTCCGAGTCCAGTCTAGTCATCAGCCCACCGCAGTCATTCATGTGTCTTTATGAGACTTACGGTCCCGGATGAGTAGCACATGATGGCAGTCTCGTGTTCTTGCCCGTTCTCAAACACTTCCGGATCCATGGGCTTGGAATCAAGATCGTCGATACAGGTGTACTCCTTTAGATCTGGTGAACGCTTAGCCTTGGTCTCGAGCAGGATAATATCCTTTTTCGGTATAGAGAAGTTTTTGCCTGAGCTAGAGGCGAGCTCAAAGGCCTTATGCAGATTGGGTAGGAGGGTCGACGATGTGAAAATGAGCGAGACACCAGAATGACTCAACTGATGAAGTTGCTCGGACGGTGTACTATACACGTCAGCGCAGTCTTACGAGCGCCGCCAGCCACTAACTATGCCCAATTGATAGGGGAAACCCTCAAACCAGCACAGTGACTAGCATGAAACGCGACCAGCCACTCAATACTATTCAATCCCATCACGCCTACCACATCTCCTCTCTTAAGCCCTCGAGCTCTCAGGGCCGCAGCAACGCTCTGGCATCGTAGTCTGAAATCCTCTCGGGTGACCTTACGACCGCTAAGACCATCTATCAGAGCTATCGACTTTGGTGGGATTGCCGAGCTGGACTGGCTGTTTCGGCCAGTCTCCGGGAACAGGTAATTGAAGAGCGAGATCCCAGGTAGGTTTGGAGCAGTAATGTCTGCTGTCTGTATGTTCATGATGTCTGACTTACTGGAGGGGATGTAGCTAGACAGACCGGTAAAGATGGTCAACCGGCGAATGGAGGTCTCCATGGGGATCCATGTTAGGCGCGTGTTTCAACAACGCCAAGCCCATCTCACAGGCCTATTGTCCTGTGCATCGTTCGAAGCTCGCTGAGTAAGTCATGCATGGCCATGTGAAAATGCTATCGCAAGATACCTCGGCCTTGATCACGGTCAAACCGGGGGCAAAGTCAATGGCGCTTCGACCGGCTTGATATTTGTACCCTACTGCGAGGTGTGACAAACCATTGCCAGCCCGTATCGCGGAAAAAGGGCCTGTACTTACCGAGCACCCAATCAATGCTCATCTACACCTCGGTCAGGCTGCAATAATGCGGTACTTACATACTTATATAGACCCGGAGACCGAGGTCGACGTGTTTCCCAGATCTAGAACGGGCCGCGGTAAGCCACCATTTTCATGACGTCGCTTGCGGTCAAAGGCAAATTTCGCGATCGGGGCTTGAGTCAATAGCTGATTCACCTCGGTCATGGGATTTTGTTACATATAAGGTAGCAGGTATAACCAGATAGGACAAGCCCCCACTACTCACATAACGATAAGAGGTTCGACAATGAGTGCACCTTTCGAACTGGCACCGCCTATAGGCACTGAACACTCGACATCGACAAATTCTGTTGTTGACGCGTCCGATCCCGAATTCTCAACATCGCTACCACCTCCTACACGTCATTCATCAGATGAAGATCAGACCGCCGTGCCTACTCCTGCAGAGTCTAGATCAATCAGAGAGCCTAGCGAGATCAGCGAAGGTTCTAATGATGTAAACAATGTCAACAAGCCGAATGTTAGCCGACAAAAGTCCAAATCTAGTGATAAGGGCAACTCGAAGAAAGATAAGGATGAAGGCGAGAAAGGATGGACATATGATCAGCAGCTTAAGGTGAGTTACTTGGACCAGGCTATTCCCTGTAAGCTCTGCTGATGTCTAGGATGACCAGAGCCGATTAGAAGCTCGAGGTCTTCACCCGTACCGCTCCCTACCACTCGCATGGGACCACCTATCCGTTAGGGGTACCGGTGGTGCGGACGATGTCACCTACGCCCCAACCGTCGGAGGTATTATCGCTCCTTGGACCAACATCAAGTACGCGAAGAAGAAGGCAAAGCTCGCAGAGGCTCGACTAGCAGCCGAGGAGAAAGGTGGACAGCAAGAAGGTACCCGAGGACATGACATGTATTTCAAGGATGGTGATACAGCTCCCAAGAAGGGTGAACCTGGATTGAGAAAGGGAGAGAGGTACCTTCTCAAGGACTTTTCAGGTGTCGTCCAGTCTGGAGAAATGATGCTTGTCGTCGGTCGACCCGGAAGTGGATGTACGACTTTCCTCAAGGCTCTTGCTGGTCTACACAACGGATACGCCGGTATCGATGGACAAGTCCATTACGGAGATATGGAAGGTGACAAGGCTTTGAAGCCATACCGAAGCGATGTCATCTTCAACTCGGAGGAGGATGTACATGATCCCAACCTGCTCGTTGGATGGACTCTCGACTTTGCTATGCGAATGAACACTCCTGCCGACAACGCTAGGCTAACCCACGAGAATGGGGACGTCATGTCACCTGCTCAATACCAGAACAAAACCAAGAATGAGCTCCTCAAGGTGTTTGGACTGGAGCACACCCACGATACCAAAGTCGGTGATCAGTACACGCGAGGTGTTTCTGGTGAGTCTCTCGCATCTTGCACAGCACCGGCTAACAAGCATAGGTGGAGAGAAAAAGCGAGTCTCAATTGCTGAAGTCCTAACTTCCAAAGCCTCCATTCAACTCTGGGACAACGCCACCCGTGGTCTCGATGCCGATACCGCACTCAAGTTCAACAAGGTTCTTCGAACCCTGGCCGATGTCGAACACAACACCTCTGTAGTCAGTCTGTACCAAGCCGGTAACGGTATTTACGACCTCTACGACAAAGTCACCGTCATCGCAGAAGGTCGAGTCATTTACTACGGGCCCCGAACTGAAGCTCGAGGATACTTTGAAGACCTCGGATTCGTTCATCCCGATGGTGGAAACACTGCCGATTTCCTCACTTCCGTCACTGCGGTTAATGAACGTGAAATCTCAAATGACCACGAAGGACCGGTCCCGACCTCTGCTGTCGACTTCTCCGATGCATACCAAAAGTCCGAAACTGCAAGCCGAATGCGAGAAGAGCTTGACGCCCATTTGGCAGACGAGTCACGCAAGGCACAGACCGAAGCTACACAAGATGCTATTCAACAGCAAAAGAGTAAATTGGCACCCAAGAAACGAGCCGAGAAAGTCGATTTCTTCACCCAAGTCCGAGCTGCTCTTATTCGAGATTACCAAATGCGATGGGGAGATCAATGGACTTTCTGGGCTCGTCAGGCCACTACTTTCATTCAGGCTTTCCTCACTGGTTCGCTCTTTTACCAGATTCCCGCTAGCACCGGTGGTCTCTTCCTTCGAGGTGGTACCATCTTCTTGACCCTGCTGTGTGCGTCTCTTTCCGTGTTTGTTGAGTTGCGCTGATCCTCAGTCCCATCTTTGATCAGTTTGTCCGAGACCACAGCTGCTTTCTCTGGACGAGCTGTTCTTGCCAAGCACAAGGGTTTCTCCATGTACCGACCTGCTGCTGTTGTCATAGCTCAAACTATCGGTGATCTCCCAATCTTCTTTGTTCAGATCGTGAGTCGGCTGGTTCGCCAAGCGGCATGCGCTGATGTACAGGTAATCTTCACCATCATTGTCTACTTTATGGCTGGCCTCAAGCCGGACGCAGGTTTATACTTTGCCTTCCTGCTCTACACTTTCTTCACCACTTTATCTACCACCGCATTCTTCCGATTTATCGGATACTCCTTCTCGACATTCAACGACGCCTCTAAAGTCTCTGGAACGATGTTCAGTGTCTTGGTTACCTATGCCGGTTATATCATCTATACTCCCTCGATGAAACCATGGTTCAGCTGGATTAGATGGATCAACCCAATCTACTACGCCTTCGAAGCTCTATTCATCAACGAACTCGACGGTCTAGCAATCGATTGTGCCCCTCCCCAACTATTCCCACCGACCCCAGGCGGACCTCAGGGATGTGCGATCGCTGGTGCTGAGCCAGGAGCGACTTCATTGATGGGTCAAGCATGGGGAAACCAAGCTTTGGAGTTCTACAAGTCTCACGTCTGGAGGAACTTTGGTATTATCATCGCACTTTGGCTGTTCTGCTTGGCTCTCTGTGTCATTGTCATCGAGCGACTGCCCGCCGCTGGATCAAACAAAGCTGTCTTGCTTTACAAGCGAGGTGGTGGTGGAAAGTTCATTAGGGCTTCAAACCAGAACGGAAATGGTCCCAAGGACGAAGAGGAAGGTTCAGGTCAAGCTCAGCCTACCGAGAAGGCTGGCAAATCAGACTCCGATAACGCCAAGGAACAGGTCCATGCTGCCAATACGTACGTCTGAATGTTGTAACCTCTCGCTAACTGTATAGCTCGTTCACCTGGAAAGATCTAACATACACTGTTCAGGCCGACAAACAGCCTCGAAAATTACTCAACAACGTTTTCGGATACTGTAAAGCCGGCACTCTCACCGCAATGATGGGCTCATCCGGTGCCGGAAAGACTACATTGATGGATGTGTTGGCAGCTCGAAAGACGGATGGAGAGATTGAAGGAGAGGTATTGATGAATGGTCAACCTCTTCCAGTTTCGTTCCAGAGGACTACCGGATACTGTGAACAGGTCGATGTTCATCTTCCACAAGCTACCGTTCGAGAGGCTCTCGAGTTCTCTGCTCTTCTACGACAGCCCAAGAACTTGTCCGACAAGGTACGTCTGTCTTCCGATGTCGTTGGGAGCCCAAGCTGATGGAAAACAGGAGAAATTGGCTTACGTTGATGTCATTATTGAGTTGCTCGAGCTTTCCGATATTGAGGATGCCATGATCGGTCAACCTGGTGCCGGACTCGGTGTTGAGCAAAGGAAACGTCTCACCATTGGTGTCGAGCTTGTGTCCAAGCCGTAAGTGCTCCCGTTTCCTCTCGAGTCCACATTCGCTGATATTCAGCACCCTGTTATTCTTGGATGAACCCACTTCCGGTCTCGATGGTCAATCTTCCTTCCTCATCGTCTCTTTCCTGCGAAAGCTGGCCGCTGCTGGACAAGCTATCTTGTGTACTATCCATCAACCTTCCGCATCACTCTTTGCGCAATTCGATCAACTTCTCTTGCTCAAAGCCGGTGGTAACATGGTATACTGTGAGTTCATTCTATTCATGGGATTGGGCTAATCCCCAGTCGGAGCAGTCAAGAACTTGAACGAATATTTCTCCTCCAATGGAGTCGACATTCCCAAAGACGTCAACCCCGCTGAACGAATGATTGATATCGTATCTGGAGACATGTCGAAAGATCAAGATTGGGCACAAGTCTGGGCAGACTCGGATCTATGTAAACAGCAAAGGGAAGAATTGGAAAAGATCAAATCATCTGGGTCCGAAGGTCAGAATCACCGAGAAGATGATGGGGATGAGTACGCTAGTTCTACTGCTACTCAATTAAGGCTTGTTACGAAGCGAGCTTCGATACAATTGTGGCGAGATACCGAATACGTCGTCAACAAGGTAAGTCTTTCATATATCTCGCGGACAAGTCTGACATGCAGGTCATGCTGCACATCGGTTCCGCTTTGATCAACGGTTTCAGTTTCTGGATGATCGGAAACGCCTATGCCGATCTTCAAAACCGAGTCTTTACCATTTTCCAGTTCATCTTCGTTGCTCGTATGTCTTCCTCTCCCCTTGCGTGGTAGATGTTAACGGTCTAGCTGGTGTTATTGCTCAAACCCAACCCAAATTCATCGCCAATCGAGACATTTTCGAGGCTCGAGAGAAGAAAGCCAAGCTATATTCTTGGTGGGCATTCTGCTTTGGTGAAATTGTCGCCGAAGTACCTTACCTCCTTGTCTGCGCTTTACTGTACTTTGCCCCATGGTAAGTTACCTCGAACCAAACAGTAACATCAGCTGACTCGCAGGTACCCTGTTGTCGGATTCAGTTTCGCCCCGAATGTCGCTGGACCTGTCTACCTCCAGATGACACTCTACGAATTCCTCTACACTGGTATTGGTCAATTCATTGCGGCTTACGCCCCCAATGCCGTTTTCGCGGCACTTGTCAACCCTCTCCTTATCTCGGTCCTGGTATCATTCTGTGGTGTACTAGTTCCTTACGCTCAAATCACCGCTTTCTGGCGATACTGGCTCTACTACATCAACCCCTTCAATTACCTTATCGGTGGTCTCGTCACTCCGGTCCTATGGGACGTCGAGGTTCAGTGTACCCAAGAAGAATTCGGTATCCTTACTCCACCTCAAGGATCAACTTGTGCAGCTTACTTGGGCGACTTTGTATCGCAAGGTACTGGATACATCAATAATCCAGACGCTACGGCCAATTGCGAGTATTGCCCATACTCTGTAGGAAGCGAATTCTTGCAGCCTTACAACCTTACGCGACGGGTATATACTTGGCGTGATATCTGTCTTACCTTGCTGTTCGTCCTCAGCTCCTACGCTTTGGTCTTCTTACTCCTGTACGTCGTCCTATCGTAACTTCCCTCGAAAGCAGCTGACATTATAGTAAATTGAGGAGTAAGCGATCAAAGACCGCTTCCAAATAGGGCATCTTTTCCGCTACTAGAATCATATAATCATTCAAACCTTCCAGCTGGCTATAGAGGCTGTCTATGTACAATGTCACTTTTCTCTTCTCATATAGATATCGGGCATGCAGTCGTTTCGAAAATCGGGCCCGTACGGCCATTGTCTCTTTCGCTCCCCTGACCTCACACTATCATCCGTGAGCTGATGTTGGCCAGCGAAGCCAGTCCCATCCATGCACTTGATCGACTTGAATACATCCCGTAAAACATTTATATCAATTCTACAATCCCCCTATATATCCAATGCCAGTCCCTGATGACACCTAATTGAGCTTCTTTGCTCCCCTGTCTCCAAACTTCCACTTGTTGAAGACATTGACAAGCGCAGCGACACCCATGAAGGCACTTGTAATAGCGAAACCCTTGACGTATCGAGGACCATCGGTGGCGGGCCAGAAGAAAGATCCGTAAACCGAAGCCAAATTTCCAACACCGTTAATCAAAGCGATACAGACTGCCCTCTTTTCTCGTCCATCAAACATAGTGACCATCCATGACAAGAACAAGGGGACGGCAGACCAGACTCCAGCACCACCGAGACAGATGAAGGTATATCGAACAGGGATCGATTTGACGGTTACGCAAATGATGAAGCAGATTACACCCCATGAACAGGCTGCGATCACGTGGTATGCCTTTTGTCGTGTTCTATCGGCATTCCAACCCATGAATAAGGCGATAACGAGGGCGACACAGTAAATTGGCACAGTCATGACTTCAAGTTAACGCCAATCAACGCGAACAGGTCAAGGGGCGGGTAAAGAGTACTTACATTGAGCAGTTCTACCCTTGTAGCCGAGACCAGTCATGAGAGTAGGGAAGAAGTAAGAGATGGTTCCGACAGAGTTGAGAACGTTGTATGCGAGCATGAAAGTCCAAGTCTTTGGGTCCTTGAGGGCTTCGACAAGAGCAGCCTTGTGAGACATGTGCTCTTCGTCTTCCTCTCGGACTTGAAGTCGGACAACGGCGAGGATCTTCTCCTCCTCGGACAGCCACTTGGTGGTGGTAGGGTAATCTGGATGTCAGACATTTTTCATACTCGACAGACAAGTGCGACTCACTGGGTAGGACAAAGTAGGCCCCAGTGGCAATGAGGACAGTAGCAGCACCCTCAATCATGAAAAGCCATTTCCAACCTCGAATACCTCCGAGACCTTCCATTCCTTGAATGAGACCACCGGCAAGAAGACCTCCAAAAGCTCCAGAAACGAGCGAGGCGGTGTAGAAGAATGCGATTCGTTTACTGAGCTCCTGAGGCTTGTACCAGCACGACAGTAGTAGCATAACACCTGGGAAGAAACCGGCTTCGATAATACCAAGAGCGAATCGGAAACAAACCATACCAGCGAGATTGTGAATCGCGGCGACGATGATAGAGACGGCACCCCAAGTAACCATGAGTGAGGGGAGGAAGATTGCGGGTTTCGATCGAGCGAGCAGCATGTTGGAGGGAACCTCGAATAGAAGGTAGGACTGACTAGTCAGAAACATGCAGTGTCGATAGACACAGCATGAAAGAGACTCACAACAAAGAAGATGGAGAGGATCAAAGAGTAGTCAGATGAAGTCAATTTCAAATCATCAGACATTCCTCCGACCTTTGCATTCTGCTTGTCAGTGCCACTCTTCTCAAACGACTATAGCAGTACTTACACCAATATTGGTTCGATCAATGTAGTTCATGACATACATGACCCAAAGCATAGGCAGGAGTCGTTTATCGATCTTCCTAACAAGTCTTTTCTCCTCATCGGTATCGGGGATATAAGGTGACCCATCAGCCAAGACAGGTAGACCGCCTTTGCTGGCAGTGTGCTCAAGCTGCTCAGCTTCGGCCTTATCGAGCTCGGGATGGGATGAGTTGTATTGATTATATTGTTGCGACATGGCGGATACTATTGAGATGGAGGGAAGCGGGGAAGAACGTTCAAGCTTCTCATAAGCTCGATCCGCTTTATACGGGTCAAGATGACTGGGGTCGCGCCTCCAGATCGGGTCCCAAGAGATTTAGCGTCTATCACTCCCAGCTCCCACGGGGCAACAAGGCAGCAAAAGCAAACATTTATGCGGTTCGGAGATACCCCCCTGAACTCTAGCCTCGTCTTACCGTCTTCTCCGCATTAACAGCTCCGCCAAGCGAACCAATTTAGTCAATCAGGAACGACATCACTCCGTGAATTGCACATTCCCGGTTATGGTATTGGTCCGTGAAGGGTGAATTCGAGATAGAATCCCACAGAGGCGTCATTCTGTACCCCTGATTACGGAGGGCCAGAACTTGCAAGGAAGAATGCTCGGAAAGACTTCGCTCTCGTTGTGGCTTTCCACCGCCGGTTGGGTGTCGTCCTGCATTCCGGGATTTGTGGAGCTGTGGATCTCGCAAAATGTGGGTGCACCGTCTCCTACCGGCGCACTATGTTTGCGCCGGGCCACAGTACGCGACTCTCGTGCACATGGAGACGATTGTTTGTATTCGTCGCGCAGACTCCGTCGTACAGGCCGATTGAGAGCATGTGGGATATCATCTTTCCGCGGGAAGATGTTCGTCGTGGGAAATAGATCTATTTTTCTTCTGACCATCTCATTCACCATCTTTCCAGCGGGGCAGGGCAAATCTTGGACCAGTAGATAGACTCCACGATAGCTGACACCGCCAAGCGCGAAGAGGTACCGGGGAGTAGGGTGTCGAAGACTGATGCCAAGATGTAGCGCCGGTCTGCTTCCTGCATAAGGTAAGCAGTCTTTCTGGGCACCGCGCGTACTCATCATGAATGTCCTGTGATTATTCTCTGTTCTATATCCCATTGTATTCTCCTTCTATCTCCTGACGTCGGAGGTCGGAAAGCAAACCAAAAGAGAGAGACCCTTGATGTCATACCTTTCCATTGACATAAGAGAAATGTGGAAGTGGCGATATCCTTTGATCCTTTTCTATTGACACTCTGACTCCACTCCCGTCGGGCACATCGCCCAAGCCATAGCGTCCTCCCCTCGATTTGAAAGGACGCTGGTACATCCATTTATCATGGTAGGTCTGGAGTCGAAGAAAAACAATATACGGAGCTGGTACATATGTAAGCAGTGCCCAGGGCTTCCTATCGTCTCTTACTTTCTACATACCCGAAACTTGCTACTTGCTTATCTGACAGCTTTCACGCAGGCAACCACCGATCGAATTTTGATCAACATGGCCGAACAAGCCATACGCGATTTCACCGCTGGCGTCATGAAGCGGGTAAGCCTTCACGCCTGTAATCGAAAAAGCTGCCTGGGTTTATGCTGACTCCCAAAAGAGAGAGGAGAAAAAACGCGAGGCTGCAGAGGAATTGTCGAGAGTGACAGTAGGTCTGACTCAATCTGTTCGCTCAATAGTACCCTGACGTTCAGGCTGATCTGGCGGAACAAAGGAGGAAGTATGAGACTCACCTCGCTACTCAACAAGGCTGGTGCAACAATCAATTGGTTCCGACTCAGCCATGGCCAAGCGGACCGGCTCTACTTGAGCCATCTCACAACAACTATCAACAGGTTTCTGTCAAACCTCGACACAAGCAGCATTCTAATCGTACAGTCTCAGCATGAATACCCCGGTTCTCAAACGGCTTCTTGGCCCGAAGTATCGGCGCAGGCACCATTTCAACCCACTCAATCTTACCATGCCCAGTCTGCACAGCTGTATCCTCAAGCATCTCCATCGCAGCCGGCGAACGATCGACCTGACATGTCTCACCTGCTGCAAGCGCAAAGCTACAATGAGATGGCCCACACCGGAGCCCCCCAATCCTGGACCCAGGGAGCTCTTCAGAGCAGCGTGACACCGTCGGGAGCGGCACCAGGGAGTGGATACTATTATGAACAACAACCGCCGTCGATCAATCAGTCCCCATACGCCCAGACTCAGCAAGGTGGCGTGAGTTTCAATTGCATATATCTCATGGATATACCGACTAATTACAGGCTTCGACTCCTTCGGGGATTACCCAGCCGCCCCCGCCAGGATGGCCACAACAAAGTCCGAGCTACTCGAACCACTACGGTGACTTTACTACCGGAGGACAGTATCAGCCGTCATGTCAAACCCAGACTACTGAAAGCGCATACTCAGGCCCACCGAAGCCTCAACCTGGGAGTAATTTTGACTATTACAACCAATGATCTTCCGGCGACCTGTTGCCTCACCTGTGTAGCCCACAGTGACGTGACCGATCGTTTCTGAGTATACTAACATTCTCTGCCCTCTCTGTTTGTGTTTGATATTCCTCCACCCTCCACGTTATTGATGTTGATATACCGCTGTCGTTCTTTCGTGAAACTTTTCTGTATATATGCACATTCGCGCGTTCGACGATCCAGATTTTGAGGAACTCGCAACGATGAAGCCCTTGCTATACTGAGAAAGACGGATGATCTGACATCGAAGCTGTTAAGCTGTAGAGTACATGAGATACCGAACACTTTCACAAGCATGACGAGAATCCCACTGATCAGCAGTAGACTATACTCAGGGACGTAGTCCTCTGATTTGCCACTGGTAAGGTTCTACCGTTCTTTGCCAACAACCGAAGACAGACCTTGAGACGGCACGATACTCAGATGAAACTGTGTGAGAATTCAAAGCTATACAAGTCTCCTCAAAGGTGACGGTCTGAAGACCGAAGAGTGAGAGGCGAGGCTAAATGACGTTTCAGCCTTCTAGACGGATGAAAGGAGGTCTCACCCCTCCTGCCTCCCCCTGGAGCTGGCACCACTAGAGCCTAGCTGAGGTAGCTGTGGAGCGAGCCCTTGTCCTCCAAGCTCTCAAAGGAGGATATGGCCTCCATTAATCAAGTGGCAAACGGTCAACACTAACAGAATCTCGTATATACTGCATCTTATGCTCAATCATTCCCCCTCTCTTCCGAACTTCTTCAGCAGACTTTCATCCCACTTTACAAACGTTACTCATAACTCATAGCGATGCCCAACCCCTCTTACAATAGTGACAGGAACGAAGTGGAACCATCTCGAAGCCGGAAGACTGGGTTTGTCGGGACTCTCAGGGAGAGATTCTCAAGACTTCACTCAAGGTTTAGGCTATCGAAACCCGGGGGTGGCGATCCCCATTCGACTGTACATCATGACGTGAGTCTCCATTGCCCCCGTCACGATGGTGCTTTACCTCGACATAGCTGAAGAAGATAGAACTCGAATCCCCACGATGCACCAGTAAGTGAAGAGGTTCAGTAGAGTACAACATTCACTCATTGTTATAGTTTGATGGAGTGTCTGGGGCATCTGGTTTTGATCACGATCCCGGAGAGATACGATTTGGTCCACGTTGTTTTCGAAGGGATGTTGCTACTCAACCGACCGAAGATACGTTCGCCAACGATGAGTCCACGGCGGCCCATGATCCGCCCGACAGAACAGACATATCCAGCGCTCGTTGTCCGACTGACATTCAGTCGACAGGATCACCGCCACCTTTACCAGTCGAACTGGGCGCTGAGGCAAGTACAGCCTTTCGAGTCTCCCCGACTCCTTCCTCGTCAAGTGATGAGATTCCGGTCCGACAGAAGCTTCCTGTTCGATGCAGTGTCGGTTTGCACATGCGCCACGGTTGCGATTGCACATACGGAGAACCTTCCGAACAGGACTCTTCTAGTGACAATGGGAAGGGTTTTTCACCAGCACAGGAATCGAACTCCACCCAAACTGTGAATCGTCACTCGCTCCATCCTCCGTTCGGTAACGCATCAGCCTCCAGCACCCTGCCAGGCAGTAATGCTCCAAGAGATGGACGTCAAGATATTTCGTTAGTGCAGTAGCCTTGCCCCCACCTGTAATCATCCCCTGTTCCCAACCACAATGGCATCACCACTCATCTGTCTCATACTCTGACTTTCTTCAAGTATATGCCTGTTCCCCTTGTATAAATGCATGTCGATCGTGTTTCCAACCTGTCACGGACTCTGATGCACTAATCACCATCACCAACTTCCACTAGCTGTTCCGACCAATCATCAAGCAATTTAATCGTGAAATCTCCTGCCCACTTCTCCTTCTTCTTGAGGTCCTTCCAAGCTCGAGACAGGCCTATTATCAGTATATCAGAGCACTATACAATGGGAGGCTGGGAAACGTACCGTCAGAAAAAGACCAGAGTTCCACCATCCATCCTCTCTTGATTGCCTCTCTTACAGCACCCACGAATCCATCTTGATTGAACTGTCCACCTTTAGCATCCCCCGTAGCCAATACAATAGTCGATCCCTTCGGCGCAGGTGTAGGTTTAGTATTGAGTGCTTGAAGGATCTTGAGATGAAGTATCTCATCCACACCTTGTTCCTTATACCGCCTAGATCCACCTTCATGAAACGTGTTTACTTTCACCAAATTGTTAATTGGTTTAATGACGAGTTTTGCCGAATGGGAATCATGTACTTCGTCATCGTATATCTCGACCCGCTTTAGAACAGATACTTCCCATCCTAAGCGGACCAAAGGGTCGAGGTTCTGGTATAAGGGTGAAGAGGCGACTAGGTGGAGTGTACCATGTGGTGTGGACCGGCCTCGGCGTAGTAAGAGAGACAAGATCGGCAGTGAGAGTGTACGAAGGTGAGAAGGGGGTAAGGCGGAACTTTTGACATGTTTGAATTTCTGGGTCAAACCGTGAAGTACGTTCGAGCTGGTTATTAGAACAAGCAAACTTGGTTGTTGTTAACTTGTTGAGGATACTCACTGATCGACAAAAACATGTACCAGCCCTTCACCTGCTACTTTGCCCCTAAATCCAGGTCCCATCGGGTCACCTCCTACCATAGCCCCTATCCCATCTTGCCAGACCACCTTTCCCTTCATCTCCCCAAGTGGACCAAAATTCGCCAAGAACAACTTGATGGCAAATTTCTCATCTGGAAAATGTGCCGGTAGGTGTTTTTGAAGATACTGCAATGCGGACGGGACGAGTGATATCTTCTTGATTTTATCCTTGACTTCTTCATCATCGGTATCAGGTGCAGGTTCGGGTGCGGAAGGGAGAAGCAGTGCCGCGATGAGCTCGGTGTAGATTCCGAGTCGCATCTGAGCGACAGCACGACGTAGCGCTACGCGATCGGTCTTGGTAGATAACAGGGGGAGATCGAATTGTCTACGGAGGTGGTTAGCGATGGCAATCGCCGAAGACGGGTCGGATAAAGCCGGGAAGAGATCACGAAGGTGGGATGGAAGGTGATTACCAGAAGTATTATCGATCTTTGCGAGTTCGTGTATCTGTAATAATGCGGATCGAGAGAAGGCAGATTGTATATCCCTCTGAAAAGCCGTATCGGGTAATGGATCCTCTTCCACCTTGACCTCATTGGCGACCTCTATCAACTCGCTTGAACGGACGTGTCGTACAACCTGATATCGTATCCTGCGCTTGTTCGAGCCCCTGATTGGTGACTCATGCTGGACTACATGGAATCGGCGACGAGGCTTGCGTTCAGTGTCTGTATCAGTGCCGAATGATTCGTCCGCGGTAGTCAATCCTTCATCTTCTGTAGATGACATCGTGGCTTTCGGTGTTTCATATTCGGCAGTTTCAGAGGATTGGAAAGTAGATGAAACGATTGCAAGTTTGAAGTCAGACGGAGTGGTTGATGGGCCGTCGGTCCGTAATGATTCGATCGATTGGATGAGTTGCCCGAGTAGATCCTCCGCATTATACTTTTTAGGCACGACGACGTCCACCTCCTCAGCCGCAGCCAGATCATCCGAGGCAGGCTTCCTAATGACGGTATCCGAATGAAGATCCGCAAAATCCTTCTCCTTTACGTCTGTATCCTCCTGTTTGACTCCCACCTCCGCGACCTTGGCATCCAAGTCCTCCTTTTTCACCTCCTCCTTTACACTTGTGGGGTTAAATGGTGGAATCACCAGTCCCTCGCCGTACATCCAATAAGGATTAGTTCGGGACGTGCTGGGTTTCACTTGATCGGGTTTATGCATTGAATCGATCAAATTTGTAAGTTTCGTATGTGCCGTTTCCTTCACGGGCTCATCACTATCGTCCTCAGTTCCGATCCGCTGTATTTCCCTCTCTGTCTTCCGACGTAGACGAGCTCCAGCACCTCTGTTCTTTCTCTTCTTGACGGGCTGGGTGGGTGTGATTTCATCGGTCTCGACAATGGTATTCTCGGCGGTTTGGGAGGGTGAAAGGTGATCGGCTGATCTTGTCTGCTCAGTCTGCGGGATGGATAATGCCGTATCGCTACCGGATGTAGTCGAGATACCGAGAAGAGCATACAGAGCATCGTCGGAAGATATGGACTCGGGTGTCATGGATTCTTGATGCCGTGATAAGCGTTGCAGTGGAGGAAGTTGACGTGGTGGTTTCGCTGAGTGTCGTTTTCGCAGTGTTGTTTGAGAATGACTCCGATTAGCTTCGGGGAACGTATACTAGTGGCTGGGGCCTGGCTATGTACTGAGCGGCTCGACAAGTTGGCTCGCTATATAAGAGTCTAAAGGGAAAACGAAAGTATGCTTGTATGATGGTTGATTGATCGATTGATTCCAGTGATCGATGTATGATGCATCGGATATATCCATTTCACGTGGCTATTCATTACCCTGATCTAGATAAGATTGCCCTGAGTGATTACCCTTGATTGCCCTGATACACGACTTTTACAACACCGACACTTGCTATTGTGCAAGTCAAACATCTACTCCCACCTATACATCAATACACATCAGCGATGATACTCCCAAGTACAGGAACGACCGTAGCACTGGGCATAGTACTACTGGCTGGTACTGAAGCTCTACCAGAGCCAGCGGCTGTCAGGCGACAGGAAATTAGCAGTTCAGGTAAGCAAAGTTGTGGAGCTGGAAGGCATGTTGTCCTTCGACGGATGAGATGTCTCTCTCAGCGGTCTGCTCGCACTGGATACTGACAGATAGGTGAATCTGCTGGTTCCGCATCGCTTGAACCCTCGGCCTCAGGAGAACCTTCAATCACGCCTTCATCGTAAGTCAATCTCCTTTTAGGGCAAAGCTCCTGCTTAGGACAAGTACCACCTTGTCCAGCGATACCCCCTCAACGGTTGAATCAGAGTTGACACCCTCTTCTCGTAACTCTGTTTCCAATCCTCCAACCTCATCCTCATCTGAACCACTTCTGACTACGGTGTGAGTTGGTCGGAGGCGGTGCAGGGTCTAAGCTAATCCTAGATCGATCGCGCCGACATCTGCCGAAACTATCGTGTCTTCCGGAATCGCTTCTCCTGACACGCCCTCGCCGACCTCGTCTTTCATCGCTTCTTCCGAGTCTATCTCGGCTTCCGTCTCATCTGTTACCGCCACATCCGCTTCCGACAGCTCCGCTTCAGCGAGCCCGTCATTCGAATCTTCAGCGGTCATTCCCTCGTCGAGCCCAATCACGTCCAGCTCAGCTGTCTCTCAATCATCTGCTACAGCTCAATCAAGTTCAGTAGTCGAGTCATCACTAGCCCCAACATCTGCCCAGCCATCCGCTTCAGCATCCTCATCGAGCCCCGCATTATCTTCAAGACCACCATCTAGCTCTGCGATCTCCTCCTCATCAGCCATATCCGCCGTTCCATCCACCGCGCCCACTTCTGTCATTCCCTCGCCTTCCTCGTCACTTCGTCCCACCTCGTCAATCGCTCCGACTACTGCCGATCCAGTACCAACCTCTCAGCCCGCCTCATCCGCTGCTCCAGAACCTACACCTACCGATCCTGGGGTCGTTGTGCTTACAGCTACCAATTATGTGACTCAGTCAAATGACCAAGGGGAGGCAGTTACGCAGGAACAGGTTGGGACCGTTGTAGTCACTGCTACAGGGCAGGGTGAAGAAGAGCACAGTAAGTCATTCCGCCTTCCGGATCTGACAAATGCTAATGTGTAGTTACGGCCACCGACCCCAACGCTACCGCCACTACCAACTCTGTTGTGGTAGTAACGCGAACATTAAGCGATACAACAACTGGCGCCAATGGTGAGCAGAGTATAGTCATTGCCGTAAGTCCAATCGCTCTTCACGAGGTCAATTGCTAACCTGTAGACCGTGACACGTCAGGTTAGTATTCAAATCGTTCCAGTCGCTACTACAACCGTAGTCGGTGGCGGTGGAGAGTTGCAAGGTGATTCCGGAAATGGAGCAAGTGGATTAGAGGTGAATAATAAGCTGCTAGTCACCGTGTTGGCCGTACCACTTTTCGGCATATTCACGGGCTTGATGGGGATGTTGCTCTAAATACCTTCTCGCCTCTCGCTAGCACTAAGATGCGTGCCCTTACTGTATCCATAGTCCATACGCCCTATCATAGAAGACATAATAGATATGACATGCAATAATAGAATATGACCCACGTGGACCGGAGTAGACCGATGACCGACGTCACGAGGTCTTTTTCGGAATTCAAACTACACACAACAAACCACGTCTGACTAATCCATATCTTATCATTCATTTGTGTATATTGTATATATTATAGTATAGTACATTATAGTAAAGATGTCGGCGATAATTTTAACGCGGCATACCCCAACGCGTCCGAAGCCAACGAGGATGTCGACAAAACAATTGACCCCTCAATTACGAACTACCGAACGTACCCCGCTTCTACCCTCTCAAAAGGATAGGACAGTCCCACTTAAAGAATCATTATCAACGACTCGCTTCGTGACGATATGTATTGGGATATTTTCAGCCAATTTTGTGTTCGCATTTCAGACTACATCTATGCCGACCTTGATGAGTGGGATTTCCAGTGGATATGGTCATGCTGAATTGGGGAGTTATTTAGGTAGTGTTTTTACATTAGCCAACACTGCTGGTGAGTCATTCTCAACCTCTCTTCGGAGATTCGAATTTTGACTTTGATCTGACTGATGGCAGTGATCCCGGTGTATGGGGTCTTGATGGAATCGCTAGGTCGGAAAGTAGCAATGCTCACCGCTGGCTTATTCTACGGTCTGGGAACGGTATTATGTGCAACTTCGGGGAGTATGTATCAATTGATAGCAGCAAGGGCTGTCGCTGGTGTAAGTCACTCCTCACCCCCCACTGGAATATCACGTATATACCATGAGAAACAGAGACTGATGATAGCTTGGCGGTGGAGGATTATTGACGGTCTCGTCTGTGATAGTGACTGATCTAGTCCCGCTCCGTGATCGAGGTGTATATCAGGGTAAGTGTTCTTGAGGAGAGACTCGAGAGGAGCTACAGAATTGGACTGATGATAGGAATTATGATGACGGTATTCGGAGCTGGGACCTTGATTGGAGGACCTTCAGCGGGTTGGTTATCTGATCATTATGGTTGGGAATGGTCCTTCTGGTGCCAAGTGAGTCGCGCGCTGATCACGGCGCTACCTTGATCAATGAATCACGCAGTTCAAACAGAAGCAAGGAGAAGAGAGGCTGACTGCTTAGCTACCAATAATCATCTTCACCCTAATAATCACGACACTCTTCTTACCCCCCTCTCCAATTCCACCAACACATCCGACTCTCTTCTCAGGCCTCAAATCTCTAGATTGGCCCGGCACGATCCTCTTAATCTCCTCAGTTTCCGCTCTCATACTCGGCTTCTCATTCCACACCTCATACCTCATCCCATGGTCTAGCCGTTATGTATGGGGTCTACTTTTAGCCTCTTTGATCGCTTTTGGAGCTTTTGTCGTGGTGGAGAAGAAAGCTGGGGATGGGGCTGTAGTGGATTTCAAGAATCTGAAGAGTCGACATCGGAGTGCGATCATGGCTAGTGGGTTTCTGTTGTCGGCTGCTAATGGAGCTTTTGTGAGTTTTCGATCTTAGATTCATCTTTTTTCCCAATTGCTTTCTGGCTGACAAGAAGATGTTCTATATGTACGTCTTTTCAACGTTGACGGTGGAAAGTGCGTGAGGGCTGATCATAGACCCGTCTACTTTACCGTCGTCGTCAATACTTCCACCTCGAGAGCAGGGATGATCAATTCGATATGTGGTGGTCTGGGTCTAGCGACTGGGTCACTGCTAGCAGGGCAGTAAGTCATCTCCTCTCGTAACCTGCCTTCTTCTTTCGTTCGCGTCTACGCCCTCCTCTTTTCCTACCTCCCTATTACTGTGCTGGTACTCAGATCTCCTCTTTAACGTTCGATTCCATTCTACCAGACCTCCAGCCTTCCAGCATGAGCTTATATAAGATACATCCGCTCCGGAGGGCACTACAAACTCTTAGGAACTCTAGCTCTCTTGACACCAATGATAGGCGGTTTCGTAGCTTCTTTCTGGACCCCAAACTGGCCTACTTGGAGCTACTACGCTACCGTCTTGCCGATGACATTTGGATACTCAGTCTTTTTATGTTGTCAACTTGGTGCGTGTTTCCACCACAAGCTCAGGCAAAAGTATTCGTGATGGCTTATGATAGTGGCCTTGATTTCTGGGGTGGATAGTAAAACCATGGTAAGCCAAGCCCACTTGTTTCGCTATACTACAAAAAGGACGGAACTGATGAATAGCCAAAAGCAACTGCATTACTATACACGATCCGATCATTGGGAGGTACGATTGGAATTTCATCAGCGGGTTCAATTCAACTTTCCTCACTCACTCATTCCCTTCGACGAGTATTTGCGAACGAACCAAATTCCTCTCAACTCATCTCCTCAATTCTGCACTCGAAATCCGCGATCAGAGAACTCCCACCTCATCTCGAACAAGCAGCTATTGATGCGTACGCTCATTCTTTATCTGCTGTTTGGATGGCTGCTGGGGGAGTTGCTATTTTGACTGTTGTTGCGAGTTTGTTTATTCAGGAAAAGGATGTTGGGAATAAGAAAGCAGGGTTGGAGACTGGTGGTGGGGTCGTTGGCGATGGAGGAGAGGGGCTAGGAGGCGGGACGGTGGTGGGTAGGGGTCACTAGGCTGATTGTCCTTCTGTTCAAGCAGCAGCTAAGAGAGAGGGGCAAATGGACAATGTTTGTATTCTTAATCCACAATGTCCATACCATACATGCATATTGCTCAGGTTCTCACTTTGACATCACCAACGACTGTTGCCGGACCTCGACTAGATAGGCCCTCTACCTTCGGTCAACGAGTAAACCTTTGGATAACTCTCTAACCAATCCTTATCTATATCCCCCACGCCCTGAATACCCGCGACATTGAACAATATATCCAAATCCGCTAGTAGACTCTTCATAACATGTCGAACACCGTGCTCACCCATTATCGATAAACCCCATACCCATAAACGACCGACGAAAACGAATTTAGCTCCAATAGCTAAAGCTTTCACGACGTCTGAAGCACCTCTTATACCCGAATCAAACATTATGTATGTTTTGTCTCCGACCGCTAAACGTATAAGCAGTGTTAATACTACAGCCATACTGATAGAGAAGACGTACCCGCTACGATATTTTCCAATGCGTCCAAGGAAGCAATAGCTCCATCGACTTGCCTTCCCGCATGATTACTAACTACAATCCCATCTACTCCCAATTCTACACATTTCTTTGCATCCCTAACATCCTGAATCCCTTTCAAGGCGAAAGGTTTCCCACCTGAAATCCTCTTCCATTCACCCATGACCCATTTAGTTTTCTCCCAAGTATGTGCTCTTCCATGCCAGACATTATCAATCCACATTGCCCCAGCTTCATTTAGTTGCGTTTTCGGATCTATCCCAGCTTCTTTCAACCTCTTTTGAAATACTGGATCACTTAATCCCAAATCGGCACCTATACCATGATAAAATGTGTAATTCGAGGTATTAACATCATTATGTCGCCAACCGAGTTGCCAAGTATCAAGTGTTAAGATACATGCTGTGAAACCGGATTCGTGAGCTCGAGTAAGGAGCGAGATTGTAAGTTCATCATCGTGTGGCATGTAGAGTTGAAAGAATCTAGGTCCATTTCCATTCGCTTTTCCAACATCTTCAATAGGTTGACTACCCGCTGTAGATAAACAATATGGGAGATTAAGCTCTTGTGCTACTTTCGCAACTGGTAATTCGCCAAGGGGGTTATAGATTTTGTTTATTCCAATAGGAGCGAACCCGATTGGCGCAGAGACTTTATGTCCCCAAATTTCTGTAGCTGTATCTCGTTTATTGGTATCAACAAGCATACGGGGAATGATTCGATGTCGAAAGAATGCCTGTCGATTGGCAAGATGGGTAGTTGACATTCCAGCATTCGAAGAAGCGTAATACCATCCTCCTTCTGATAATCTTTCCTTAGCCCTTGCTTCTAGTTGTCCAGGATCTGAAATCAGCCCTTCCTCTTCCTCCACTGATCATTGTTGGATATAAGGGAAAAGTCGGACATACCAGTATTGAAAGGTGGTACTTCACCATCATTTGATTTCCAAAAGTTCTCTCGTTGGTATTGAGCGAACTCGGGAGTAGTCCTATTCTTAACGTTGGGGTTGTTGGTATCCATCTTGACAAAGGTCCTTATGTCCTTGAAGAAGGTATGAAGAGTCGAAAGGCAGACCAGCGGTCTATGTATATATAAGTCTCACGACATGCTTACGAGTGACAAGATCTGACATCAGACATCAAATGTCTTTAGCTTTGGCATCATTCCCCGATTCTAGTTCGGCAATGTATTGCCGGCGGGGCCTAGGTTATTTCGAGCAAAAGCTCATGCCTCTTCTCCTTCATCAGGTAGCTTAGTGGATGTATGAGGCTCGGAAGATGACGACTAGTTGCCGCCCATGGTCTTGGAAATGTGGATGTAATTCCAATATCGGAGGACCGGGTTGGAAAATGGGTCTCCATTCAGCCTGTCCTCGACAGAAACGGCAGTCCGCGTTCGCAGTACCCAACAGGACTGATCATTGGAATGCTGCCTCAGACGATTTGGACAGGTTGCTTCAGACAGCACCTGCTATTCACAAAGCATTGCAAAAGCAGGATGGGTGTCGAAGTCATATACGAGATCTCAGGTATTTGCCACGTGATTTGGGGACTCCATACAAGAGGCTGTGCGCGTATTGAAGCTCAACTGCTTTGACATATCATACCCATACCATACAGTATACACCACGAGCTATACTCACGCTTACGATTATCATGATTTAACGACCAGTATACGCACTCGCTTGATTATAACAAGATGGTTCCACCGCAAACCGGCCCAAATCTTGATAGACTCCAACTAGTAGCCGCGTTAATAGGTATGTGCCTTCTCGCCTTCATCACGGGTCTTCTTTCTACCTATTCCCTCTTGTGATGACTCTGACAGTCAGAATACGATAATGATGATGCTCCACCCGAGAAACGACGCGATCATAGACAATCTGCTATCTTTACTCAGTTTCGACCAAGACCGCTTGATCGACTGCCAAATATCCCGGATCATAGGCTAGAACATATTCAACCTATTCCGACGCGTCCTCAAACATACCGATCTGTCACTCAAGACGACACTGGCAATTATGGCACGAGTGAGACTAGACCTCAGTCGTATGCTGCAGCACCTCGAGCCAGGGATTCAGTCACGGTGGAGATACTAGAAGGGAGGAACAGGTTCGACCCGGATATCGCTAGGCAGGATCATGGGGGCCATGAGATTCTTGCAGAGGGAGAGGGGGAGAGAGGCCTGGATATAGATGTGGACGTTTCTCGATGGGGATTACCAGAGCACCTAGTCGCCCAAGAAGAACCGCCAACAAGTAGACCAAAGTCGGCATTATCAACTATGAACCAAGCTCGGCCATCATCTTCCCTATCGAACTTTCAAACCCGACCCGTATCTACAATGTCCCTCAGAGAAGAAGCTCCTATGCGCATCCCATTTCCGGCCGCGCATACGACCAGTATCGAAACTCCCAATATCAATCGCGCTCGATCAGTTCATTTAGACATCATGGGTCAGAGTCCTGATGATTATGGGGCCGATACAGCTCTAGAGTCAGCAGAACGAATTAGGAAATTAGTCGAGGGCAATAGTATCAGAGAAAGAACGAGGTCTGGAGGTGATACATCCTCGAGACCTGGAGGAAATCGACGAGTCAGCTTCAACGAACTTGACCTTGTGACTCGTCCAAGTATCAGTCAAGGGTTACGGTCGATTCCACAAATTTCAGGTCGAACACCACCGACCTCTCCACCCCGATCAGCAATGAGTCGAAAAACGTCCAATCCTTTACTTGTACCCCTACCGCCATCTCCTATGCCTTTTCTTCTGAATGGTCATTCGAGCTATATACCACCCATAACGGCCGAGGAGGAAGAATTAGACCGACTTGGAGATGATGAACCTATTCTATCGTCTGAACCGAATCCATTCGCGATGCCACCCCCTCCAGCAATCATCGGATCTCGCTTCGACCCCAAGCAGCTCGAGGTTCAACGTGGTGCATCGCGACTATCAAATTATGATAGACCCAGAACTAGCATGTCTCTGCAACAATCCAGTCTTGCTCAATTTGATGATCTCGCTCGATCAAATACACCCGCCGAAGCGCTTGAATATCTCGAAGAACAAGATCTAGGCGACTTGAGGATATATGATGATATTCCCACTGCGGAACAATATGGTAAACCCCTTCAACCACCTAAATACAATACTCGCCCTCAACGATTATCGCGTATAGAGCTTCTACGACCAAAGACATTGGTCATGCCAATATCACTAGCAAATCAACCTGAGCCACCATCACCGAAAAAGAAATGGGAAATTCCTCCTGAAGGATTTTCCATTGGGGATAAACCATTACCGAAAGGAGCTAGAACTAGTGTTTTGACTTTGAATGGTATTCCTCGGATCCCAATGAGTCTAAGTCAAAGGACTTTCAGGAGTAGTTTGTTGGTTGGTGGAGAAAGGGGAGAGGCTTGGGTAGGTGGTGCTGATGAAGATGGGGAGGTTGGGGTTATGAAGAAGGAGAGGGATGATCTACCTCCGGAAGCATACGAAAGAAAGGCTGGCAAGCTCTACGTGGGTTTTCCCTAGAACACTACGGGGAGAAGCTAATCATCAGGGCAAGAGCTTGATTGATCAGCTTGAAGCTAGAAAAGCAGCTATGAAGGGTCGTCAGAGGTAAGCAATACCCGTGCCTCATGCTCAATGAATGCTGATGTAAGGTATTTTACAGGAGATTCTCGACCAGCTATGATGGACCGATCCTCCTTCTCTGCGGCGCTACCTTCAACATCCCCCAACAATGCTCAAGTGCCATTACTCCAGTTTGGCGATGATGGCGATTTACACCGATCCCCCACATCACCCGATATGCCTTACCAACCTTCAAACCACACGCCAACCTCGTCGTCTACATCCCATCTCGTACCCCCTAGGCCCATCGATAGGCTGACCAAATCGAATTCGGTATTCGGGATCGATCAAGTTTGGGAATCTGAAATGGCCCGACTGAAAATTCGACAAGCACAAGAAGCTGAACATGCTCGATTGATCCAAGCGCGAGAAGAGGAAGAAGAGAGGCGAAAGAGAGAAAAGAAGGATAAGAAGAAGGATAGGAAAGGGAAAGGTAAAATGAGGGAATCGGATTATATCGCTCAGGATCAATTGGCAATCGAAAACAATGATATAATGGAAGATATCTCGCCCATCAATAGAGTAGCGGACTTACCGCCAATGGTGCAATTCTCACCGGAGAAACCACCTCCTCGAGCCAAAGTTCAAAGCGATAGCGATGAGGATGTACCTCTGTCTCGAATCAGGAAAACCAAATCTCGACCGTCAACTATCAATCCATCCTCTGAGCAGACGAGAGCCGAATCGGACGATAGCGATGTTCCACTTTCTCGACTTCGAAAATCGAAACCAAAAACAAATCCACCCGACAAACCGACTTTATCCCTGTCTACCGATTTCGCACCTACCCTTGACGTCGGCCTTGAATCAGCGACGGGCTCTCTTGGACTTAACTTACCAGTCCCTCAGAGTGCTAGTGAAATGACCAAGCCGACTCAAGAAGAGATTGGGGAAGATGACGATGTCCCTCTATTACTTCGTCAAGCGCATATCAAATCCCTTGCTCAGAATCAAAGCAACGATGATGATGACGATGTACCACTTGGTGTTAGGCAGAGTATGCTTCTGTCTTCCAACTCGACTATGAATCTGAATAGAATGTCTGGGTTCCAACCTCCCGATCCGGCTTTATACGCTCCGAATTACGGGGGTTATCCTCAATATCAACATCCCCAAGCATATGCTCAATCGATGTATGGATATCCACCCGTACCAGCGCCTGGATGGGGTAGTCCGATGCCCATGTGGCCTCAACAGCCTACCGGATATCCATATGGAACACAACCGCAACATACAGGAATGAGTTATGTTCCTCCTCAACATACTGGAATCTCAATGGCTCCTCAGCAAACAGAATTAGGAGGAGGTATGGGAATGAATATCGGGCAAATGTCTTTCCCGGATTTAGGGGCTATGATGAGTGCCCAAAACCAGGTCGTACCTCCCAGCGCCATCGGGGAGATGGGAGTTGGAGCAGGGGCTCAGAGTGGTAATATTGATAATTGGCGGAAAGGAGTGGATCCTGTTGTACCACCACCCGCTGGAAGTGTTGGAGGTGGTTCGAGAGGGTCTTGAAAATGATTCTACGACCAGTCGGTATTCCCTTGGTTGTTGGTACTATGTGATATATTGGACATGTAGACTGGCGAACATGGATCCGCCAGACCAAGCTGCTTTGAATACAGCCAACTATACGAATCAGTCATGCCAGAGCCGTCCTACGGACTCTCTTATCTGCCTGATTCGACTGGTCCCTTCGACCAATAGCCAACGGGATCCCTTCCGCGGATAATCTATTCTCCTCCACTTTTGACCCTCCACTCTACCCTCCACTTTTCACGTTCCTTTGTCTATACGAGTACTTATATACCAGTATGATGCGATCTGATAACACAAAGCACTAGTCCCATTCCCACTCACGGTATGTCTAATCCAATAACCGATGGAGCTCGACAATCCCTCCTCGACAGGGGTAAGAAAGTGGTCAGTCTCCACCGAAGACTCTCATCTATGATTACAATCATTGACAAAGTAGATGGACGGTATCACCTCAGAGGGAAATGCTGAAAAGATCCTTTCAGCTCAATCAGAATTCACGAAACCAGCCTACGAATATCTCATGGAATCTTGCTTTGCAGGTATTTGGGACCGACAAGGTCTAGAGAAGAAATATAGGAGTTTAACCGTTATTTCGTAAGACTCCCTCATCTCTTTTGCTTATCTTGTATCGTGATTGATGATCAGAATCCTAGCGACCAGAGGAAATATTCAACAATTGAAATCACATGTCAAGATTGGTTTGGGTAATGGATTGAAAGAAGAGGAAATTAGGGAATGTTTGTTACATGTCATGGGATATTGTGGATTTCCGGCTGGTCTTGATGCGTGAGTGTTAGAGCTTTGTTGCTTTGGTTTCACTAAAGAGAAAGCTTTGCGGCGGCAGATGAAGTCATCAAGGCTTCCAAAGCTTGAATAATCTTATACAAATTCGCTTGATGTTCATATGCACATCTGCCAGGCGCATCAAGTACACGGTAGAGGAAATACTTGGTGCTTCGCCATCTCACTATCTGATCATGATCAGGAGAACCTTAGTGCACCAGATACAAGTAAATTCATTACAGACCAGTCGTTCAACTGTACATCAATCTACCTATAATCATCAAGATCATTTACTCGTTCACATTCATCCGGTCCGTATCAGACGTCTCTCTATTCCTGCTTAGCAGCCACCACACTCCGCAACCTCTCTTCCTGCTTCTTCTTCATAATTTCCCTAAATTCTTCCGGTATTTGAGGTTTAAATCCCGGATCTCCACCTCTCACAGCTCCTGCACCTCCACCCATACCCCTTCCTCCTGTAGCTGAATCATCTCGAATAGCAATTCCGTTCTTGTTCATTGGTCGCTTCGTACGAGTTAAATGCTCTAACCTCATCCATTTCTGAGCATCTGTTCCTTGACCTCGATTACCTAAGTCCTGGTGAGACGTGGGGGTATGGAATTTCTGAGAACCGGGTTTGATATCTGGGTTGACGACGAATGGGTGTGCCTCTGCTTATTAGCCCAATTCTCGAATGTGTAGAATCAAAGGAATAACACGTACCGGTGTTTAAAACGTAATCATCGAGTGAAATCAGGTCCGGATCACTTTGAAGCAGGTAATGGTACCTTTCATCAGCTCACCCATCAACGGGTCACATCAACCCACTTGAAAGTCTCTGCAAACATGAAACTCTCCATATTATCCGAATGATAATAGTCTTTTCTCGTCACATCATGAATACTCGAAATCCCTCCATCAACTTTGGCAGCAGTCATCCAGGAAACAAACATCTTCCATCCTTTTTCTTGCCATTTCTTATCGCCAGTCAAGCGGTACCTATCATCAGCAAGATTTTGTCGGGCTAATTCGAAAGTGCTTACATGTAGAAGATAGACTCAATTGTCTCGGGTCGATTGATCCCCCTAGTCACGACCTTCTTCGAACCAGTCGGACTTCCCTTCATTCTCTCTTCCACCTCGAGACCCAGCTTTTCACCTGAAGAAGGAGGTAGATAGCTGAATCCATCCATGGTAACGTTCTCCCAGAGTTCGAATCCAGGTTCAAAGAATTCTACTACTTCCGGTTGGAGTCCAGTAGGCGTAGCGGCTGATACCCAATAGCAAGCTTGGGTGAATTTTTCGGCATCAATCATATCTTGTTTCCGATCAAGTAATTTGGATCCCATACCCAACATTCCTCCTGCGAAACAAGTGAGATGTTCGATCTCATGGACGTGTGAACCGCCTGGTTCAGTTTTACCGATTCCAATCATACCGCCTTTATGGGATGATGAAAAGTCATATGTCGTAATGTTGTAGAACAAGTATTGTCGGGCAGCATCGACAGACGCTTCGTATATTCTTCGGTACTGCTGTGCGGATTGACCCCCGCCTAGAAGCTTGTAGGTCTTGATGAGGTATTCGTAGTAGCTATCGGCCATTCCGCCCCAGGCATACGTGCCGTACAGCTCTCCAGTCCCATCAACGGGGAACGCCAACGGCACCAGATTTCCTTTCTGACTTCTGGGGATAACCTTTTCTTCAATGTAGTCGGTGACTCGCTGGGCGAGATCGTACCATTTCCGATCATCGGTGACTTGCGCTAGACGCATAAATTCTAGCGAAATTGAAGCGGCCTCCGCTATCGAAAGCGAACCAATCGAGAGAAAGTTGTGTTCATACCCCGGATTCATGTGACCAGCAGGTAGTCCTGATTGAGTGTTAAACGCCCTTTCGAGTATAGTCGCCAGATCCACAGCTCGATCCACTAAGAGTTGATCCCCTGATAAATCGTATGCTCCGAGTAATCCACCCAAATATCGAATAGTAGTTTCAAATACCGATATGCTGACACCTTTATCTCGGTCCGTTCCCCAGACTTGATCTGAAGTTTCCTCGTCGTCTTCGGAACTAGGGATAGAGTCGGGAAAAATGTATTCTTGAGACCAGTCTTTTCCTCCTACCCAGTGGAAGTTGAGCTGGTTTACGAATGGGCGACAGAGCTTGTACTCGTCGTCTAGGCCGAAAACAAGTAGAGAGTCTAGTGTATCAACAATAGAGGCGCCCCAGCTGTTTGTCAGCCCAGTCTGTTGCGTGGGAGTTGATGAGCCACTCACTTGTTAAATGGATCCGAGGGGTATTTCGACACTGGCTTCACCTCATCGTGACCTATCATCAGTAGATGCGACCGATATGAGTGTGTAATAGGAGAGATTCGGCAACTCACCCCAAGCGAGATCCTTGTATTTCTGCCAGGCATAAACGAAACCCCTCTTGACAGCATCCCTTCTCTCTTTCCGGATATTCCCTTCCTCCTTTGTCTCCCATGTATCTTTTCTCCCACTGGCGAATCCATCCCATTGCATCTTCCGCATATCCCCTTTCTCACCTTTCCACGTCTCCGGCCTCGTCCACGTATTTGCATAAGCATCATCTGGCATTTTGAGGTATCCATTCTTGTCCTTGTCGACCACAGGCTTGGCTGAAGGTTCAGAGATTATATCTCGGAGTCTTGAGTCTGGGAATGACTCATACGTAGGCGGACGAAGGAATGAAGAGATATCGTTGACTACGGGAAAAAGAGATGAAGGGGGTGGTAGGGATGATATGTCGGGGTGCATGGGCGGCAGCGCTTGACGACGAAATTTATCACCATGTTCATTGATCTTCCATTGATCTTGCTGAAGCGGTGGTCGCATTGGTGGAGGAGATGGTAGTGATGGCGGTGGCCGCTGATCCCATGAACCACTATCAGCATCATCATGCGGTGCATGCCATATATCGTCCATTCCTCCTGGTCCTGCTTCACCTCCTTTACCTCCTTTCCCATAGTTTCCACTTCTTCCAGGACTAGCCACCCATCCTATCGAGTCCTGCCGATGGTATGTGAGGAGAACGATTGTGGTCGCAGCCAACGCGAATCCAACGATCCATCTTGACCGCTTATGTAGTTGTAATTTCCTAGCTAATCGTCTCGGTGTAGGTGGAGTCGAGTGAGCTTCGGGATCATCTACATATGCATGACGATATCCTCCTAGTTTTCCATTGGAAGATCCAGACCTGGGCATGATAGTGATTGGGGACCCTAGAGTTGGAGGCCAATTGATGTCGGAGGTTGAACTACTGGAGGAGACAGGTGGAGTACCAGGTCTAAGCGGAAGGGCGCGTCTTCTAGACTGGCCGTTTGATGAAATTGTGACTGTGCTCCACCGCCTGGCGTGAGGCGATCTACTCTGGTTTCAAGCAAGATGCTATGGTGGTACAGATGAGATGAATTCTTGACCTGTTCTTTAGTGGGAACGGGAAGTTGAATGATCGGCTTGGCGCGTCTGTACTTCACTTGAAGTGGGGCCTGCATCTCCTTTGTGTTTGGGCATCGTATACGCCTTTTGAACCAACGACTACCCTTTTACTGCATGTTCGGCCAGAAGGCTAATCGCTCACATCAGTCACTCTACTACATGCATAGCTGTGTGGCTATAGTTTACCACAGATCACACGACTATGATCTCTGTAACTATCCACAATTTATACCACGTCATTCGGATAAACTTTCGGCAAAACGTCAATCCGTCGGGATGTTTCCGGAAGATATCTCGTTCTTCTGTCCTAGATACCGGTCCGATGGCCTTGGCCGAGAATCATACAGAAGGTATATAAGTAATAAGTAGGGCCAGGTGTAGTCCAACCAGCCCTCTGAAGTTTTCGACCGTTGCGATACCTCGAAGAGCTTACTGAAAATGGTGGCAAATCCGATCGTACCAGGATTTAACCCCGACCCATCCCTCATCCGGGTCGGTTCTGATTACTACCTGGCGACATCCACATTCGAATACTTTCCCGGAGTTGCGATTCATCATTCCACCGATCTGGTGAATTGGAATATCATAGGTCATGCTTTGAATCGACCGAGTCAATTGATGATGCGAAATGTATGTCCTGGAGGAGGCATTTATGCGCCGACTTTGAGGTATTGGAAGGGCAAGTTCTATATGGCTACCAGTGTTGTATACGACAGACCAGGAGGTGGGGTGAGTCTTCCTTTGCTTTTGCTCCAAGCGGGCGTATGCTGATTGGTAGCACCAAGAACCCAGGGGTTTCTATGTTTCTACGGACGATATTTACGATGATTCCAAGTGGTCCGAGCCAGTTTACTTTGAGATGCTGGGCATTGATCAGGATGTAAGTCACTCACCTGGCTCAAGCTGCTATCCAGCTGAACCTCTAGCTCTTTTTCGACGACGACGATAAAGTATACCTATGTACGGCTCGATCCAATCACGGTCATCGTCAGCCGAAAGGCGCCCACCTCACCACATACAGCTGTGAGATTGATTTGAAAACTGGTCGATCACTCTCGAAACCCGTCTTGCTCCGAGCTTCCAACGCCCTAGCTTCGTTACAAGCAACAGATGAAGGAGGTAGAATAGCAGAAGGACCTCACATTTACAAATTCAACGGGTGGTATTACCTCTTCACAGCTGAAGGGGGTACGAGCATCAACCACCAAGTATGGATCGCGCGGTCCAAATCACCTTTAGGGCCATATGAACAGCCACCTGAAGGCGTTAACCCGATCGTATATAATGCGGACGACTCAAAGGTACAGGCTACTGGACATGCAGATATCTTCGAAGGAACGGATGGGAGGTGGTGGATCGTCATGCTCGCTAGGAGGGTCATGAGTCATGGCAAGAGTCAATTGGGTAGGGAAACGTATCTCGCTCCAATGGAATGGAAAGATGGCTGGCCAAAGGTGAATGGTGGAAAGAAGATTACATTGGAGGTAGAAGCGGATTTGCCAGAGAAGAAGAAGGTAGATTGGAGAGATGATTTCGATGGAGGTAAACCTCTTCACTCTCAACACAAATTAGCGATCCGGAGGCTAATGGACAGCTAGATTAGACATCCAATGGTATCATCTCCGGACTCCTCTCGTCCCAACTTTCTCCCTTACGGCCAAACCGAACTACCTCACCCTCTTCGGTTCGCCCCAGAAAATAACCGATCTGGAATCCCCATCTATGCTCCTGCGCCGTCAAACCTCGTACAACGGGACATGGAAGACTCGAATCATATACGATCCGGTAGATGAATGGGAAGAGGCCGGGACCGTGGTTTGGTATTCCAGGTGGTCCTACATCGCCATCGTTATCAGGAAGAATAAAGAGGGACAAAGGGAGATCGTCGCAAGGTGGACTGACGCTGAAAATGGCAAAGCTGTCAAGGTATGTCATCATACCTTCAACTCTTGACTTTTGAGATCATTGCACTGATTTTACAAGGAAAAATCCGAAAAACTCCCTTCAACCTCTCGTATCGATTTGACAATCACAGCGACCGAAACGATCTACACCCTCTCATACTCCCTCGAAGGGGTCGACAAGGTACTGGCGGAGGTATCAAGCGATTCGGTATGCGAAGAGGATCTTGTCATGGAGACTGGGGGTGAGAATCCTTTCACCGGAGCGTTCCTGGGTGTTTTCAATCAAGGGGTTGATGGGGAGATGTGTCAAAGTGAGGCATATTTCGAGTATGCTTCATGGACCGAGGAGTAGTTTGTTTGATCAAGTAGAGAAGACATGCATTGCAATACAACCTAATACATGAGATACCACGTTTTCGAGCGTTGACGTGTTCTGGAGCCTCGTCATCAACATCTTCCTCGAACATCCCAGATCACTAGTCCCAAATCTTCTGACCGGCTGCTAACCCAGCTCTTAACTCCCCAACGATAGCAGCCCTCTCACACCACAATGGCAATATACTCTCGACCATACCTGAGTAGACCTCATCGTCCTCTTTCTTCTCATCCATCATCCACTCTTCCCCAGCCTTCGTCTTCTCCCCCGACGCTTTCGGTCTCCTCTCGTCATCCGGCCGCCTATGCTTCATTCCCTCCGAGATGATACGACCGCATTCACTCTCTTGATCGCTAGACAGACCCAACATTTTTTGGCAGAGGTCCATCAGGGATTCACGGACTTCAGGCTCGCATCCTTCGGCATGGGGGTCTATTCTTGTGCCGATGCTCTCGAGATCATCGGTTTCGGTTTTGGTCTTGTTTTTGTCGAGGTGACATAAGCGGAGCGTCATTATCAGTCCATGTGAGGCGTGGACTGGTTTTGGGTGTGTATAGATCTTGTTTTCGCTACCCATCAGCTCCGCGCAGCGGAAGGAACGTCGAACTCACCCCCAGCACCCTAGGTCTTGTAAAGTAGTCTTGACCTTTTCATTCTTTATCGGAAACATCTCTTCCACCAAATCATTGACATCGCATTCCCCGTAAACTTGCCCAAGCCAATCACCTTTCTTCTCTACGGGACAAAATCCATATTCCGTAAACAACGTTTCAGTGGAGTGAGGGCCATATTCAAATTTGATCTCTTCATCTTTCTTCAACCCCCTTTCAGGAGAAATGAGGCGAAACCCGATTTTACCAGGTACGAGATGCGGTTGAGCACCTCTCACACGAGATGAGCCGGGTCCTGCTGAGAATTGAATTGGTTTGGGTATCATCTCGAAGGTATTTGAGGAATGATTGATCATATCCAGAACAGGAACTAGGGTGTGGTGTTGCAGTGAGGAGGGGCCAGGCAGATCCAGAGGGACGGAGACTGTTCGAGTATTGACTGTTTGTGAGCTTTCTTCCTGGGTGTATGAAGAGCTCACCATTCAGCCAAGCCCAGAGTAGGATATCGTCATTGATGACTCCCGGATAGAGGGATTGAGCCTTGAAATGTGTCTCCTCAATCTACTATCCGTTAGGACCTCTTAAACAGGTCGACATACAAGGACCATTCTTAAGATTCTCAAATCCTCCTCATACCTTTCCTTGACCGCTTCCAACATCCTCAAAGTACTTGCAGGTATCAGGGCCGATATCTTCTGCCATCGATCATCCTCTTCCGCTCTGCAACACCAGGTCAGAGGGTGCCATGGCCAGAACGATTCCGGCAATGTTGCAAGGTATGTTCTCCATGGACTCGCATTTCGAGATTCGGGATTATGAGTCAGAGCGAGGTAGAGGGTGAGGAGTTGGGTGGTGTTCAGTCGAGTCGACGTAGATGGTAGCGATGAGCTAGTAGTTTTCGTCTTCTTAGCCGGAGGAGGTTGTGAAGATAAGGGAAATAAGTGGTCCGGGATGAGGGGTGTTGATGCGATTGTAAGTGGATTTAATAGGGCGGAAGATGGTATTTCCAATATAGTCTCTCCAGCCTACTGATCAGCTGACCCATTGATGGAGCGATTCATTCGGAAGAGTGATGGACTTACAGGTATGTCTTCGGCAGCAAAGAGTCCCCTTCCAGCACCTACATCCTCAGCTTTATTCTAAAACGCGTCGGGAAGTGTACCAGGAATTTCTCTCGAGATCAATCGACATTTGAATGCAGTATGCTTGTCCTGTATCCACTTTTGAAGCTTCTCGAATGGCTCCTCTGGTTCGCTTTGAGCTTTTGGCGGCATGCTGGGAGTATGGATGAATTGTACGTTGCGAGAGGAATTTTAGACGCGACTACAACGGTGCCCCGTTGACGTATTTCCATATTGTTCTCTCTGTCACTATATACATCTGCTATACATCCACACCCATAGCATAGCAGTGTTACGTCAAGGGGGTCTTCTGAATCACCGACACCTCACATCGAAAAGCTTCAGATAGTTCAAGACAACACCCGCCATGGTGAACCCAAATGAAGACACCGAGTTGCAAGTTCCCCTTTCAATGCCTCACTTTCACCTCACTTATATCGCAGTAACGATGCTCTCCGAGCCCACGGAATTCTTCCTCCCAAACCACCATCACGTGAACCATCGCCTGATATTCCACATATAACTCATGCAGATGCAGTACAAGCGATAGCAGCTACAGCCGATACTCAACAACTGAGTTTGCTGATGGAAGCGGATAACTTAGATTCAGACGATGAGAGGATGTTTGATGATTATCGTCGGAAGAGGATGGCAGAGATGAGGGTTGAAGAGAAGAAGGGTAGATTCGGAAGCATGGAACCATTGGCTAGGGAAGATTTCGTAAAAGAAGTCACAGAGGGTAGTAAGTTGAATGCAGAGGGTTTAGCGGAAGTGGAGGAGGATATCGATGAGGATGGAGATGAGCAACCACAGAGTAGGAGCATGAAGGGCACTGGGGTGGTGGTATTCCTTTTCAAGGATTCGTAAGTCACCTTCGACCTGCTGGTATCGAAAGCTCATGAGGTAGGGTGCTCCTCGCACAACATCTCCGACCACTCCTAGCTAGAGTAGCAGCGGCTCACCCTTCGACCAAATTCCTTTCGATACCCGCAGGACTTTGCATCCCAAATTATCCCGATAAGAACGTTCCCACACTTCTGATCTATAGAAACGGGGAAATGGTTGGGAATATCGTTTCGGGGATTGGACTGAATGGCATGAAGACCACGGCGCAGGGTACGTCTCTACTGTCTTCATCAGCTCCCCTCTCTCGTCTTCTTCTCATCCATTCCTCCCAGCTAATGCATCCTTGCATCTTTCACTCAACGATCAATCAATATACAAAACGGTCTAAACTGATGATAGATGTCGAAAGACTATTAATGCGCTATAGAGCTATTGAAAAGCCAAATCCCGTCCTGAGGGATAGAAGAACAGATGACAGTGAAGATGACGATGATAATGAGAACGGGATCGGGATGGTAAATGTCAGCAGGACTGGATTGAGGAATGGAGGTACGGGCACCGGGGCTGGGAAGGGGGATAGCGATGATAGTGATTTTGATCTATAGTAAAATGCATCCATTCGACAACTCACAAAGTTTTCAGTCAAACAAACAGTGTATTCCAGCTCCGGGAGGTCAGATTTGTCTGCGAGGAGGAACTCGGTGTGGATCACCAGATAGATAACAGAGTTTTCGCTGTCTCTGCTCCTGAGATTGATCTAATGTATCGACTTACTTAGTCCGTAGAAAGTCCATTGCGCTTGTATCCCGCGGATCAAGTCAATCACTAGTGTACCAAGAATGCTGAGTTTCACATAGCCGACACTGCCCGACCCTCGGGTTCATGGAGAAATAACACCCCTTGGGGCTTTTCACGAACAAATATTCGCTGATACGGGTCGCTATGGTACACACAGCTCAAGACAACAAGAACAGCACTTTACCCAAATGGCCTCCCTGTAACATCTTGGCAGCATCAACGCCTCACGCGGGTTCAAGGTGTAAGTGGAGATAGGCGGAGGCGACAACCCTCATCCCCCTATGCCAAGACTTGTTTTGGTGCGCGAAAATTCACATATTCAGGTCCCCGCCGGTAAGTTGTTGCTTACTACGTCATGAATTCCTCGGTTGTAGATTCGCTTTAACCTGACCTAATCGATCCTTACCCGCATATAAGAAAGAGGGCCCTGAAAGAACAGCGGGTGTATTCGCAAGATGTCGACGGTTCAGTCAAGAGAAAGCCATTCAACTTGAACTTGGCATTCAACGATTCAAACCAATTGTTGGAGTACACCATCTTGGCAGTATCAAAGACGTTGGTGGCTTCGCCGGACGATGGGACCGAGGTTCCGGTTCAACAGCGGCGGATGTGACTTACCCTGGACTGATGTTTGAAAAGCTTTACAAGCACGCATTGATATATAAGGAGAAGCTGATAGCGTATTGACGTGCCCCTTGACGAATTGAATTACATACTATGGCGACTGGAAACACCACATCGGACGTCTCTCCTCGATCCATCTCGCCAGATGGGACCGTCACCGGCACCGTACAAGAGAAACCCAATGGCGGCATGCCCGATGTCGATCTTGTCGCGGCAGCAGCTTTCAAGCCCTCTCGACTGAGAGGCAGAAATCTCATGTTTATGGTTACTTTCGTCGCTGGAACAGGGGTATGTCAGTCCGGCAAGGGCACGACTAACGAAAGTTCACCATGTTCGGATACGATCAAGGTGTCTTGAGTAGTCTTTTGACGCTCGATTCATTCGCCGAGACGTTCCCACAGGCTGGTGGAAGTTTCAGTACATTACAGAGTTTCATGGTCGCAATCTGTAAGAGGCATCGGAAGATAGATGGCGACTCAGCACTGACGAATAGATCAAATAGGATGTATGGTTGGAGCTTTACTCAATCTATACGTCGGAGACAAACTAGGTCGAAAGAAGACTATCGCTTGGTGAGACTCGCACCCGGAACGAAGCTGATGACTAGGGGAGGTATCGGTATTATTGCTGGCACTGTCTTGCAGACTGCTGCTGTCAACTACGACATGATGTGTGTCGCCAGGGTTTTCAACGGTATCTTCAACGGTCTCTTGACTTCCACTGTACCGTCGTATCAGTCTGAATGTGCCAAGCTACATCAGCGAGGTCCTTTGGTCATTTTATCCGGTACTCTCATCGGCTTCGTATGTTCTCTCATGCTACTTCTGATAGGTCTGACAATCAGGGAATCATGTGCAGCTACTGGGTCGGTCTAGGGTTCTACTACACCAGCGGTGATATTCAATGGCGCTTCCCAATCGCCTTCCAAGCAATCTTTACCATCATTATGTAAGTATATCTGACTCGTATCGCCTCAATACCTGACAGCTAGGCTCGCCTGCATGTGGATTTGGCGATTACCTGAATCCCCTCGATGGCTAGTCGGACAAGGTAGACACGCCGAGGCAATTGCTGTTCTCGCTGCTCTTGACGACAAGCCAGTCGATGACTCTGAGATCCTTGATACCTGGAAGGGTATCGTTGACTCTGCGGCTCAATCCGAAGGTGATTTTGCTTTCGGTGAGCTCTTCCACCACGGACGAGTCCAACATTTCCGACGAACCTGTCTTGGTATCCTCGTCCAGTAAGTACACTCTGTCAACGGCGTAAATCCCGCTAACTTGGAAGATGTTTCCAACAGATCTCAGGATGTAATCTCATTACCTACTATCTAACTTCTGTACTTGACGATATGGGCATGGGACCAGAGATGTCTCGAGTCATCGCAGGAGTCAACGGAACATGCTACTTCCTCACATCGTGAGTGAACCGATATATCAGCGCTGATATCAGTATCATCGCCATCTTTATCATCGAACGTGTCGGCCGTCGACCTTTGATGTTGTGGTGCGCACTCGGCATGGGAGTCACCATGGTCCTCCTCGCTGGTCTATACATCGAGACTTCGGATAATGGTAACTCGGCCGCTCAAGCTGTGTCGGTTTTGTGTCTGTTCATCTTCAACTGTTTTTTCACCATCGGATGGCTGGGAATGTCTTGGCTCTACCCAGCAGAAGTCACTCCTATCAGGATTCGAGCACCCGCCAACGCATTATCCACAGCCTCAAATTGGCTGTTCAACTTCTTTGTTGTGATGTCAGTATTTTCATTTCGGTCAAGACACTCGACTGACTTTTAGGGTGACTGGACCAATGTTTGAGCAAATCGGTTGGGGCACCTATGCCTTTTTCGCAGCCATGAACATCGTCATCATTCTACCCACAGTATACTTCCTCTTCCCCGAGACCACCAAGCGTTCGCTCGAAGATGTAAGCCTATCCCGTCACCTGGTATGAGTTGGCGACGCTAATCTATCAGGTCGATCTTATTTTCGCCGTGGCAAATGCCGAAAATCGAAGTCCCGTCAAGGTTGCCAAAGAGAACACGACTCCTAAAGCTGGCACTGCCGAAGCTGAGAATGTCCTGGGACAGTCGTCTGATATGGGTCCACCAATCAACGGAGAGGGCAAGAAGAGGTTCGAAGGAACGAGTGAGGCGCGTCAGGAAGAGGTCTAAACTTTTCTGAGCGTAAATTGCATGGGCGAAAAGATAGAGCAGATAGAGGAATAGAGTAAGAAGTCTTGAACACATAGAATAAGGTCGAGTCATGCAGTCATGGCAGCCGAAGTTGTGTTGCGTGATCTGTGGCTTTTTACCTTCATCTCTCAATCTACAATAGTCCTCGACCTTAACAAGCGATCCCTCGACGACCACATTCCCGATACATCTCCCTCGATACCCAACTGATCTTCGGTTTCCTATTTAAACACCCTCTTCTCGTCTCTGCCTGTCCTGCTCTTTCTCAAATTTTGCCCGTTCCTTCGCTTCGGCAAACAGCTCGAAACTCCTCTTTTTCGGATTAGGAGCATCAAAGACCGAATCCATATCCTCCAGACTGAGCTGTTTGGTCTCAACTACCCAGATGTAGATGATACTTAATCCAACTAGATCCCAAGCGAAAAAAATGAGATAGACTTTTCGTCAGAAATCGGAGCAAGAACGAAGGGAGAGGAACTGACCGACGTAATTAATGGCACCAAGGGCTGGAGGGAGGCCGAATGTATTGATGAGACCAGCTGCTGATGCACCCCAACCTTGAAGGGACAGACCTTTGGCTCGGTTTTGGTATGACAAGATCTCAGAAGGGTAGAGAGCTTGGAGGGGAGTCCAGCCGACCGAGAAGAATACCATGAATAGTACTGGGTTGTTAGCTCGTCCTGTTTGCTATGGTGATGAACTTACGGATAAAAGTGACAGCCGCATTAGCCCGCATGACTGGCATTTCTTCGCCATCCGGTACTCCAGCAGGACTAAGGAGACATCCGACGATAAGCATGATGAACGCCGCACAGGTAGTCGAGAAGAGGAAGAGCTTTCGTCGACCAACTCGATCGATAATAAAAGATCCTGTGGATCAGCAGGATTTCAGGAGTCGCGGACATACCGGTCAAAGCACCAACCATCGAGACAGCGGCATTGACCAGGTTCAATTCTCGTTGCCTATCTCGATCGACAATGCCGGCAAGAGTGAGCAGAACCGGCAGGAAGTCTAAGAGTAAGCTCCAATACCGAACTATGGAGTGAGACGTACATGTCAAAAGCCCATTGCCCGCAAGCTGACCCCAAACCGAGACCATCATACACAATCCAAATCGATATCGATCACCTCGAGTAGCGAAAAGAGTCTTGAAATCCCAAAATTGCTTATCCGATCCACTTTGCGAGATGTTCTCCTCAAATTCGGCCAGTTCAAGGTCGATCAGGGGCGAATGTCGATCACCAGTTTTGGAGTGGAACTTGGCTAATACGCTGCGAGCTTGCTCGACTTTCCCTTGGGCAAATAACCATCGTGGTGATTCAGAGATGAATAGGACAAAGATTAGGTTTATGCCCGCGGGTGCGCATTGGAGGTAAAGCGGTCCTCTCCAGGCCGCTGTCGAGTCCCATTTACCAAAAGGGATCTAAGTGTTAGGTGGCGGATAATCTCTTGATGTTGACAGAAGAACTCACTGCTATACCGCTAGCCAGGATTTGTCCGACGTAGTAGAACGAGTTCAACACTCCCATCCAGGCCCCTCGACTCCTAGGAGGTGCAATCTCGGCAATGTACAACTTGGCAGCCATTCCCGCAGCGGAACACCCGAATCCTGCAGGTCAGGGAACTCATCGAGAGAGAACAGAAACGGACATACCGGTAAGCCATCTGCCACCTAAGAACATACTCATGCTGGAAGCGTTTGCCGTTATGATAGCTCCTGTGCTATCGATTAGTTGCATTTAGCTTCCGAATAACTATACTCACACCGCGAGGATGTTTGGGATGAACATGCCCCATCGTCTGCCGAGTCTGTCGGGTAGCCAGATGTTCAGTGCGATAGCTGAGACCGAGCCGACGGTATAGATACCCTGATAGATCAGCTAGTGTCACGCAAAGGATCTGTCTATGACTCACAAAGACCACACCAGTACCTGCGCTAGCCTGCTCCAAACCAAAGTAATCATGGAATTGATACATTGAGTTGACCGAACTCATGATAGTAGGATCATACCCTGTTGATTAGTGCCTACTTCAGTATTAAGGGAGAAGACCTACCACTATCTCCCGAGTTTAAGATCACCACAAGAGCCACCAGGCAGAACTTGAGGTGTGTCCAGCTGAAAACTGGTGGTCCCGGATCGAGCTCATTGGCGAGTCGCATAGCAGTGGAACGTTCCTCGGCCGTCATGTGAGTATTGATGGCGATACCGCCAATCTTGCGTTCGCCTTTGACATCATCCTCGCCTACCAAGGTCTCGGTATGCTCCAGGTGAATTGGGCTGATTTGTTTGTCCTCACCAGACGCTGAAGTGACCTCTTCGGCGGTATATACGTTCTTTGATTTCTCGTCTGTCATCCTGTCCTGACTTGTGGTGGTGCAAATGATTCAGCATGCCCCATATCTCGCCTTTATACCTTCGAAGGGCATTCAACGCGGTGAGACAACATACCGAAACGGCTCAGACGGCACGGTGTTGTGAATGCCGTCTCGAAGGGCGGAGCGCAGAGCGGACTCATGTAGAGTGTGTACCAAGTCTTTTAGTCAATTTGTCATCTTCTTAGCTTCCACAGTCTTCTTCACCTTGTGCACCTTTGTGGAGCTAGTCATTAAGTTACTCGGCAAGCTATCACCCCCACCTGCAACCGTTTGCTACCGTAGGGGCCCGTATGGGGGAAAGGGGATCAGGGAACAAGCCAAGGTTCGGCCTGATTTACCTTCGGGCCGTCTCATTGCCGTATACCGAACCGGCCCGCCCATGATTGATAAAAGCATCGAGGGCGTGGATCACCTCCTGATTACTCCTCATACCTACAGAATGCCTGTCGCACTTCAGCAAGAACAAGTGAATGGAGACGTCAATGGACATACCTCGGATACCTCTGGCCTGAAGAATGGGGCAAAGCCGGCCGTAGTCGATGGAAGTAGCCGCTACTGGCAGAAGCGCTATGTGCCCGGAGGAGAAGAGACCTTTGAGGTAAGCCGATCGTAGCCTCAACGCAGCTTGACCAATGCTGATAGAGAGGAAGCAAAAACTCGTTACGCCAAGCTCATCCGGGAAGAGGACGTTCAACATTGGGAGGACAACGGATATGTCATGATTGAAAAATTCCTCTCTCCCGAAGAACTCGCAGACGTGCAAAAGAGCATGTACAAGCATATGCCAACGTGGGAAGAGTACAAGGACCGAAACATGATTTTCTCTAACTGGGCGGGAGATTCTGGTCGGATCACAGGGGCAAACACTGCTGCAGCAATGCGATATGACTTCCCATACGCCGAAGATTCCATGAACGAATTGGCGATTCATCCCTTTCTATTCGCTTTCGCCGAAAGACTCGCTGGAACCGATCAATTGAGATTATCCAATGGTCACCTTATCGGAAAATATGCTGGCAAAGATTATGACCAGGCGCTGCACTCGGATTACTCCAACAACGATCTAGTCGTACCGACCAAGAACCGGAAATTCATCGATATCCCCATCATCATCTACTTGACCGATGTCACCCTGGACCTCGGACCTACCAAGATTGTCAGTCAAAAGTATACCGAACATCGAAATCTCATTGAAGACGGGTTCAGGGCGCATCACCGAGCTGATTATCCCGAGTTGTATGAGAAGGAAGTCAGCGCGACCGTACCTGCCGGATCGGTCGTCATCTACTCGATGCGCACGTTCCACCGAGGATCGTCAATGCTCGCTAAAGAAGGGCATAGAATTGTCCAGTTTTCCGGCTTCCACACCACCAACGCTCCTTGGCTCGCACCGATCGATCACTCAAACAAGAAGGGGTCAAATAATATGAACAAATTTTTGCTCCATGCCGATCCACGCCAACGAGAGATAGTCGGCTTCCCTGGTGTGGGTCACGAGTATTGGAAAGATGCGGATGCTTTAGAAGGTACAGCCATGCGGTACCCTACCATGGACATGAGACCCTATGGAGGAGGACCGCCAAAGGCATCGCAGTAGATAGAAGAGATCATGCTATGCATCGATATATGTACACAACAAACTATGAATACTTGGCGAGTCAGCCTAGACAGACCTATCCAAAAACCTCAATCATGAAGTGATATCGGATGTTTGTCCTTTCTACCTCTCCACGATTCGTCAACAAACGACATTGGTCAGCCAAGATCTCGCCTATAACCGGTGTACCACAAAAGAATACACCGACTTTGAGCTTCTCCCCCTCGTCACCGGTCTCCTGCCTGAACCTGACCATATCTTCGTAATGCCTGTCGAGGATCTTGGTGAAATCGGGTCGTCCGTAATGAGTAGGGTTCATCAGACCAGTAAGCGGAGATTCAGGGTGTTCTTCCGTCCTATGCAATTCCAAGAGCCATCGGTAGACATGCGTGACGATCGATTTTCGCTTTTGGGTAACATGGGTAGAGAGTCGGATATCAAGATGGGGAAACGCGTTTTCATCATGGCTCCTATGCCAGATCTGGGATCGTGAGATGGTATTGAGCAAGTTGGAGAACCAGCCAAGGTGGTTCTTGTCTCGAACCATCCAGTGGAAATCGACTCGTCGATAATCTTCCGCAAAAGTAGGTGCACCATTTGTCGAGTTCTGTCTAGAGGGTCGCCTAGATCCCATTCGAGATCGGGCTCTAGACATACTCCTCGAGAGCGACTGGGTGAGAGACCGAGTGAGAGTCAAGTCGTTTTTGTCATCTCGACTCTTTTTCTTCTTTTGTTGTGGCTTGCCTTTCACCGAGATGGACTGACCAGCCGTAGACTTCTCGTTGTAATCCTTCCGTTTCTGACTTTTAGGTTTCTCATTGGTGACGGTATTGACAGAGGTGGTGGATCGGCTTGGTCGAATCCGTTCTGGTCTGTCGGCATCATCGGGATGTACCCGACCCACTTCGAAATCACGTGGACCGCCATGTATACGATTGTCTTTAGCTTGGAGATCGGCAAGGATACCAGAAAACGGAGTGACACCAATCCCGGCACCAATCTGGAGGTCAGTGAATTTTTACAAGACCATGCCAGAAGACCAACCAGTAAGGTATGCGAGAAATCATAGAATCGTTCCGCAGGTGCTCCGAAAGGTCCATTCAATCCTATATCAATGGCTGCTTCCGATTGACCCTTTGGTATAAGGTCCCTGAGCCTCTTAGTCCAGTTTCCATCCGTCTTGATATGAAGCTGGACTTGACGCTCGAGACAGACGGAGATGGTGAATGGGTGCCATTGAAATCGGGCCAATTTGGGAACTTGGAGAAAGACGTATTGCCCAGGTCGATATTTCCAGATGATTTCGCCAGGTATATCGACCTTGATCTCGACCGTTTCCGAATCGAGGACACGGATCGTAGCTGGAAGTGGTCTAAACCCGACCAAGACCCTGACGATACGTTCGATAACAACGAGCAGCGCCGGAAAAGCCATGAAATATCCCAGCATCGGTGCTTGAAGGAGAGCAGCGCTACCATGAGCGGCCAGTAGACCAATGATGGGGTACATGAGCAAGTGACCGAGTTGAAAGAGCTCATAGTTCCGTCGACGGACTTGCGGCATTGATAAGAGCGCCAAAGTATAAAAGAGGCCAAGAGCGACCAGTCCAGTGATTCCAGGTAGACTTCGAATATAATCGATATATCGTGGCTGAGGGCCAAGAGCTCCCTGCACGACATTGTTGACGGCCGGTTCGCGATTCGATCTTGACCCAAAGACGAATGTGCCGGAAAGATGACCGATGGCATGGAGTGTAGCGAGTACGAGGGCGATACATGAAATAACGATGTGGAATTTTTGAGATAAATCCCAATTGATAAATCGCGATATATGGTACCATCTTCTGAGAAAGGTTGAAAAGTATCGAGACATTGACAGCAGGACAAAGAAGAAAACAGGGTATATAGCACCGGCGCTAGCTTTGGCCAACACGACCCCCCATCCGAAAGCGGCTCGAAATTGGGTTTGGGTAATATACTTGATCAACTCTGTCCTAATCAGCACAACGGAATCATAGAAGCAGATGGGCTTACGCCAAAGACTAAAAGCCAGCACCATGATCACGACCAGCGCGATAAACATGATTTCGGGTCCCCTTACTGACCAGTAACTCCTGAATCGTCGGACCCAGGTAAACCGCCTTAGGTATTCCGCTTCTGCTTCTTCCCCTTCCGTCTCTTGCTTTGTACTTGGTATCCCCCACCCTTTGATCCTTGACTCCATCTCTGCTCGTGGGATACTACCAGAATCGACGCCGATAAGTGACCGTAAGAATTCATGTCTCGCCGCATCCTCCTTGGAATCGTGGTGAAGGTGATGTGGAAGTGGATTAGGAGCGATCTCATCGTGGACTTGATCCAGTTTCGCCTCGATCTCCTTGTATGATATCTGACCGTCTTTGTTGTGGTCGAGATCGTCGAGAAATTCTTTGATCTCTTCGTCAGAGAGCGGTGTGATATCGTCGTCCCCGATTATCGCCTCCCTGACCGAGTCTGCATGTGAGCGTACAGAGGCTAGCGACCTCGAAGATGCCGAATGGTTCATTTAGAGTGATGAACGTCAGGCTGAGAGACAAGACCTGCTTGATAAGGCATATATGCATCTTTTGGATCCCTTTATCATGTTACCGTTTCAAAAATCCCAGTTGCCAAGACAAAGGACCAAGATACCAAGAAGGGGGGAATGGTAAGAAAGGATGCAAAGGGGGAAGGCACAAAGGAAGGCACTAAGGAGCGACGTCATTTTGTACCTGATACTCGAAACATCCCGCAACAATGTCAGACAAACCCCTTCAGCTTCATTGGCCGATAGACGCCTCCTACCACCATGGGGGCTTGGGATCGATCTCGGATGCTATCAATGCTGATAGTGTGCGGTGCAGCTCTATGCTTGATTTCGTACTTTGCATGGTACGCATACATACAAATCCGCAGTAGCAAATAAGATTAGCCGACAACAATAACGACTATTGATACTCCGTTGACTCCATAATACAGTCCTTTGAAGTACAGTTACAATCAGAAAGAAGCACGTCTGGCAGGTTTCACAGGTACTTTGTCCCTATTGAGCTGCTTGAAGAACTCTTCTCTTTTGTTCCCATGAAGATTGAGATGTTCCGCGACTTCCTGTTGCGGTACCTGAGCGAGCCATTGTTCGGTCGAGAAGTCTTCAAATTTGGGAGCCCGAAACATCTCAAGCATCTCGAGCTCGCCATGACCAATATTTTCGACGTAGTGAGCATTGTTCTTGGGTACGATACCAACATCACCCGCCATGTAGTTGAATGTCCTCGCTTTTCCCGATGAAGCGAATATAGTTACGCGGGCATGACCTTTTAGGAAGAAGCTCCACTCGTCTGCGTTAGGATGCCAATGCATCTCTCTCATACCTCCCTCTTTGATCGTGACGTGAGCCGCTGCGGTCGTCTTGGAAATCGGGAAATTGGTAGAATCGGTAATCCTCACAGTTCCACCAGGGAATTCAAGGGGTTTCTGCTCGAGCATTCGATGAGTAAAGCGATGTCGCGATGGCTTGACCGACTTCTTTGCATCTTCCAGAGGTCCAGGGTTAGTCCCTTGGAAGATGTACTTTTCTCGTTGAGACAGGTTGTCGAATACTGAGGCCGAGACCCGGAAGTTCTTGGCGAGGATCGATTTTGGTGTCCTGGCCAAATAGTCGGTTAGGAGGAAGGTCGAGTCTTCGGAGAAATTGCCATCGTCAAAGATGAGCAGGAACTCTACACCTTGTTCCCCGAGTCCTGCAAGTCAGCTTAAGCAGGACAATTGCTTACCTTGAATTCCATGAGGACAGCCGGTGGGGAAGTACCATAAGTCTCCTTCCTTCAAATCATCAATGAAGCTGCCACCCTCAGTATCGAGCACAGTCACTCGGCATTCACCCTATCGTCAGTCGCGGTATTCATCACATGTCATACCTTGATGATATAAGCCCATTCGCTCTCGTTATGCCAATGTAGCTCTCGGTATACGCCGGGACCAAGTCGCATATTGACACCTGCGAGCTCTTTACTGGTTGGAAGTTCTCGGACGGTCGTCTCTCGCGCCCATCCTCCTTCCTCCAATCGCATGTGAGAATCGGTGAATGACCTAATGTCAGCATCTCGCCTACTGCGCATTCCGTTCAAGGCAAGGCTTACCATTTCATGTTGGGCATCTTTCCAGCATCAGTTACAGGTGGCAGTACAGTGTCGGGTTCCTGTCGAGCTCGATCCGGGTTCTGAGGACCGAGAATATCATTTCCCCAAGTACCTCTCTTGGGCACTGGTCTGCGATGTTAGCGGATGTCGGGGATAAATTTACAGGTTACCAAGAAGACCTACACTCCATTCTTTATGACCGAGTGAGACTTGGTAGCTGCCCTTCTTTCGTCAAGAACACTCTCGAGCAGACCTATCTGGTCTTCGATTGAAAGGGACTGGAAGCTCATGATGGTAGTAGTAGTAGAGTGAAGAACGCCATACCCCTTAGATGAGGATCACTCAAATAGGCATAAAATAGCCGGAGATAACCGAAAACACATCATCATATCAGGGACAACGATTCATGACGATTTTAGCAAGTGAGCCTCTAATAAAGCATTGGGCATCGATAACGACGACAACTACTATGAGCGAGGGCCAGCAAGTATCGACACGCGAGAGAGATGGGTCTTGGAAGGCATACCTGCAGGAGGAAGTTACTGCTGTGTGGGGGGACGCAGTATTGATTGTCGGATGTTTCGCGACCGGTCTCCTCGATTCTGCCGTGTTCAACGTCTGGAGCTGTTTCGTTTCAATGCAAACAGGTGAGGACAGCTTGATGACAGCAGTTAGATCATCTGACATCCCCAGGAAATACTGTCTACGTTGGATTGGGCGTGTCGGGTCAACCTGCCTCTCAACCTTGGAGATGGAGTAAATCGGGAACTTCAATCTTGAGCTTCATCATTGGATCCTTTTTATTCTCATATCTCATGCGGTCTCTCAACCCTCTACGAAGATCAACCATGTTCCTCTCTCTACTTTTACAGAGTATCCTCACAGCGGCTGCCGCTCTACTCTCGACCTTATCGATCGTTCCGCCCGATGCTGGAGAAGCGATTCCAAACAACTTTATCGTACTCCTACCCGTGGTGCTGCTCTCTATACAAGCTGGCGGTCAATGCGTAGTCTCTCGATTCTTAGGATACAACGAGTTGCCCTCGATCGTTCTTACATCCGCCTACTGTGATTTGGCCATGGATGAAAAGGCTTTTGTCGGAGTTACAGAGAATGCGAAACGGAATAGGCGGATACTCAGTATGGTGATGGTAGTCACCGGAGCTATCGTTGGTGGTTTCATGACCAAGAGCGGGGATATAGGGCCAACTATCTGGACTGTTGCTGCCATCAAACTGGGTATGGCCGGTGTGTGGATGTTGTGGCGGTCCAAGGAGGGTAGTGTACGACTGGACTAGATTAACCGCATCCTACTTGAAGGACGACCATGTGCATGCATACCAATATCGTAAGTACTACAACATCGGTTGGGCGATCGGGTCGAAGATATACTGCGGACAGAGGCTCAGCCGTCCAGATCTGGCCAAAAGAAATCACTTGCACCTTGAAGAAACGTCATGTCAAGTTGTCCATCGAACAGCTCCGGCATCGCATTTAAAGAAGTCACGGAGTGTGACTGCTCGCCGTCCATCGACAAGCTCGCAAGCGATGTACCAGCAGTCTGTGCTACTCTCCTCTCGCCTGCTCGGAGTAGCTTGCGACCGGTGTCGGGCAGTCGCGAGCCCAGTGGCTGTATCAAATTCAGTATCGAGCTGACCGGATCATCTGCAGGATCAGCCAATATCTCGGGGATACCGATGACATGACAACTGCTCACCTCCAGCTGGTATAGCTATAGCGCTGATTAAGAGCGTATTCAGGAGAAAAGTGGGCCAACGGATGACGGTCGTCGACCAGGTTGACAGAGTGGTACGAGCAAACTCTCTCGCAGATCGCTCCACAACGTCTTGATCCGAAGCCATTGTCTGCAAGCTATAACCGCTGAGTATGACGGTCGCGGCATGGTGGTATATCGTAATGAGATCCGCATAATATCGGTGCGGTGAGAGGTCTATGACTGGACCAGCAGGCGGGGCTGTAATGTCAGCTGATATCGGCATTGACGTTTGGGTGAAGAATGATTCATACACATGACGTTATTGAGGTGCTCTTCCTTCCATCGAGCCAACTCGATCCCACTAGACCGTAGCACCGCTGTCTCTGCAAAAGGTATGTTGGATCTTGGATAGACGAACCCATTGAGGGCGAGCGGTACCACGCCAATGAACGACGTCAAGGAGCGAGAGAGAACACCCAATATGCCGAACAAGTCATTGAAAGCCTCGAAGAAGATGTGCATAGGCTGGCGTGGTGGAACAAGAGGAGGGGGAACGTCGGGAATGGCTTGAGGGGAGAGATCCAAGATACAGTGTGATATCACGGTTGTCTACTATCTTCAGCCCTGTGCTCATGTGATCAGAGGACAAGTGACTGACCTGGAGAAAGTTCCAAACTCGTTGACTACGCATATCGGCAGTAGTGGAGTTCAAATTCGACAGGAAATGACCATATATAAGACCAGAAGTAGTTGAACTCCCTTCCCAGAACCATGTTCTAGCTATACATAGAGCTACGACGTCGTCCCATCCATACTCATCGGAAGCCGTGAGCAAGCGCTGAACACGTCGATGAAAGATTTCCAGCCAATGCGTATGATGGTCAGCAAGCTGATCGGATGCGCGAGAAGCCGATGCCGCGGCTATGCTTGCAAGAAGTAAGGGAGAGGGCGATGTTGGTACGGAGTGAGAGATGAAGCCATGGTATAATGCGAGATCGCTATAAAAGCTGTTCACCGTTAGTGACCCACTGCCAATTGAGAATGAAAAGCTCACAATTCCCATAGCATGGCTGCTTCCTCCACGGTCACAGGACAAGTAGTATCCCGTTGCAGTTGGGCGAATGGATCGAGAAGTACATTCCGAAGTGCTATAAGGTGGGTGGGAAGGATGAAAGATTGCGTATAATCCGCTAGAGCTGAATTTGGCACTGCAAGGCTCGAATCGTTCAGAAGAGATATACGAGTATTTTGACTTGTCGGAGTCGAGGTCTGTATCCTACTTAGTTGATCTTGTAGATGTTTCAGCCTCTGCTCGACTGATTGCTGCCTGTATTGTCAGTCTTATATCGCTGAACGGTCTACAGTGAGAAGATGTACCACTGCAGCTCATTGTTTACGATGGCGGCACTAGTTCGAGGCCGAATCGTACACTCCAGACTATCCTGTCGACACCTAGCGAATCAGCCATGGCACCATGCTCCTGCTGGGACTAGCTCCATTGGAACTCACCTTGTACATGTTATACCAGGCGCCCCATCACACTAAGAGGCTTAGTAACTTCTGTGTGAAGTAATACGGGACTCACTCGTAATTTCTGCCGACGGCATTGTAAGCATGCAACTGATCGTTTCGATCGACTTGTGGCAGCTGATGCTGATCCAGTATTGTTCATGGACAGCAAAGCCGTCTAAAGGAAGCGGTGTGGATACGTTCGGGCTGTGAAGCCGAGAGGTGATGTGAGGCAGAGTGGCACCTCGGTCCACTTCGGCGGATTCGCCGAATCCGCCGAACTCGGGCAAGGATGTTCTTTCGGCGAGATGAAAGTCCACCAGATGATGCCTTCAGTGGATGCTTAGCTGGGCTCCTTCTTCATCACCAGCTCACACCTCTCATACCACAATGGTGCGTCTATCAGTAATTGGTCTGAACTGTGGCACCAGTATTGACGGTAAGTGTCGTTGAGCCGCACAGGCGAAAGCTCACATCATATAGGAGTGGACGTTGTCCACACTGTTATTGAAACAGCAGGGTCCACATCGGATGTCAGTATCAGCCTCCAATCATACTATGAACACCCAGTCCCAAATATTCTTCGAAAGCGGATCCTCCACCTATGTCGGCTGGGAGCCGATACGACTCTGGAAGAAATATGTGATCTGAATTTCGAGCTAGGAGAGCTATTCACAGCCGCCGTCATCGCCAGTGGGTTCGCCCTCGACCAGGTGGACTTGATAGCAAGTCACGGATCGACACTATGGCATACGCCCGAGGCGGTCAACAAAGGTGTGGGGTTTTGCCGAGGCGAGCGTAGGATGGCAACACTTCAGATGGGAGAAAGCTCTGTCCTTTCTCACAAAACCGGAATGCAAGTCCTAATGATGCATCAACTAAAGGGGTAAGCTGACCCTCAGTACCGTGGTCAACGACTTCAGAGTTGGAGAATTGGCAAGAGGTCGGATGGGTGCGCCGTTATCTGGATTCTTCGAAGCCGCTCTACTCCGCCATCCCACCAAACTTCGAGTCAGTCAAAATCTAGGAGGAATGGGAAATGTCACCGTTGTGCCACCAGACTACAAGTCAGACACGGCCTATATCGCCTTCGATACCGGACCTGGCAATGTTCTGATCGATGCGGCGATCCGAGAAATCTCGAACGGTCTACAGCACTACGACAAAGACGGAACCAGAGGTTCGGCTGGCGCAAGAGAGATTGATATCGAATTTATACAAGATTTCATCGATAGAGTAGGCTTCTTTTCCCAACCACCACCCAAAACGACTGGTCGAGAACTGTTTTCGGACGATGTCGCTCGACGTTTGGTTCGTGAGCTGCGAGGCAAAGGTGTTTCAGATGACGGAATCATCGCCAATATAACTCGGTTGACCGGCGAGACGGTAGCTCAAGCATATGAGCGATACGTGATTCCAGTCTACGGCGACATCGACGAGATCTACGTTTGCGGTGGCGGTGCTAGAAACCCAAATATCATGAAATTCCTCGCTGAACGATTCCCTTTGGCAAAGGTGGAAGACCTACAGCAGGCCGCCTTGACTTCAACCTCGATGCAACACACGAAGACGGAACCGGAAAGCCATGGTCGCAATGCAAACAAGTCAGTCTCCGCTAAAGGCGAGAAGCGCACTCGAGGTATCCCAGCAGACGCCAAGGAAGCTATTTTGTTTGCCGTCATGGGGTTTCTGACTGTATGTGGGCGTTCCGTAGCAGTTGCAAGTAACGAGAGATGTCGTGAAGAGGCGATCCTAGGAAAGATCACGCCAGGTCGGAATTACGCGAAACTCGTTCGAAGTGCTCTATGTGATGATGCTGGGCATGGCGAGCTTGGACGTTTGTATATGGAGTAGGGCATCCGAGATTTTGTAAATGTAGCGAATTTTCGATCTTGGGCTCGAGTTTCAGAAAGTACGATTCTGCCTCGAGTCGTAGTCAGTCGTGGCCGGTTCGAATTCAAACTATGGTGTCACCATGCACATGTACTCATATATCATACATGTCGGACGACTGGCCTAGCATATCAAAGAAACCATGACAACCGTCACAAGGCACTTTTGAGCACCCCTTCCGATCTATCTAGCCGATCCTGAGCCTCATCGACAGTGCATCCCCATCTCGCCACGAGCGCCGCCAGCTTCACACCTCCTGACCTTTCGATCAACTTCGACACAGCCTCGTCGTCATCAAGGTCGATTGATCCGGACGAGACAAGGGCAATGTCGGTATTCTCCGGTAGCGACTTCAGTATCGATCGCAGGATCCCCCGAGCTCTAATGACTAATTTCTGATTTGATGTCTTGACGTCGACCATCTACATCTATCAGTTGAGCCAGACCATACACTCACCAGATTCCCATAAGTCTTGCCGATCCGTATCATGATACCGGTCGATAGCATATTCAATATCTGCCATCAGCTTAAGACGCTGTGCTTAGGTATACTGACCAATTTCGTAGCGGTACCTGCCTTCATTCTTGTACTACCCGTTACTACTTCAGGTCCTACGATGGCCTCCACCACAGTATTACAGTCGCCATCGAGACTCAGCTGGCTTGGCGATGTACAGGCTATCCCAGCGGTATAGCACCCTAATGACTTGGTGTACTTGATACCTCCTAACACCCAGGGAGTACGGCCACTAGACGCAATGCCAATCACGCTATCCAGGCTGTTTATAGGCGGCGACAACTCTCGCAAAACAGCTTCTGCGTCTTTCGGATCATCTTCCGCACCTTCTACCGGATTGCGAAGCGCGACATCGCCTCCAGCTATCAGCCTGATAGTCAGCGTGACGTACATAGTGCTATCGAGCTGGGTATACCCTATGAAAAGGCCTGGAGGCGCAGAATATGTAGGTGGTCTAGCGGCATCAGCATATCTCTCGACCTTGAGTACGCATACATCTCGGAAGCATCGAGAACGCCTAGCCTGCCACTTGTCCCTGCTCCCAGATATATCACCCTTCCCCCTTGTCTCACTCGAGATACCATCTCGTCAATCAATCCAGCTATGGTGCCCAATTGGGATTGTATAGCTATTGCGATCGAAACATCCTCCTGGTTGATCATCCCTACAGATGTCAGCCCGCATTCTGACCCAATGTCTCGAAAACGGACTACACATGTCAAGGGTTGTTACCGCATCAATATGAGTGCTGGCTGAGTTTCGACTTTCTGTTTGGAGTGTATCCATCCTGCACTTGATAGGGTTCATGCGACTTGTAATGCTAGACAAATAAGTGCATGTTGGCTATTAGAAAGATCCGCCGGACCAGTTCGCCGAGGATAGCGATAACAGCAAATAGATGCTCCGGACAACTTCGCCGAACGATGCCGACGCTGATATCTATATAACGTAACCAGAATGCCTTCTTCCCCACTCACTCCAGTCGCGCCAATCTTCCCACTCAACCTCGAGCCACCATGTCCTGGCAGCGGAAACTTCGCGTTACAGTCTGGGGAGAGCGAGCAGAGACTGCCTTGGAGCGAAAGGTCAGTTCACGATGCCGAGATGATCAGGCCGCCGCTGAACCAGCCAGCTAGTACGGAAATTAGATTTCTACATTCTGACATATTGTTGTGTTTCATTCTTTTTCAATTACCTAGGCAAGCATGATCTGGTTGTCTCTCTGTAGGAGCTGATCAAGGCAGATCGTGCGGCTCTCGCGAATGCGCAAGTCGGATCCCGCAGTCCTGCTATATACTTTATCGCTGATAAGCAAGATATGTCTCCGGTCTCAAAGAGGATCTCAATTTTCAGGGAGCCCAATATAACGTTGTGGTCACATGTTTGACTGTTGGATGTAAGCTCGATCTACTCCCTACGCTGATCTTGCAGACATCATTGGAGGGCCGATGCATGGCTTGATCATCCAGAAAATCGTATGTCAACAAGATTGAAATCCAGCTTACCGATCAGTCACCTCGGGTCTGGTTCTCGTCAATGTGTCTTGTCTGGGCGGCTTTGACAATGTCCGTCAATCATAGCACTGGTTGGTGAATGAGCTGACGTTCTAGGATTTGCGCCGCCGCATCAAAGTATCAGCATCTCTGTGTTATTCGGTTTTTCCAAGGAATGGCAGAGGCGTCTACTTATTCCGGCACCAACTATATTATAGGCTCGTGGTACAAGCCTCAAGAGATCGGAAAGCGCACAGGCCTATTTGCCGCTTCTGGAATGGCTGGAACAATGTTTGCTGGGATCATGATGACCGCTATTTACAAGACTGTCGATGGACATCTTGGATTGGCGGGATGGCGTTGGGTGAGACTTGAATCTGACTACACATCTTAGCAGACTGTAACTCACACGTCAGCTGTTCATCATCTTGGGAATCGTCACCATTCCAATCGCCATTTTTGGCTTTCTGTCTTTTCCAGATCTTCCCGAGACAACAAAGGCTCGATGGCTCAACCCAGAGGAGCGGGCTTTCGCGATTTCGCGTCTTCCTCCACGAGGCCAGCACGCGAAGGGCCACCAGCTGGGATGGTCTCTAATAAGACGAGTACTGCTCTCGCCGATCTTGTAAGTAGTCTTCCATTCTCCACCGACATGCTGACAATCTCCAGCTGGACATTTACAATGCTTTGGGTCATCGGAGGCGCCCTTGAATCGTTTTCCATTCAGAGCTGCATGTTGTTATTCATGAAAGCGATAGGCCGATACTCGGTACCTCAAAATAACACTTATCCTCTAGGTATAACCGCTATCGGTAAGTCGCACACTTGACGAGTGCGGTCTACCGTCACTGATGCCAGGTATCGTATGCACCTTGGTCACCGCGGTTATGATCGATTTGACAGGGCGACACATGCCCTGGGGTCTGGTTGCCTGTGGTCTCCAAGTCATCTCTTGTATCTTGTTGCTGGTCTGGAGTCTCCCGATCGACGCCAAACTAGCGGCATACTGTGAGTCGGGGCCATGCTTGTAGATCCAGCTTACCTGGCCAGATATCGCAGGTACTGCCTATATGATTCAGCCAGTCTGCTTCACTTGGGCTAACAAAACCTTGGCAAAAACAGGAGACGATGCCATGCGGGCCCTTACACTATACTCGATGAATTCTGCTTCTTCCGTTCTGTTTGCGTAAGTCCATATTCTCAGCCCGCGACAGCTCTGACTCTTTCAGGTTTTGGGGGATTATCCTCTATCCGGCGTCTGATGCTCCCAGATTCTTCAAGGGGACCATCGCAATGGTAGTGGTAATTGCTGTTCTGGTTTGCTGGTTACTCTTGACCTGGCGAGTAGAGATCAGTGTCAACAAGCGCTACGAGGCTTCTTTAGCTCGAGAGGATGCGGAAGTCGTGGAAGAGTATGTTTCCGAGGATGGCAAAGGGGAAGACGCAGCGGGCAAAGAGGCTCTACACAGCTCTTTGGCAGGTATACGTGCCTGATCAGATATAAGGGTCGCATCATTGTATCGTATCGAATCGGGATGTATAAGATGATCACACGACTGAGAAGTAGCGCAGGGATGGAGGAGCCTATTTGGCCAGAAACCACCCGTACCTGTTCCAAGGTGTCCTTTGACAACCGCCGCTGCTTCACCCTGAAGCCCTATATTCTTGTCTTCAGCGCCAAAGCTCAACTTGACTTTCCAGTCGGTCTCATTAGGCCTCATATTCCCGCCGATGCCTGTGTCCAGATGGGTACAGTATAGTCATCATGTCAGGGCTCCTGTATCAGTAGCTACTGCAGGCTATTCATTGGAATCTATCCAAATAAACAATGATGCTAGCGCAGTAGAGTACGAGTACTGCCTGGAAAAGGTGTTCAATGCTTTGACCACGTGTTTTACGACCTGTTGATGATGCTGTTTTCAATTATCCCTTTACCTCTCTCCTATACATTATCACCGGTCATGCATGCATGCAGCTCATTTATTCAATATCAACGCAACCACCAGAATGCACAGACCGACATGCAGCATATATCCATATGCGCTTGGATCGTACCAACCCTCCCCACTCATCCCTTGATTCAGGCCACCAAAACACCAAAGGATAGCCCTCGATTTCGACTTGTCGCGCCTGAGTTCGCTCGGTCCTCGTCGCGTATCTCTATTGGGAATCGCCCATAGCGCTAGAAAGATGTAATGACCGACTATCAATTGTCATTTAACCAAGTACAAATTGTCATTTAACCAAGTACAGTATGAATATGACTTTAAGACAACGGAAGAGTGGGAAGCAGTCGAGCAGGATCCCGATAATTGACGAGTAAGTGGTTCACGGTAGATGCTGCCTCAAACTGAGGCGATGAAGCTGATGATCAAGCAACTCTAGTTCCGACTCGGATGAAGATGACCTTGAGAGTCTATATTCTGTATCCGCCAGTCCCAGAATCACTTCGCTCCCAATCGCCGGCTCGGATGACGACGATCTTGAGAGTCTGTACTCCGACCCCGCCAGTCCGACGACCAGAAGAAACCCCTCTCGAGTCGCTGCATTTATTGGAAAGTCTCGAAGCAAGATGCGACGTAGTCTACAGGTAGTCATACCTATCACCGAACGCCAGGCCATGCGCATGAGAAAAACGTCGAAGATACCGGTAGCCAGGGGTGAGGAGTCTGTGGTCGATGGAGCGGCTTCAATGGAACTGGATGGTAAGAGAATGATGCACGAGGGCGAAGTCGACATGGAGGCTGCTGCTGCTGTCATTGTCAATGAGGATGGGCAGGATGATAACGTAGGTTGCCCCTTATCCATAATCGAGGAACTCGCTAATCGTCAGTCTCTTTCGCAAATCAACGCGCCCTCTCCTCTCGTCAATACCGCCCAAGTCGTGAGTTACCCGGTCTCATTACTCTTACTAATCATTCAGGGGATGCATCGATCACCGGGTCCATCTCCATCTTCCTTGCGACTCGACTCAGCTATCGAATCAGCCCCTCCTTATCGTTCCCCTCCACAACCGTTTTCCATACCCAAGACCTCATCCAAGAATGATCGTCTCCTTAACCCTGCTTCTTCTTCAAATCCAAATACCCCCGGCTCGCATGACTTCGTCGGTCCATCTGTTGATCACTCGCAAGGGGAAGGAAGCAGGTCAACTGGGAAGCGCAAGGCGTCTTCAGCAGAGGTGGAAGATCAGGATCTACGGACTCAAGATGTGAAACGCCAGGATCAGGGAAAACCCACAGTGTCGAAGCGGAAAGCTCCTTCGGTGGAGGTGGAAGATCAGGCTCTACAAATTCAAGCTGCGAAGCGCCAAAATCAAGGGAGCGAGATAGAAGCAATGAGCCCTGATCCTATCGTTCAGCATGTCAATCGTTTGGGAGGACCAAGTGGGGGAGGCAGGAATGACGAGAATGCAGCCGCCAAGGCCGCCGTGCTGGCATCGGGATTCGAAGCAAGGATAGGGAACCAGGGCAGATTTGGCGAAGAAGCTCGGGTGGGTGAAGTGGATATTGGATCTTCAGGGCAGCATGGCCCCGCGAAGACGATGGTGAAAAAGAAGTCGGAATTGCAGAACAATATCAAGGAGAGAACGGAAGGACCAGAGAATATGGACAAGAAGGAACGTCTACAAGATCCCGCAGATATCGGTGACACGGTGCAACCCATCTCCTCGGGGTCCTTCATTGGCGGCGTCACTCAACCGCGGAATGTCAGCGCGACCGCTCCGACCGCAACAACTGCCCTTACCCCAGCTGCTGCCCGACTCGCCCATCTCGACAAAGCGATCGAGCGTATCACACAAAGAAAGCTTCAGCCACCGCCGCCCGGCGCTCGTCCCATTCGCCATCCGTTCGTCGATATCAATCATCGTTCATCCGGAAAGAAACGTCTTGACGATGCGGAAGGAGACGCTGCATGGCTTCGTGATCTCTCCCGACATCGTGCTCGGGCCCCGATGCCAGCTACTCCGTCCAAGCCTATCAAATCGGAGCCTGATCCAACAGTGGATCTCGGGTATCCAGCAGCTCTTCCTGTCGTTGGAATGCCGCCAAGGCATGAAGATGTCCGCGATATATACCGACACCTCACCCAACCACCGCCTCGTGGCGCATCGCATTCTATTCGGGATATCGAGTTGTGGGACAGGGTGATACATCCTAACATCCGTTTGATTTTGGACGATCAGGCAGTGAAATACCCCAAGACAAATGTGGACTATCGAACCCTGATGGACCCGATGATGATGCGGATCAAGTTCAGGGAGTGGAAAGCTGAGACTGGCTACAAGGGATGTATCCTTGGAGCGTCAAGGTCAGACAACGAAGCGATGCGAAAGCTTCTTGAGGGCGATGTCAATGGGGATTTCCAGCATCGTTATTCCTCGTTGTTGCTCCAAGTGCTCGCTGCAAAGCTCGATACAGCTGGTAGATTGGCCGAGTACCCACGTCGGATAAGGGTCTTTTCGGCGGATAGTATGGCAGGTGACCGCAATCTACCATTGAGGGATTTTTTTCGATACTGCTCGCAATCGCCGTCGATCGATAGCGTCGCGGGCTGGTTCACTTGGATCGACAAGGTGTTGACCTATCGCTACGACTTCACTATCAGGAAGCTTGCGTTTACCGTCACTGGCGAAAATGCCAAGGAGTACACAAGCGGACCGACGTCCCGGGAAATCATCACGACGTTCCAACAAGCTCTCGGTCGGTATCTGGACCTGCCTGCCGATAGCATCAAGGTCAAGTTCCGAAGTGCTGTGAGTGCCTTTCGATCCCAAGATCGATTGTCTCTGACGCACAGTGTCCCCATGCTACTGCTCCCGAAGAAGGCCCACTTGCCATCTACTTGCTGGAGTCGTCACTATCCGGAAATAATCCGTATCACTCGCCTGAGCAGGTGCTCACCTCTGAGAAGAAGATGACGGATTGGATGCCGAGGGCTCGTCAACAACATGCGCAGATGCTGATCGATGATCACATATGTTTCAAAGCTCTCGATTCAAAGCTGCAGTCAACCTGTCAGGGTTACCGGGGTAGACGTGATTGATAATGATGTCGTCCCTTACCTATAATATGTGTTCATGCAGTGCTATCGCTCGTCAAGACAGCGGCAGTTATGGGCAATCCGGTCTATCTCAAGAGCTCAAAGAAACCAGCAAGGTAGTCTAGTGTAGTGCAATGCTCAACAGTATATCGATCAGTGGACTTCAGCCAGCTTTGGTGGCAGGCGGTGGCCGGGCTTCGGGCGGGTATTCCGGTTACATCAATTAGCAGTGATTCTACACTCTACTTTCTTAGATTCACACCAAGTGGTCAACCAATACTTATCATCGAGAGACGATGAACGGGTCTGCCGGAACCAGGCTGCGGGATGTAGTACGTGAGTGGTCTGTATAGTCCTCCGCTGAATGTTAGGTGCATGCGTAAGTTCGGAGCAGCTCTTGTTTCTGAAATCCAGGACGCGTGTCGGCGAATGAAGATCAAATGTCTAGGAAAGGAGGATCCCCCATGCCATCGGTGTCGGGAAGTTCGAGAGAGCTGTACCTTCCTGATGAAGAACAATACCAAGCCGTCAGAGTCTGAGTGAGTGTTGCTCGGTGATCTCGCTGATCACTCGTAGACGCGTCAAAATGCTCGAATCCCAACTGAAGGAGGTCCAGGCGTCACTTGCTGCGATGCAATCGGCCGGGAATCCTGGTAATATACTGCTTTACGCATCGGCTGATGACTCAGACAGAGTGAAGTCTACACCATCGCAGGTTTACGCCTCCCCGACGAATCTCACGTTGATCGGTCAATCGCTACCGACGCCTCTCGACATTCACCAAACCACACTGGTCACAGAAGACGATGATCTGATGGTGGATGATGCTGAGCGGGAAGAGGATCCACTAAGGCATGGTGCGATACGGGCACCGCTCAAGGACATGGTCACGGCTGTGGCGTCCATCAGTAACAGGGGAGATGTCAATGGCTCACAGCCGGTAACGAGACTCAACAATCCGCGTCCCTCAGGGGAAGGCGTCAAGAAGCGGAGAAGGATAGACCTGGAAGATACTACCAGGGTCAATCGCAGACGTGGACCAGCCTGGAGCAACGTTTCTTACGCTCGTCAACAGCTTGACCCGATCGCTTGCGGCATCGTGTCTGAAGACGAGGCTGAGCGTCTATGCAACCTGTAGGTGTAATGGTGCTCAAAGCTCATGGTCCAGGTTCTTTTCCAAATGTCATATCTACATGCCAGTCTTTGACCCTTCTCGCGATACTCTATCAGAGTGAACCATTCCTTGGAACACGTTGGCGGCCTGACTGACATGGCAGGCTTCGACGCCGATCTGCATTTTGTCTATCGGCAATTTTGGCCGTGGCCAAGATCGCCGAAGATCCGGGTGGTGAGTGGCTGATTTGCATGCGAGCTGAAGGGCAAGGTACTGTCAGTGAACTTCAGATCCGGATCAGACAACACGCCGAAGGTATCGCGAAGGATACTCTGTTTACAGACGTGGCTGGACTTGATGTTGTACAGGGCCTGAGTGAGTGTTGCCCTCTGGGCACACTGCTGATCATCAGTCCTTCTCGCTTCGTGGGGTAATTTTGGCTGGCGATCGGGAAGTAGGTCGTTGTCTGTGAAGGAAGACTTACCGTAGATCACGCACTAGCTATCGGGTACGATATGGGGCTTCAAGAGTGTCTCCCGTACCTGGCTTCCTCTGGAATGGGACAAAGGAAGAATGCTGAGCAGCTAGAGGAAGATAGGGCATGGATTGAAGGAGCTAGAGCTTGGTTGACTGTGAGTCCAATCGATGATTGATCATGCGAATAGCTGACACACTAGTTGTACAAGATGAAAATAGAGTGAGTTGCCAGTCAGAATACCTTGTATGCTGATGCTAGAATGGCTCTTAATAATGGGTCGCCTGTACAGCTAGATCATGGCGATACTCTGACTCATGTGCGACAATTCTTGACTCACCCTCTCGCCACGCATCTGGACGGACGCCTAGTGGCTGCCTGCGAGCTTCTAGAAACTCGGTGTAAGTCTCGAGTCGGGTCACGCTGACGGCAGTGATACTGCATGAATGTAAAAGCTCTTCAACAAACGTGTCCCCAAGTGATTCGGTCCTCGACGAGAAGATGAGGCTGGTCAATCATCGAGTCGAAGCCTGGCAGGTGTTTTGGAGCGATTATTATGGTGGGTGATTTCACGGCATCCTATGCTGATACCACAGATCGCCATCTTGAACGGAACCATGCCATAAAGGCCCTGAGTACGCACCTTCAAGTAGTCGTGACTAGCTGACCCCAAGTGACGGTTCAGGTGGATTTCACTCTGTAAGTGTTTCACGTGTTTCCACGCTGACAAGTAGTCTGCATGTTAATGGCAGGATCCTGTACGGCTTGAAAACTGCGAGGGACGTGATGCACGTGTCGGACGACAGGTTGCTCTGCCTTCATCGAGCGTTGCGAGCTTCAAGGCACCTGGTACAAGACATCGTCCGACCGGATCGAGTGAGTGCTCTCACTCGCTGATGGATCTTTGTTGACGGAAGAATGTTGATCTCCGCTGCGGTAAGCAAAGACAGCGTCGGCACATGAAGCTGATCAGTCATAGCAAATGGATACACTCGTTCGTATAATCAGCCCTTCCCGTCTTTCGATCACTGATACATCAGACGTGGCCATCGCATACGCAGCAAGATGCTATCTCCGCTTATCCAGTCTACTTCCCCACCTGAGTGATCTGAAACAGGTCGGCCGTGATGTCGAGGATCTCGCTGCTGTTATGGCGTCGTGTGAGTCGTTGTTGTGGCAGTAACTGATCCACCAGATCCAGGACTTCAAGTCTCTGAGCATCTGAGGGATGTGGTTACGAAAGCTCGTACATCAAGGGTTCTTCCGCCCTTGACCGAACCCAGCTCTCCTCAGCTCGTGCCTACAATTCTAAATGTGTCAGGAGACTTTCAGTATTTTACCGATGTCGATCTCGACGCCTTCAATACGCAGCCTGCAGGCGCCGAAGTCCTGGGAGCATTCGAATGGAACCAGGGATGGGACTTCACGCTCGTAGACCAGCTCTTCTCCACAGTCACAGGTCCAGGAAACGACAGTGGACATACCGGTGCAGCTTTCTGGGATCGGTAGGAGCTTTAAGGCCCAGAAATGCCGGCGTTTTGTCAACTCGGCAGAATTTAATGCATATGACAGATACGAGAATAAGCCACACAAACTACCACTTGATCTGACAGGGCCCGGTGCCCTCGCTATTCACTGTCGGGATGTTTTCACTGTCCATACCCATACCACCTCCGATGACCAGTACGTCGAACTGAACTCCGCTTGCCGTAGTCGAGACTTCCAAGCCCACTGATTTGCCGTCCTCTACAATGGGTTTGATGTCGATAGACAGCGTCTTCTTGTCTCGAAGACTGATTCTGGTTGTAAGCGCTTGCGTGATCTGGCGCGATACCACAACGGTAAATCCCCGAATAGTGATGCGATCAAGTACCGAGTGGCCAGATTTTCCAATTACCAAAGCCGCATCAGGACGAAGAAGTAGCGGGAGCGAAGTCATTGAATGCGATTCCGTCACCCAGGCTGGACCGACGACTTCGGCTCCGTTGAGTATATTGGTAAAGACACCAGCCGGTACATAATAGTCGACAGCGGATGCGCCAAAGACTGGGGCAACCAATAGATCGGTCCCGAGCATGTATTGTTGGTCGAGGAACCAGCACGTCTTGTCGGCAGGATATTCCAGAAGCATAGGTCGCATGATTGGGTGTCCCTGCTCAACTACGCCCTGTATCGATTGGGATGTGAAGTAAGGCTCCATCCTATTTTTCAGTTTGGTGAACTTTCGTAAAACATCGCAGGCTTCTTCGTCGACCACCCAGGGTACCCGAGGCGAGCCGGAACCATGCAGACGAGAGTGAGAAGATAACAGTCCGAATTGACACCATCGTTTACTGGGACATTAGCTGACATCGCCTGTAAAGTCGGATAAATCTCACTAGATCGCTCCAGGTGGTGGTGCGGTGGCGTCGTTACCACCTTTACCCTCGGCCTTGAATCCTCCAATATCGGAACTATGGTACCCGAATCCAGACAGTCCGAGCGATAGACCTCCCCTGATAGTCTCAGCGAGCCCATCGAAAGTGGAGTCAGTGTCTCCTCCCCAGTGCACCGGGAAGCGCTGGGTCCCGGTAGTGGCAGATCGAGCGAAGAGGCAAGCTCCGGCAGCGCCTCTTTTGGCGACCAATACCTCGTAAACGGCCTCGTTATAGAGTCGGGTACTGCCATCAGCTTCAATCGGGTCATGGAGTACATACTAAGCATTGTGCATGGCTCGGGGGTTACTTCCATCGTGATACTTAACCCCTTCGGTGACTATTCTCTCCCCGAAGTCCGTCTTGAAGCAGTCAACACCGACATCCAGCAAATCGGACAAGTACTGCTGCCACCATTTCTTGGCTGCGGGGTTTGTGAAGTCTACAGTAGCGCATCCAGATTGCCAGATATCGGATTGAAAGGTCCGGCCATCGGTCCTCTGCACGAAATATCCCTCCCGATCTCCTTCCACGAACAATCGGGACGCTTGGCCGACCCAGGGATTGATCCAGACGCAGACTTCGATGTTTCTTTGGTGTAGTCGATCAAGGAAGCCGCGAGGGTCTGGGAAGTACTTTGGGTCAAACTCGAAATCACACCATGCGTGAGCTCGCATCCAGAAGCAGTCGAAGTGGAAGACGCTGACAGGGATGTCGATGTCGCGCATCCGGTCCAGATATGAGGTGACCGTTCCCTCATCGTAGCTGGTCAAGAAAGAAGTCGAAAGCCAGAGGCCGTAAGACCAATCGGGAGGGAGTGGAGCACGTCCGGTGAATTCGGTATATCGTGTCAAGACCTCTTTGGGGCTTGACCCGGCGATGACATAAATCTTCAATCGCTCTCCGGGTACCGACATCTGGACCTTGGTCATCTTGTCCGATTGGACTTCGTATGACACGTGATCGAGTTGGTCGACAAGGACACCGTAGTTCTTGTTGGTCAGGTAAAATGGAATGGATTTGTATGCTGATATCAGCTTTCGTTTCCTGACTTGAACTCACCCGCATCGGTACTTGTGCCCCCGTCATCATTCGAGCTCTCCACTACTTGTCCGTTCTTAACGAACGGCCCAAAACGCTCTCCTAAACCATACACCTTTTCTCCCGGGGTAAGAGCCAAAGCCAGCGAAGAATAGCTCTGCCTGAAAGAACGAGGGGATCGGTAGAATGGGTCGTTGATCGTCTGAGATGCATTCTCTTTGATCGCCATAAGAGGAGAAGCGGCTTTGTTGAGTATCCAGGATATCGAGTTTTGTCCGAGGTTGGTCAATAATTGACCTTGGGCATCCCGAATGTCGACTCGCAGATTGTGAGGTCTGAGGTCGACACTGGCTGATGCCAATCCTCCAGCAGTCGTGAGTTTTGCATAGTCTTCGTTGACCTCGAGCTCGGCGGCTTGCTCGGTTGGTTTACCGGCTGGATAGAAATCATTCTGTGGTTCTTTGTACTGTGACTTGGCGTGAAAATGACTCGTTTCGATACCGATGATTCCCGGGCCGGGAGAAGTGATCTTTAAGGTCAAGGTTGGCTTGTTGAGTAGATCACCTCGATGTCTGATATGTTTCGTGCTGCAGATAGCGTTGATGTGAGGCTCGGTGCCGGGTTTATTCTTGATGGATGTAGATGAATCATCGAGATGAGTCGAGTAGGAATAGACCTCGATTGCGTTAACAACATCGATATCCTCTCTGCCATCCCAAACACCTTCATCGAATTTCATTTTGACCGTTTGCTATTGAAGAGGGCGGGAGAATGAGCCCTATAGCTGGGATTGCCTAGGTATATACGGTATCAAGTCGGTCCGACAATCTCCATGCGATATTGAATAGCCGGTGTCGGTCAATCTCGGTGGGAAGGCCATCTCGTCGAATGTGGCCCGAATGCACTCCGATGATCAGACTGGAATGTGACGCTAGGTTTTCGGGTCTAGACCAAAGCATCTCGGAGAGCGGCCTCCGGTTAGAGTGAGAGGACAACGATAGCGGCGAGATCTCGGTTCAAACGCTAAGGTCGTCTCGGGTTACGGGCTCCGCGTCTCTCGCGCCTATCTTTCAAAAGGGTCGGTAGGTCCGCCTAGATCGGGGCACGGGCACCGATTCTTTTCCCGACACAAGCGTTCAGAGAGCTGCCGTCCTCATACGCGCCCGTCGACCGTTTGCTAACTGACGATGCCCGCGGACGGTCACCGGATTGAATGTTAGACTCGATCCCCGAAGGCAGTCTCGTCCTGCTACTTGCGGCGGATCCGTCTGCCTCATTGAGCCGAGTCAATCTGCCGACATTGAGATCCCCAACCTCGGCGTGTGACACCTGGTAGATCATCAGACTCTCCAGGAAGCCCGTGGGGCCGATGGTCGACAATATATAAGGTGCACTACGGCACTGACTTTCGAGATCACCCACTTCATTCACCATGTTACTAGACACCGAATCTCCCAAACAGGTTGAGATCTCCGCGATCCACCACACCACCACCGACCCAGATATAATCCGAAATGCCATGGCCGCTGCAGCCGAAGAGAAGGCTATGGGCTTCAAGGCAGTCATGCGTATCCACTGGAAGGCAGCCATGTGGAGCTGTATATTCAGTCTCGCACTAGTCATGGAGGGATACGACTTGGGGATCGTAAGCATATGCCATGTTTCAACTTGGGGATCGGCTGACAGCGTAGATCAACTCGTTCTATGGCCAATCCTCGTTCCTCAAGCGCTTTGGCAGTGTCACCCCAGAAGGCAAGCTATTCATCCCTGCCAACTGGCAGGCCGCCATCAATAATGCTGCAAGTATCGGACAAGTTATTGGTCTCTTGATCAACGGTTTCGCCCAAACCCGATTCGGCTCAAAGCGTGTCTACTGCTGCGCTATGGTCGCCATGTGTGGGGCTATCTTCATTCCCGTCTTCTCGACTTCACTTCCGATGCTTTTCGCCGGCGAGCTAGTCTGTGGCATTCCTTGGGGTATCTTCCGTGAATTACCTCAATATGATATACCCACAGGGCACTGACTCCGCAGAGACGTTGTCCACGGCATACGCCGCTGAGGTTTGTCCATTGGCATTACGGGGATACCTTACAAGTTTTGTGAACATGTGCTGGGGATTTGGTCTATTTCTCGCCGCCGGAGTTGTCCGAGCTTCCATTGAGGTCGATAGCCAGTGGGGTGAGTTCGGATCTGCCGGCGGTGTCCCGGTATCCTGATCTTTCTCTAGGTTGGCGGCTCCCTTACATGCTTCAGTGGATATGGCCTGTACCCCTCTTTATTGCTGCACTTGCCGGACCGGAGAGTGAGACGATCCCCTGTTATCAACTGCGTATGAGCTGATAGCTTAGGTCCGTGGTGGCTCGTACGCAAGGGCAGAATCGAGGATGCAAAGAAACAGCTTACTCGACTCGCTGCGAGCGGTCATTACACGGATCAAAAGCTCGAAGAGACAGTGGCATTGATGGTCCACACCAACGAAATGGAAAAGGCAGAAGTAGCGGGCACTGGGTTTACCGATTGCTTCAAGGGGACCAATCGACGGAGGACCGAAATCGTATGGCTACAACGTCTATGTCATGCTGATGGGGATAGCTTTGTGCCGTCTGGGGTATCCAATATTGGTGCGGAAACGTCATTGGTGGTTACGCCACATCATTCCTGCAGCAAGCAGGGATGGGCGAGGCGGCCGCTTTCGATGTCAACTTGGCGTTGAACTCCATGTACATTGTCGGAACGCTAACTTCCTGGGCGTGTGAGTCCATTACCTGCGCATCTACATGCATAATACATAAGTATATAAAGCTTACGCGACCAGTCCTTTACAGGTTTGGCCGAAGAACCGTCTATATTGCTGGACAGCTGTTCATGGGCGGGATTCTCGGAGTCATCGGTATTCTTGGAATCTTTTCCAAGAACCCCAATGTCGCTTACGGGATCGGATCACTTTTGATCCTGTTGAATTTTGGCTACAACATCTCCGTTGGCCCTTTGTGTAAGTCACGAGTCACACATCAGGGCTAACTGTCTAGGCTACACCATCGTTGCTGAATTACCCAGTACACGAGTTCGACCTCAAACCATTGTGATCGCTCGAATTGTTTACATCCTATGCGGTATCGTTTGCAACCAGCTTGCACCTCGAATGCTCAGCGCTCAAGCGTGGAATTGGGGTGCGCTTTGCGGGTGGTTCTGGCTCGGGACGAATCTCATTTCCATCACCTACTGCTTCTTCCGACTGCCCGAGACGAAAAACAGGACGTATGGAGAGCTGGATATTCTATTTGTAGGTCACTTCGGTCGCGGAAAGTATACGTGAGCTTCTGGCTGAATGCAGGCCAACAAAGTTTCGGCTCGTCGATTTGCTGCCACGCAAGTGAACGGTATGTAGGAGTCTCGCTGGTCATCATTCTGCTGACCGCTTAGAATTTGAATCCCAAGAGGTGACTGCCGCTTCCGATTTTGGATGCAAGCGACAAGAAGGAGATTGGCGAGATACACCACATCCTTTGAACGGGTTGGCAGGGTTTTCCCCTTCGGATGAAGCATGATTTTGTAGCCTTGCCTAATTCGAATACCAGTTGTGTCTGTTTCGAAGTAATGGGTTGAGGAAGGCCGGACATCTAGTATCGTCTTATGAAACAAGTCTATACTATTCTATGCATGGTGGGCTTTTTCAGAATCTTCGGGAAATCAAACCGGGCCGGTCAAGGGAGAACCTCCTTCGAACCATGTCTGCCCCGCCTGGCTGTTGAAGGCTGCTGCCTACCGCCATCAAACGCAAATTGGAAGCATATCCGGACGTACTAGACCGTCGTATGACATCAATGTCTCCCCATTGAGGGCCCCTGCCCGCCTCTGAGAAAAGTAGAGACAGCGGTAAGTCTCGATAGTGGTCCGAGAAGCGGAACTGAAAATAAGTCAGGCGGGCGTGCTGTGATACATGACAATGATGATTTAGGCGGTAGATATCGATCGGCCGAAAGGGCGTTCCCCTGTAAGAGGCATTTTCGAGGTAATCATTTGCGATGAACTGTTCCTGATATCGACCTCTTGCAGCAGTGCACGTAGTTTCGTACGATCGCTGAGAGGATACAACACCCCCCAGGGCCATGCGTCTGCAAGATGTTGCTCCCGATCGTTATCAATGTGTCCGATGTGAAGGATCATCTGCTCGGGGGACTTGAGCTCGAAACTCCATTCGTCTACTACTAAATACCTGTTAGTGTCTGCTTACAATGGGAAGAAACACAAACGTTTCGACTTACTGACAGTCTGATTCAAAAACGTATGCTCACGAGGAGGTCCGCCTGCAGGTAAGCCTTCAGTTTGGTAGAACGTTTAGATGTCCAATGTTCCCACCTTCGGTACCTCCTACGCTGCCCCCAATCAAGCGACGAAGCGTACTCTGATCATATAACTGGAACCGGGTGTTCGCCCAATCCTCATTCCACCACTCTAGGACAAAATCTTCCACATCATAGATCATATTCCTTAGGGGTCGATACATAAACCAGTATCCAGAACATACGCTGTCATCCCACGGCCGATTCGTCAACACACCAAATGGCCGATATGATGAGAGCAGATCTAGGTGCCGATCGACATGTATTTCGGGACTTCGGAACATAGCATCTGAGTCTACCGCGGTCAAAGCCAGCCCAATTTATCTGGCAAATCAAGGGGTTTGACTTACCTATATAAACGAAGCGTTCGATTTTGCGATTGGTTTGCATGTACCACCACACAAAGGGCATCTTGCAAAAATGCGAGGTTCGCCAACCGTACTCTAAATGCTCGCAATAGCCGTCCAAGTGATCTTGATATCTGACCGCAGGAAGCCGATCACCCTTCGTCTGAAAACTCAGCCAAATAGAGCTGATCGCTATGTCCAACTTACTGGTGGTTCGATCTTGTAGTACACGTACCGAGCACCTATCGAAAGGGCATACAAGTGATTGCTCCTACCTCTCAATACCCAACCGATATATAGAGGGGCTGACGTACAAGGTGGTCAAAGTCCATGAAGAGAGCAACACAGAAGGGTCCAGATCCACATGAGGACGTCGTGTGTCGGTCGTCAATATCGCGATCTTCCTTGAGCCGGCTGAAGCATACAGATGGTTTTGCAGGTGGTACGAGCCTAGCACCAGGACGCAGATAATGGCTGAGACGAACGCCCAACGCAGTGATCGCGGGCGCATAGCGACTAACATAAGAGTACTGAAAAGCCAATTGCACTGGGACTTTGAACAACAGCTTTACGAAACTGAATCTGGGGGTGGCGTCTTCGGGAATGTGTGTTCTCGGCATCTTCGCTGGAGTGACCAAGGAGTGACGCCGGACCCGGTGATTGCATGCGTGTCGACCCTGACTCCCAGCGTCAATCCGCCTCTAATGCCCGGCAAGACTGGAGCAGGAACGAACGTTCAAATTGTGCAATCGCGGTAGACCCAGGACACGAAGAACCCGCAGCTGCGAAAGCGTACGATCGAGATCTAGGGAGTCAAGGCGCCCCCGGAACATGTTTGGATCCGGTAGTGTGCTCTACTTAAGTCCTAGCTCGTCCGACCAAAATCGCTAAGATACATAAGGTGTCAGCAACCCTTTCTACGTCGTCAATATGCTCATCTGGAGAAGGACGCGCAGTTGAAGTGCGACGTGCAGTAGCTTCTATGCCACAGTAGCTGTGCGCCGAACCGTGTAGACCAATGCCATATGCGGCCGTCATTCTCCCGCTGGTGCAGGAATATCGCACATCAGCTGTGTGCCAGTTCCATATTAGATCTTCTGCAAAGTGGCACTGCGTGATACCATCTACACTATGATATGTCTATCCGTTGTATCAAACCCAGGTGCGCTGCCATCATAGAGGTAATTGTGTTTGCGATGACCCCAGGGGCAGGCGTCCGGCCCCTTGCGATCCCCTTTCTGACTTTCCGGTCGAGTGTGCATCTGGTCGACAGGTGTCGATAGTAGTCCAGCAAGAAAAAGAGCTCGGTCAATTGTCGACCCTTTGACTGATCTTAGACCATCGGTCTCGGGTAGAGGTACTCCTGAGCCTGATCGGTGCGGCTGGTCCAACTTACGCTACACGCAGCTTGCGGGCAGATTACGATTAAGGGAACTACGATTGCTCTGTGCGACTCATATTCGAGGACTGAGTGAAACTTTCAGTCTAGCAGGGCTTGGGGTCGGATTCGAGAGCTTTGCAGACTGTCATGACTACAACGGCGATAGTACGTGGAGGTCTGTCTGGGATAGGACGGTCGATTACTGAGCGTCGGATAGTCACATACCCTCTGTAACGAACTGTATCGATAGCTATTTATAACTCTAGTTGACCGATGTACCATACCATGGTTCGGTTGTCGGATGCGTCGTATGGACGGGGTATAAGCTGATGTCGTATCAATTGATGTCGTATCAAATGGTTACATCCGGTCGCAAGCGTCCAGGTCGGGGATGGTTTGCATTAAATAACTTGCTCTATACTTTCTATGTAATCTATTATTGCCCTTTGCCGTCAATCGTGGCTCACCCTAATTGAGCAAGACAGCTCGATAATAGATGTCTCCCTTCTCGAGCTTGTCCATAGCCGTCTTGAGCCCATCTTCAGACATCGGGAATTTCTCGACGATCGGCTTGATACCGTGCAATCCCGCAAAGTCCAGCATCTGTCGGTGGGCGGCCCGGGTTGCGACAAGCGAACCTTGGATCGTGATACCCTTGACGAGAAGGGGCATATATGGCATGCTGAGCTTGTCGTCGGAGACAGATAGAGGAAAGATGGTCGATCGGGTTGAGAGAAGGGGTAGAATCTGCTCCCAGTCAGGCTGGGCTGATGTCGTGACAAGCAAACGTGTGATAGGGTGCTGAAGCTGCGTGTCTTTGCCCAAGTTGGCGGTAGCGATGAACTCGTGGGCACCGAGATCGAGAGCTTCCTGTTTCTTCCTGTCGGACCTTGACAAAACGACGACCCGACATCCGACCTTGGCAGCGAACTGAATGGCGAGATGGCCGAGACCGCCAACACCCATGATACCGACGACGTCAGATGACTGGACGCCTTGAAGAGCGGTAAAGACAGTGGCACCGCCACATTGCTAGCGTATCAGCCAAGGGAAATGAGATCTAAATGGGTGAACATACCAATGGTGCGGCATGTTCGTCGGCAATAGTGTCGGGTAGCTTGAACAGGAAGCCCTCCTTCCAGATGGCGCCGTCCGAGAAGCTTCCCTGGTCGAGGTTGTTGTAGCCGTACAACTTCCGCTCGGCACAGAACGTGTTCCATCCCTCAAGACAGTCCTTGCAGTGACCACAGGCATCGTGCATGTAGCCCCAACCTACACGATCTCCAACTTTGAGCACTTTAGCCTCGGGCCCAAGCTCCTCAACGATGCCGACACCTTCATGTCCTAGTCCCATGTCGGCGTGAGCATAGTGCAAATCTGATGTTAGTCCATATCTGGGGATGTTCACGTACCCGTCCCGCAGAGTCCAGAAGCAGTCACCTTGATCCTTACCTGATCCTCCTTGAGCTCGTCAGGTCGTGTGGTGGATTGCTTAGTAGGATGTCCCTCCTTGGATCCTTTGTATACAGTGAAAGTAGGCATTCTGAAATGATGTATGCAGGATGAACAATCTCCTTTGCGACATTCGCATATATATATATGTATGTACTTGTTTCCGCAAATTTCGGGAAGTGGAGGGACGTCGTCATTTTTGGCTGTCTCTCTCAGGGCAATCGCTTAGCGTCGAGGAACGACGATCTGCTTGATAATCTGCATCATCATTATTCATCAGGCCGAGGGTATTTTGCCCGAATGCGAAAAACCCGGAATGCTGGGTGGTCTACATCGATGCAGGACCGCAGCCATCAAGACTCTTCGACCTGATATCCAGGCAAGGGGACCTCCACCGGTCAATCCGGTGTCTTCATTCGCCGAGATGGCTCACTCTGGGTGTGGTCTGTCGCGACTTTCGACCGTGCGGATTGTCTCCTTGATTCCGTATCACTACCTTCAACGAAACAAGTCACCACCACCAACCAATATAGCGCAACAAGGATATTTGTCACCCCTAGAGACTAAGGGAGACTGTAGACAATTGGGTCTCCATCTGTATATTCCTGATTCCCGCTACCTCAATGCCCAATCAGGTCCCCCCTGCATAAGGTTACGACGCTTACGACAAGCCAAGTACAGTTTCGAGCGAAATTGTTTCCTTTTCCAGCGAAGCATTTGAGCGCCAAGGCTGCGCGCATAACCACCTCCACTTTCGCCCCGGCGGCACACGCCTGTACGGGTGGAGGCGCGAAATATAGTCCCACCCTGCCAAGTACCGATGTTGAGATGTTCTCAGCGTGAAACACCAGAACCCCCTGCGATCGCAATGCGGACTAGTCATGCGGAGCCAGTCTTGGCGATGAGGAGACGAACAGCTATAATAGGACGAGACGAGTTCTATCGATCTCAACGCAAACATCACTCGAACAGAAACTACGATGAGTGACGCAAAGACGGCCAAAGATGTGGACCAGGTCCAGCTGGAGGGCGATTCAACGAATATGCCAGCTCAACAAACAGGAAGGAATATCGTTCAAAATCCCCTGAAAGTGAGCTTCACTGCAATATGAGGCACTGACTGCAGCGGCATGATAGAGAGAAAGTGGTTGCGGATGCCCAGGAGTTCGCCAAAACACACGGCCTAGGGGAGCATAGTGACCTTTTTGGACGAGCTGCCCTAGTAGCTCGAGACAAGGACTTTACTGCTATTCCCGATCTGCACCCGGAGGAGACGATCGCTCTTCAATACGAGAAGGATCATAAGTGGCATGGTACCAAGATGTTGTGGTACTCCATTGGTCTCTGCGCGGTCGGTGCCGCTACACAAGGTGCGTAAAACCGCTCGCGCTAAAGGAGACGGCTGATAGAAGGGTGGGATCAGACTGGATCTAATGGTGCCAATCTGTCATTCCCTCAAGCTTTCGGAATCGATGGACCGGGTCGTGGAGAATGGATTGTCGGCTTGATCAATTCGATCATTTACCTCACCGCGTGAGTAATCTATCTTGGGGGGGGGGGGGTAGTCTATCTCGGGCGAAGCTCATAGATAGTGGCCTCATTGGCGCCTTTATTGTCGATCCTCTCAACCATTACTTTGGACGACGTGGTGAAATCTTCATAACCGGTATTATTTTGGTCGCTACCCCTATTGGGTCTGGTTTCGCTCAAACATGGGAGCAGCTCTTTGCCATCCGATTCGTTATGGGCATTGGAATCGGTGCCAAGAACGCGACGGTTCCTATCTTTTCGTCAGAACTCGCTCCTCATCGGATTCGCGGAGCTCTAGTCATGTTTTGGCAGCTCTGGGTGGTGGCTGGAATTTTTCTCGGTTTCTGCGCTAACGTCATCGTCAAGGATACAGGACCTATTGCTTGGAGGCTTCAATTGGGCTCGGCCTTCATCCCGGCTCTAGTCTTGGTGGTCGGTGTATTTTTCTGTCCGGAATCGCCGCGATGGCTCATGAAACACGGCAAATATGACAAGGCCTTCCAATCGTTTCTCAAAATCAGGGCGCATCCCATCATCGCCGCGAGGGATTACTATTATTCGTATGTCATTTACCAGCAGGAGAAAGCTGTTGCCGGCGGTGGCAGCTACTTTACTCGAATGCGCGACATCTTCCGAATTCCTCGAATCCGACGAGCTAACTACGGGGCGTCTACTGTCATGATTGCCCAACAGATGTGTGGAATTAACAGTCAGTCTTGTTAACAAATCATTCGCTGATATGAAGTCATTTCTTTCTACAGCAGTACGATCTTTGAGAATGTCGGCTACAGCGCAGAACAAGCCCTTTACGCGTCCCTCGGTTACGGTGCGGTGCAAGTCGTTTTCACCATCCCAACCCTGTTCCTGATCGATCCTGTTGGCCGAAGACGCCTATGTCTTATCGTGAGTCCAGGGGCAAGGCAAGACTGATGATAGACATTCCCTTTCATGTGCATTTTCCTCTTGGCGGCTGGGCTATCTCTGCTCAACGACAGTGGAAGTCAAGCCGCTCAGATCGGCCCCGTTGTTCTCTTTGTCTACTTGTTCACTATTGCGTACTCTCTCGGCGAGGGCCCTGTTGCCTTCCAATATTCAGCCGAGGTATTTCCTACGATCCAGCGAGAACAGGGTATGGCCTGGGTCGTCTGCATCAACAATACTTTCGGTAAGTCTACCTTATCCGTTCAGCTGATGAGAAGCCGGTATTTTGGGTTTGACCTTCCCCCGGATGCAAACCGTGATGACCCCGACCGGAGCTTGTGAGTCTTCTCAGCGACCACAAAAATTGCTAAATACCAGTTGGATTCTACGCGGGTCTTAATCTGATTGCTTGGTTCATGATCTTTGCGTTTGTGCGAGAGGTAAGCAAGAGGCCCACCGCTTAGTTCGACAGCTTGCTGACATTCAGACCAAACAACTTACCCTAGAAGAATTAGACCGTGAGTGATTGATTCCTGCACTAGGCTGACATGTCAGAGGTCTTCGAGGTGCCAACCGCCCAGTTTCTCTCGTGTGTAAACTCTGCCTCTTTCTTATCTACTGCTGATCTGTCAGGTATGAAGCACGCGTCAGGACCCCTTGGTTCTTCAAGCGATACTTGCTTTTCCAGAGAAACATTCCTACCCCGCCTCCCATCATCGCCACTGAAGAGGAGAAGGATGAACAAGAAGTCCTTGAGATGGCCAGCAGGTAGTGGCGCTTCAGCGATGATCGAAGGACGAGGAAGCTGCAGATTTCATTAGGAGTTGATCGAGTCGCGGACAGAGCTGGTGGTGGAAATGTATTGTTGGATGTATAATTGACTTTGCCCCTTTGCATGTCGTCAAGTCACCAGTCTCTACTATTCATCGGATGTAACAGTCGATTTCCTTTTACGTGAATTGCCCACCATGGCAGGGCGACAGATCAATCCATCGCCTCCAGCCAGAACAAGACTTGATGCTGTGTGTTAGTCTACATCAGTCATATGCGATAGATGTTCCCGCCAAATGGTGTGAAAACCCGCTGTGAGGCATAGATTGGCACCTCTGCATCGTAGTACGCCTCAAACGGGCGCCACATCACCGACAGCTAGTCCAGATCCCCACGAATTCTCGAGGTTGAACGCCCTTAGCCAATCCTCTGGGAGAACGCCGAACAGCGCCTCAAAGTCTATCTCGGGGACTGATCCGTCGTCAAGTCTCCCTTCATCTGCCCGTTCTTCTGTCATCTCCAGCATCCGAGCGGGAAGTCCGCCGACTTGTGTTCGAATCCGTTCAGAAGCCTTGTCGACAGTTGGGACCATTGTTTGAAACCAGTCGGATCCCTGCTTGCGCATATGCGATATGGAGCGTTGCTGAACAGACAAGCTGACTACCGTCTGGTGATGAAGGTAGGCGGGTAGGATGTGCAGATCGCTGCTGGTAAGGTCGTTGAATATCTCGAGAAGGGTCAGGCTGTAGCGCAGTAAATTTATGCCGGTAAAGGTTTGATTCGCTATTCGAGACTCCCAGGCCACGGGCGTCGGTATTCGTTGCACAGCGCAAGCCATCCGGAAAGCGAGAGAGAATTGAAGCGCGTGGCCCTCATACGTGCGTAACTCTGGAGGTTAGGCTTTGTCATACCGCAACTCACTACTTGGAATCTTGTCGTCTAGCTTCCACCGGTCAAATTCCAACACGATCGGAGGCCAGGTTTTCAGAAGCAGTTCAGTATCCGTGGCACTGGTCTGGGATTCGATCTCTGCAACACTGAGGTGGGATAAGATGGGTTGGAAGATTTCGACCAGTCGCGCTTCCGAATTGATGAATGCGATAGATTGATTAGAGTGATCAGGGGCAGAGGTCGGCAGATGTTTCGCAAGAGATGTAGCAAGAGCCGGCGACATGCCCTGCATAAGACACAGACTGGCGTCAGCCAGGTTTCACAGATCTCTTCATACATGTTGTATCGGTTCTTGATCGTCTCCCACAACAGAACTTGGTCAAGACGTGTAGACCATTCGGGCAATGTGAGCCACTCAGACTGATGCCACACTTCCGACATTGAATCCCATCCCATCATCTGGCCCACCGAGTACGCCAGGGCGATGGTTCGAAGAGCTGTCATGGGCGCTCGGGTCGTATCGGAGGGACTGGGAGCTAGGGATAGGATCAGCAGGGCGAGTGGGATGTCGGACCCGACTGCTCCTGACGTGACCGCAAGGATTGCTTCCTCCACCAGGATCCACAAGTCAGGGGTAGGTGCGGCGTGAGCCAAAATCGCAAGCATGACGAAGGGATGGGTTGGCGTTGGCGTGGACGAAAGTAGGAATGGGGCAAGAGGTATGAGACTCGAAAATCGATGTTTGAACCTGGCACGTCAGCATTTATCTTTTCCGATTGATCAGTAACTCGCAGATGAAACGCCATCTCCATTTGATCATGCGTGACGAGCCCGCGAGAAACAGGATTGGGATATCCGAGATCGGAAGCGACGGTGAAAATGCGCTCCGTCAAGGCAACAGCGTGCCAATGTGAAGTGGTGAAGAGCTTGTGAATGTCGATAGGGCGCGATGCAGCGGTAACAATAGGTGTCGGGATATTGTTGGTCGAGATCGAAGCTGGTAGACTCGGCCGGGTAAACATGGTTTGTTCAAGTTGTTCAATGCGTTGATGCAGAATGATTAATCCTTCCTCTATCCCCGCTAGTTTCCCACTGCCTTCCTTGTCGATTGTCTTTAGCTGACTGGACGGCCCCTCATTTTCGGCTCGGACCAGTGAACATTTCTTGCTCTTTGACCGACATCGCAAGCAACCGTCTGGAGGTATGACATCTTCGCAGCGAGTCTTCGAGTTGACACAGGCTAGACAAGCTCGATAGACCTTCTGTCTCTTTGACGGACCTGCACCGTCGAGTGAAGTACTAGACCGGCGCGATGACATAGGCGGTGCGTTGCTCTGATGTGTATTGAATACATGGTCAGGTAGGTTACGGTATATTCGGGAACACCCCGAAAGCGGTGCCGGGACCTCCGAGAAGCAAACAAGAACGTCAAATTTGATGCCGTCAAAACCAGGCAATAGGGGGGTTTCAAAAACTAATTTGATGTTTTTCATGCAACTACAAATTATAAGACGCCCAGCCCTGCATGGAACCATCCCATAAGCCAACCCAGGGATACCTGCAATCTCTGCATATGCATGCATGCAGAGCATATGCAAGCGCTCAAAAAGTAGTCATTTATGCAAAATATGCAAATTTGTGGGGTCCCTGTTTGTCACTGAGCTACATCGACCAACAAGGCTTTTGACATCCAACTCAATAACAATAATGCTCAAGTTACTCCTGCCTTGTAGAGGTTGAACTAACTTAGTTGAGCTTTGACAAGATTGGTTTAAAATGACCTAAGAGTGTGAGGCACCGTTAGATCAAATGTCGGTTGAGGTAGCGTTCAAGGTAATAGGGTATGAATAGTAATAATATATGAAGATACTATAACTATGGGAGACTACGGGTATGAAGACTTAATCAAAGATCACTGAGAACTATCCAATCCTTTTGCATGTCCTTATATGTCGGCAAGATCGCTCCTAAGATTGGATAACTTTGGCGAGGTATTTGAAATGAGGCTAACCTTGGCAACTGGTAGCTGTCCCGTGATCCTGCGATCCTGTGGTACCGTTGCGGGGAGCTTCCCGTTTGCAGTGATTGGATGATAAGGTGAAATCCTTGAGTAGAATGATTTCTTGTGCGGGTACAATCAATAGCGGGTAGGTTGATAGGGGCGGTGTAGTGCTTAATGTTATGTTGGCAAAGTGGTGCTAGGTAGTACGAGTTGGTTGGAGCAGCGGTTAAAACCTGGCAACTTTATCCGGTTGTTGGGTTGTTGGCAATCGCCGCAAAACTCAAATACCTTTACGCAACAAGGGTCTTAGGTTGTAGGTTACTTAGCGTATTTGAGGTATTTGACCTATGACCAATATGGTTTCGTGACACTGTTTCATGTGAAAATCAACTTACTTTCACTTTGTATCTTCTACTTTGTCATTAGACAAATCACTCAATACCTGATTTAAAGCCTGAAAAGGGTAGTGGATGCGCCCATAGCCATGCCCAATAGATCCACTTGACAAGAATCACTGCTTAGGCTTCAAAGCCTGGCCATGGCCTTGCACGCAACCCCCTTGCTTTGCAAGTTTCCACAAATTGCCGCATTGCTTGCCCTACACTACCAACACTACCAACAAACCAGCCAATACTGCTATCTGTGTTGCTCTCAAGCCCTAGAAGACACCAGGAACAGGTTCATCTACCGCCAGGGCTTACACATGAAAAGATTACTGGCCGCAGAGTCCTTCCCTGAATTCCATATGACTTGCTGGATGTTTATGGACATACTGGATTTGATAGAGGATCATGAGGTAATTCAGGGCCAGCCTACAGGACGTCTGCAGGCGTGTCATGATGGCCACATTCTCTATACTACTTTTGGCTACCTCCGATCTATCTACCTTTGAAATGCCACGTCAAGCCTTGGCCTTGGCTGTCCAACGGTTCACCCGTCCAATGGTTTGAGTAGTTCCGTCCATTGGTCTAAGCCACCCTTTCTATCCTTTTGGTCCTATCAGTCGAAGTTTGTCCAACTCAAAGGAAAGTAGTACTGGAAGTATATAGAGAGCTCGTCGAATTCTAGCATCGGTAGAATTCTCCTATCTAAAGTCAACCACCTAAATTGTAGTCTACATCTAAACTTGCATCTAATCTTCTACGGTACTCTTCTAGCTATCTACCCAATACCTATTGGAACTATCCAATCTACTCTATCTATCTATCTACCAATCTATCTGTTGATCTATTGGACTATCAATTTATTGGCCCGTTGCTCCATCTCAAGGTTATAAGGTCTTTCAATACTGTAGACAGTCAGTGTACTGTGACAAGGCGCCTGTGGCCCTACAGCTTGCTGTAGTCCTCTGGGAAATGATCCATGAGGGCAACAGGTCTTCTGTTGCAGTGATTTCTAGAACCTTTGGCTGCGGAGGTATGTCTGTGATCCTAGTTTGTGCTCCTTGTTGTGATGATCTACACAGAAGGCTCTATAATTCTATACATGGATTGCGTCCACACAGCCCTCTTGCACCACAACTCCAAGTTTACTTATTGGCCAACCAGAGACAAGCAGCTCCAAACTCAATCAGAATTTGCTCAAGCAGGGATTCCTGGAGGGTACGTAGGGATCATAGATGGCTGCCATATAGTACTATGGTCCAGGCGAGGTGCAGAGGATGCAGGGGACTTCTGGAATAGAAGGAGCATTGTTCTCATAATGTGCAGGGAATAATAGGGTCAGACAAGCGTATGCAATACCTACACATTGGCTATGCAAGTTCCGCTCACAATCAAAGGGTCTTTCTCAACTCTCAGGCTGGCTGCAGTTCTCCTGATATGTTTGAACCCCATCAATTCATTATTGCCAATTTGGCGTATGTCCCATCAAATCACGTTATTCCTGTATTCAAGAAGCAGCCCGGCCAAACTTATCTTGATGGTGACAAAGGGCGTTTCAATGGGAGGGTCTTGAGGGTCCATGTCCAAGTGGAGCACGCTTTTGGTATCCGCAGCCTCTGAGTACTACATAAATTCAAGCCCAATCAGCTTTGAGCAGCCGCTTGGATTTGCTCCTGTGTCCTTCTACATAGCTTCATCACTCTATCAAAGGCCAAACCAACACCAGAGATTGAGCTCACACCCTTGCAGTTCAATTCAGTAAATACAGAGCCCAATTGTACTTGCCCAGGCAGTTTGCCAGCCAGATTTCATCCCCATTGCTTGAAATTAACAAACAGCCTCCTATGCAGTAGGGACGCCTTTGTAATCAGGGTAGGTCCTTCCTCTGGGTCATTGGACCTGCTCTGATAATTTTCAGGCTGATCCAAGCAGTAGTTGTATATATATTGCTCAAAATGTACTTCTACACCCACCCCTCTGTCCATCAAACTCAAACTGCAAGCAACCTATACCTAAAGGGCCATGCCTCAGAGCTCATATCAGGTACAAGCCAGTTTGAGCTTATAGAATAGGTACTTATCAACACTTTTAACTATACATCAATCAACGGGCGGCAGTCTACGGCCAATCTGCTCTATTATACGCTCTTTGTCCCATCCCTTCTCCTTGTACCTCTTGTATCTATCCAGCCAGGCCTTGAGCCAAGCCGCACACTCCTTCCTGTCCTCTGTCTGGCTCATTCTAGTAAGAGAATCTGAAAGGGATTTCATCCAATCATCTGAAGACGCAACATGGTTTGAAGAAGACAACAGTTGAGCAGTAGAGCAAGGCTGTGATGTTGGGGAGGATCCAGCACGCTGACAAGATGGAGTTTTGCATGATGGAGCTTGCAGAACCTTGTCAACAAGCACCTTGGTGAGATTGGCCAACTCCTCATCCTCCCTGTTTGCATTGTCTGAGCTAAATAATGCAGGGTGTTGACAACAAGCGCATCAATTTGCCAGTAATCTGACCAAGGGATCAGATGTATCACCAGTCAAATGCATAGCAGCAGGATTGAAGGCTGCACAATCAAGAAATACTGCGTGTAGATCATAAAATCTAGGACAGACTTTATTGAGCTTGGCCTCAAAGCAAGGATCAATGTCCGCATGGGTCCCTATGCCATTCCCTGACTTGTTCTTGATTGTCAAAGCCATGTGGTACTGCATTGAGATTGCTGATATCTGAATCTAGTAGATATATCATGTATTCACCATACCTTCTGTTTGATTGTTTCATCCTGCTTTTCCTTCAATCCGTCAGCCCGCAAGCAGTTGTTGAGCTGTTTAAACAGCATGGAATTGCCCTGCCAATCTCCTTTTTGGTATCTTGCATAGATCCCGTCCTCTGTTAGCCAATCTATGAGCTTGTCCTGCAAAGTTTGACCATGGTTGCCTGTTTCACAAGTCCACAAAGTTTCCTGCTTTCTAACCCGCTTGTCATGACCCATACCGCGTCTATTGCTGGTCCTGCCACGTGACCCTCCGGATCTACCAAAGCTAAAGCCAATTATCAACTAAGTACCGGACTAACCCGGCCGGTCCTCTATTGATACTCGACCAAACTTCAACTGATCAGATATCAAAGTATGATTAGATACTGAAGGCTCTATTGGATTAGGCTCTACACCTTAATCCTCTATCCACACAGTATCAAACCTACTTGGTCAATATAGAGACCCTTGTTATAATCATGCACACAGCTTTGCAAAGCTTAAATCCTTCAGTTTGGCCAGTATATATCCCTCACTGCTGGTTTTACTCTTAACCAGTTATTATTATAATTCAGGCCTCCTTGTTTCAATCATGATCACATCCAAGAATGTGGATGATTGATAATCAGGGACCGGTCTGCTTTGTAAGCAGCAGTCAATTTCATAGATACATAAGAAGCTACCAAACCACTTTGATTTGGTAGCAATTCTAGTTACATCAGTTCATAGTATAGTTACTTAAACTTACTTGCATCCCTTGCTACTATTGCGCCTTACTAGCTCACCTTTCTATAGGAGACCTTGTAAATATCTCCAAGTCCAGTCCTGGTCCAGTTCCATCTACTTGGTCCTGTCCCGATCCCTTTGCAATCCAAACTGGATCCAGCTTTGATCCACTTCCATTCACTCTTCTTATCACTCACCCCATTCTCAACCAAACCACAATTGAGTTATACTCTAATTTGTTAGTTGTCATCTAGATTTTGGTCTATACATATAAGCAGACAGTAGTGCGGACCATAACACTTCCTATCCTTTATTTCCTTCTTGACCAAATTTCAATCAAGTTATACTCTTAGACATTGGTTGTCATCTGGATTTTGATCTATATGCTCTAAGAGATAGTAGAATGGGCCAAGTCAACCATGGCTGACTACTTGGACATTTGCCAGACTGTTGCAGGATTTTATGATGTTATTGGAATATCTGATTGACTTGGCAAAAAGGGATCTGAGAGCCACAACTTAATGGTAAATGCTCTCAGCCTATAAATACTAACCAGAGAGTACAAAAAGCTACATTCTTTTGCTGCCCCACTGAGGGTCGAACTCAGGACCTTTCGATTTGTGTGAGCATGAGGCTTAACAGTCGACTGCGGTAACCAACTCCGCCATGGGGCATTAGAGAATTTTGCACAAGTCAAGATATATAGTCTGAAGACCTGCTCAACATAGCAAACAAGGGGGTCAATATAACAAGCAAACTCTCACAACTGAGATTTCTATCACAGAATCTATGTCTATGCCTTCAAAAGGAATGGGCTTTTGTGCAGCTTAGGCAAAACACTGGCCAATAATGAAAGAAGCAAAGACTAAAAAAATATGCCTCTTAGCTGATTCGAACAGCTGACCTTGTCATTAATATGGATAAGTCATACTAGTGACACGTTATAGCCCCTAAACTAAAGAGGCCAACCTGACAGGTTGGAGGCTGATGTTAACTATATAAATCACTGTGAAATTACTGGTGATACCCTTCTGTTCTATTGGGTGCTTGCAAGAGGGATAACAAAAAGTGGGTGGGGTGTTTGTCCTGCCCCAAAGGTTTCCACACCACAGAAAAAGGCCCTCGCCCGGGATCGAACCGGGGACCACTCCCAAATTGCTCAGACTGGATCTCCACCCTAAGAGAGTATGTTAACCACTCCACCACGAGAGCACTGTGGTTTAACTATTTCCCATCAGACTCATCATGAGGGCATTGCATATCCAGTGCATGGGGACTGTTGTCTCCCTGAGGATAACTTGTACACATATTGGATTAAGAAATTCACCTCTCACACAGGCTGTTCAAGCTGTACAGAAAAAGAAATTAAAGAACAGCTTCTTACTTACACCCCAAAAAGGAGGAATCTGTCACCACTGAATTGTGGCCCAAAGGTGGATCGAACACCTGACCTTGGCAAGTGAGCATACTTCAGTGCCACGCTCTCCCAGCTGAGCTATCGGGCCAGCCATTGATAATAGAAGCACACTGGCTATGAAGTGTGGGAATCCACAATGCAAAGCATTGCACCTGTAAGGTTTTCCTACAACTCCCTCTGACTACTTTCCTTCCCTTCACATCTTCTCTAGGTCAACATTCACCATCTGAGAGCCATGGTCCTACAACAGTCAGCTGACGGCAAACAATAGACAACCAAAGCCCTAAGGCAGACAATTGTTTCATTGTAGACAACCAATATTCAGTGGCCTCTATCTGCCAGGCACTGAATGTAGGCTGTTATATAGCCAACTCTTCATGTATTTAAGCAGAGCCAGGCAACCCATTCCTCCCAGTTTCTTACTCCTCAAAGTCCTCTTCATTACTTGTCTTTGCCTCTCCTCACTTCATCTACTGAGACCTGCCCCTGTCAGACTATGAGGGGGTGTAGGTGTTGTGGTCCAGAGGACTTTGACTTGCTTGTCAGATAGAAGGTCTTTTGTGATGAGAGGAGAATACTTGCAGACAGTGAGAGATGATGGTCAGACAGCAAGGGCAAGGGGAAGCG
>JALPCC010000034.1:0-194133 GCA_026538405.1 Cryptococcus sp. GC_Crypt_2
CTAAGGCTGAGAGTGTGGGGATTGCTGAATGACACTCGGAGTGGAATGTTGGTATTAGGAGGGACGGACCTATCATTATAGGCTGATCATCAAGGAGGGTTTCCTAGATTACGAAGAAGGTTCACAAATGACCTAGATGCATCGCAATGTAATACCAGTATGGCTAATGGCTGGGATCGTTGCTACTCGCGTGACGGATAGCCAGGGAAGATCCTATAGCGCGGTACATAAATGACTAAACAACTAAAAAATCTAGACATCATTCCCTTCGATCAATACCCCCTCTTCCAATCTACTTTATTGATCGGTTCTCCTCCACTCCTAATTTTCTCCACATTCGCAATCAGCAAGTCAGCCGCTTTATCCAAATACCCCTCTACTCCTCCACTTGTATGTGGCGTAATGATGACTCGGGGGTGGGTGAAGAATGGGTGATTATCCGGTAATGGTTCAGGATCAGTAACGTCTAGGGCTATACTGTCAAGGCCTCCTTCGGCCTCTAGGGCGTCGAGGAGGATATCTGACTGTTAGCCTTCATTGTGTCCAGTGGAAGGGAAAGGGGATAGCCTGGTGATTGGACTTGCCTGATGAAACTAGGTCCCCACGACCGACGTTCACGAAAACAGCTCCATCAGGAAGGGCGGCTGTGGTTCGTCAGTTTCGGTGAAAATGGATTATAGGAGACTTACCAAGGTGTTCAGCCTTGAGTAGGTGAGTGGTAGCTGGCGTAGAAGGTAGACTAGCTACTAGGATATCGCATCGTCCTAGGAATTTCTTGAATGAATCAGAGTCGGTCGTGGAGTACCAATCACTAGGTATGGATCCATCTTCATCACCGGTCCCAGGGACGATATACTGTTATCAGCTCCCTCGTCCTCTGTTTCATACAAGAGAAAGGTATTGGAAGTGAAGAAAGGGTCACACTCACACCTTCATCTGCTTTCCTTGTTCCAGAAGAATTGGCAGCTATGATCGTAACGTTGAATGCTTTAAGTAATCGTGCGGCTTCACGTCCAATATGTCCGTATCCCTAATATCAGGTTCTCTCTCTCATGTCTTTCTCTGTCTTTATCTCTTGCCCATATGACATTTGGGAGGACAGTAAGGGAGGTGAAGAAAGGCTCACGAGAAATCCGGCGGTTTTCCCGTATAACGATTTCGAGCCTATTCCAGCATTCATTGGTTTCCCGTTAGGATGAACTTTTTTATATAGGTCTTCCCTGGATGGCCATTTCGCTTGCGACTAAGTAATGTATCAGTATATCTTCTGCAGATTGGATTAGAGGGGACATACTCGTAGCAGATCGAATTGGATTTGGTGATACATATACACTATTCGTTAATGATCACATCTTCGGTCGAGAAGGTGAGTGAAGAGAAATGGAACATACGATTAATAACCTGTGATACGATGTATTGGGGGATACTGAATACATGAATACCTTGGAATCAGCACTTTTCCTCTGAGACGGTCAATGGGACGGAGGATTGACTGACCAGAGGCATTGCAGACTGCGAGTTGTTCTTGGGCTTTCTTACTACTCAAGACTTTATCTTTCAGGATCTGATTCGCACCAGCTACATATCAGCGCCGCTCTAGCACTTGTCATAGTCTCCTGCCAAAAGCTGAAGAGATCACTCGCCCGCAATGACAAGTAGACAGAGATAACGTACCCGAAGCTAGCTGAACAACCCTGGCCTTTGGAACATCCTCAATCTTCTCTACACTAGTTGGAAAAGCCCCTGTTCCCGTAAACCAAACTTCTCCTTCTTTCAACACATCTCCATCCTTAGAAATATCTCCATCAGGGAAATACTTTACATTTGGGAAATGTAATTTCAATTTCTCAAGAGCTTCGTCTGAGAGTGGAACGAGTACTACGAGGGTTTGAAGGATGTATCTGTCGGGAACTGCTCGGTATGATTTGGGTGATTCGTGTCTTGTCATTGTTAGATCTAGGTAGAATTGTTGGGTCATCTATCTAATCTTTGTCTAATAGTGGTGGTTGTAGGTTGTGGGATATAGATAGAGACTCAGTCGTCATTATTACACATGTGCCCATCGGAGATGACCGAGACGATTGATGCCGGATTCTTATAGAGCTCATCATCAGTCTAATGTCTAGCTTGGCCCGTGATTATGGCCTTGCTGATATCGGTGGGAGCAAGACTTGGCCAGCTCGTCCAATGTCAGCCAACGTAGGTCGTCAAGAATGCACGGCTTGGTGTAGAATTCATTCATGCTTCTACTACCGACTAACCAACTCGTTATTTTGCTTGATGCTACATTATATACAACGTTAAAAACACTGCCCATCCTGATTCGACCTAAACCTCATAGACCTTTAGCAGCCCTCAGACCTTCTCGCCTTCCAGTAGACTTGGGATCTAGGTAAGGCCTCTCTCCCAAACTGACTGATCGAGTACCGGTTCTCTTGATTTCATCGAGATCGTGGGTTGCAGCATGGAAAGTCGAGCGGTTGTCCCAGATAGCGAGGGAGTTTGCCTCCCATCGGAATCGGACTTGTAGATCGTGGTTCTGTCTGTCAATGACAGAACTGCATGTGAAGGGGGGAGGGAGAACATACGGATGAGATGTGATCAAACAAGAATTCCAGTAATGCATCACTCTCTCCCTTTGTTAATCCATTCACGTGCTTGGTGAATTCTCGGTTGACAAATAATCCCTTCCAACCAGTGACGGGATTCGTTCGGACAATAGGATGAACAGCAGTTAAATCTTGTCCTACATTCTCCGGTGAACCCCTCTTCTCCCTCATGACAATCTTTTCATTCCTCTTGGCGAGATCGACGAAATGCTGGCCGACATGTGTGGCTGTTAAACCTTCGAGGAAAGATTGGTAGGCTGGAGAAAGTCGGTCATAGGCTTCGTATGCTGATGCCCAGAGTGTATCACCTCCTACGGGTGGCATTTGACGGATTTGAAGAGTAGCATAATCGGATGGAACGTTTTCGAATGTAATATCAGAGTGCTGCTTATTAGCGATTGTTTCGTGAGTTGTTGTCCGAAACCACGTACCCATAGTGTTTTTCCTTGAACACGATCCAAGATCCCAAAATCGGTCCTCTTGAATTTATCATCGAAAACGAATTGATTCGAAATCACACTAATCTCATCTCCATGTTCACTACCAGCAAGAGTAAGTGGATGAACATGAAGTCTGGAAGATTCGGGTTTTCCACCAAGTCGACCTAAAGCGTCGACTAGATCTTTTTGTTCTTCCGGAGTGATGATTGCCTCTCGGAAAAAGACTACTCCTCGTTCAGATCTATATGTCAGCCACCATCATTGGTAGTGATGTACGAGACAGTGGAACATACACTAATCGACCAAGAGCTTTCAACTTGGATTCGTCGCCTAGTACTTCGCGAATGTCGAGCACTGGTTTACCCTCTTTGGAGAATTCTCGGAATTCAGTACCGATACTAGGAGAATTGTCGAATGAAGAGTATTTTCGCAGATCGACAGTGGAAGTGGAAGTGGGAGTGGGAGTGGGAATGGCATCGAGGGTGAGATTATTGATCGATGCTTTGATAGATTCTATAGTCTGAGTGGCGATAGATGGAACATGGTTATCGATAGCGACTGGTGCCATTATGTCTATACGAATTAGATTAATGAAATACGAATAGATAAGAGGTCTCGTGTCAAGTGGATGAATTACGAAGACTTCATATTCGTATTGCTAGATTATATACCTTAAGCTGAGGATATGTAAGCCAACGAACGCCATACTAAATGACGGGTTATGGCGTGCTATACATGACGAGTCATGCTCTCACGTCTTTCGGTTGCCCCATCCTATGTTCGAGTCCCCGTAATGATTGGCATATGTTGGTACTGGATTGGCATATGCTTAGGTGGATTGGCATATGTTGACGCAAGTGATGAGTAGATATGGCGTGATAAAGCGCGACCAAGTTGATTTGTTAGTAAGCGGGTTCTGAGAAGAGTAGCCGATACCCGAAATTTAGTAGCCGGGAGTTCGAATCAACTTTCTCGTGAATTCTACTTGTTACCGGTTGTCTTCGCTATCTTACAAAATGACAGGGCGATTCTAGAGAGTACTGGGAAATGAACAGTCGATGTCGTTACAGTACACGATGTCAGATAGGACCGATCGACAGAGTGCACGTACGGCGACGCTCTCATCTCGGTTATCAAGAGGACCCGCAAGCCTCCCCTTCTGGCATATTAAGGATTGCGAACGGCATAACGGATTACCTCGAGTCAGGACGCTGGCTCACCATTACTCTACGATGACTTCCAAGAAAACTTGTCTGCGGCCGAAACGATGAATACGATAATGACGACTGTGCGCTGTACCCGTCGGTGGTGGGGATCGCACCAATGTCCAATTGGAGCTCATCATCAAAAGTTGGCCTAGCTTCCTGCTGTGTTGCAATCTTCCGTCTGCATCCATCCTCAAAGCCAAGGTGATGAAGCTCAGCCACATTGGTGAAGTGCATCACCCCGATCCCTAAGCCTTGAGACGGGATCACTTCCTTTTTCAATCGATCCTTTGAGGGAGAAGCCGAGGAGCTATGCACGCAGGTATCACATCGTACATCTTCTGTTTTATACTTACTCTTCCTCCGTTTACTACCAGCGTTCGATCAAGGATTCCATAATTGACTTCGTGAACTGCCAATTTGATCAACAGCTCATCCGTCGGCAATGTCGCAACATTATAAGACGATCAGGTACAGCTACGGAGTTTATACGTCCCCGGATCACAAGTCATCTACGACGTGGAGGAAAGCCGAACCGCCCTATTCGACCCGTCAGCCAGGATCCCACAGATCGGCACCCCAGCGATCCAGGACGCCTAGAGGTCGCGAGTTGTACGCAACGACCCTCGAATCCCATACTAGCTATGCTTCGCCTTTCTGTCAGTATGAAGAACGTCGACCACACGATGTTGACGACTCACTCTCCGACCTCGGTGAATCAGTCATCTATGACCCTCCCCCGACCAGAACCCAGCGAACACAGCCACGCCGAATGTCGATACAATCATTCGAGGATGCCACCGATATACATGTTAAAGGCATTCACCCTATTGTACATTGCCAATCAGCAGGAGAATACATGCTCCACGAGTACAGTCGAGCTCTACATCAAACCTTCCTCCCGGAACGCACGACCGCTGACCGTGACTACCACCTTTATCATATCAATTTTAGACCCTCCAGGGATGGAGTCAGCTACCGGACTTATTTCCATTCTACTGGACCTCTAGATACTAGAGGTATACGCAGTGTCCGTAAATTACTTGAATCATATCGTACCGGGGCTGAACCGGGATATGAGAGTATCAATGAATTGGTGAAGGAGATCAAGTCAACAAAGATGCCATTTGGGCGTACGATGTCTTTTGACGAAAAGAACGCTTGTTTGGGAGGACTGCAAGCAGCGGCAACGAGAACTATCGAGAAGTTAGGTCTGGATGAAGAGGACATGCAAATTGAGAGCTTTGTAAGCGTATGTCCGGAGACAGATTATGTGAATGGGGTGGAAGGAAGGCCGACATACAATGTTTGGATCACTGTAAACCCACGAAGACCACGCAGATGATTTCGCGTCAAGTGAGTTTGCGATGGATGAAGTATTGCTCGTCATGTAGAGAATTACCCGTTGCATATAGTACATCATGAAACTCCGCTGCCCGTCTAAAACGTTCTAGCATGCACCATTGCCTTCATCATACAGTACCTTTGTAGTATCACGTCACACTGCTTGCTAACAGAGTCCAAGTGGGGAAATGCCTGTAAAAGAGCAGTGCGCAGACGTGGCGCATGAAAAGTTGGTTCGAACTCCATCGGTCCAAACTTCAACACTTGCAAACCCAATTTTGATCAGGGATGATGATCAAAGGATGTCTCCCAGACTGCAGCGGAATTTGATCAAGGTCATACATCACTTAGGTCGCCACCCCCGTATAGAGACGGCGAGAAAGGAGACATAGGGGCTGTCACACCTGGATTTGACCGCCCGACAACAGGAGTAGGATATATATATCGAGGGATCTTTTTCGCGAAAAAACACCCCTGCATATCCGTAACAAGTAACATGAGCCAATTCGACAGGACGACGAGCAAGTTTTACAAGGAAGAAGTGACAAGCCTACTTTCACTTCCTCAAACCGATGTGGACGATTTGAAGTATGTTCTGAAGGGGTATGCCTATTGCAGAGGACGAGAAGCTTGGAGAGCTAGAGAAGACTCGGTAGGTCACCTGAAGTCGCTTTGTTCAGGGACTGAACAACAGGTCATTGAACATCACGCTGCAATACTTACCGCGGCGGGACAGCACCGGGAGCAGAGGCTGCTAGCAGGCACAACCGACCAGCCGTTGACGGAGGACCAAATGAAGAAGAATGAAAGCCTTGAAGAGACCGTGGCTACCACAATTGAGCAAGCCAACAAGACACTGGAGCGGATGCTGAGGCCTGACTTGGTGCGTGAGCTTTATATGATTGCAACCACGATTGTCATCGACAAGTACTTCCAGCTAACGTCCAGAGCTTTCTCCGGTCCAACGAAAGTCAAGGTTCTGAGGCGTCGAAAGCCTGGGAGGCGGCACTCGAGAAGGGAGAAGACGACGGTGATGTCTGGTCAAAGATGGTCTACGATGCATACAAGTCAGGCTGGAATGAGGCGAGGGATATTGTGAGTCATTTGCACTCTTTCCCTTGCAAAATACTAATCAACGACAGGAGAAGGAACTCGAAAAGCAAAGTATCGAGACCAGTGCGAGAAACTCTCAGACGTCCGGCATTCCGACACAGGGCTCTAAACAAGTAAGGCTTAAAATCAAACCGTGACTGACTCTCAGCCTTCAACCAGACCTTCACGTCAGGTTTCGAATCAAACCGTGACTGGTCCTCAGCGTTCCACCAATCCTTCAGGTCAACGCAAGAAAAACTCGTCCAAAAAGGTAAGATTGAGGTAGTGTTGTTGTTGTTGGTATACATGGTGCTGATGACGCAGCCCAAGAAGGCCTCATGAGGTCTTTCTTGTACCCCATTCTATTCTTGACATCCATTTCCTTCGGTCCTCTCTTCTCATCATCTTTGAGTCTGTGTTATATGTATCTACTGTCTACCCCGGAGAACGTCCTCGCTGGCGAGCGATGGAGTCGTGGGGCCATAAGGGTATCTAGCGGACGCAATGACCAATAATCTCTTCGGACCCGGCTTCTGTACCCATACGCGCCGAAAAGCTATCATAGCAAGCAGATCGAGTCAAGTGTATCGCTTCATAGACCTACCGGCCAACCATGACCAGTATCTTGCGAGGGCGGGTACGGCCGTACTAGGATGACCCGCTTGACTATGCATCGAAGGCCGGTGGAGCCTGCCTCATCCTTTCATGATCAAATCGCCATCGAATGTCCACAGCCAGGGTAACCCAAGCAAGCACTTTAGCTACCTTTCTTTTCCTCGAAAGTCGTAGATTTTCGAGTCAGGGTTTCGGTGGGATAAGTGGTGACTACAGAGAACGCCTTCAAATTCGACGTTGGTGTCGTCCTTTCTTCTCCGATCTCGAGAGAGATAAGAGAGGTGAGTAGTGTTAGGTAGACTGCGGAAGTCATGAAAGGTAGGTCAGGACCACAACAGGTATATAGCCCAACTATCCTAGAGCGATCCCCATTCCCTCATAACACTCACCCTTCCACACTTCAGCTCGAACTCACGACAAAACCCAATACCCTCATCAACTCAACATGCCGGACAAAGGTAGTCATTACTCTCTGGATTTCTCTCTTGAACCGCCATCTGTCGTATGTGATGAGGAGCCACATGAAGGCACGAGAGAAGGTGCAGAGCGAGCCGCCAATGAGCTGGCAGACCAAGTCGCAAATTATTGTTCCCCTGGAACATCGATAGTGACCGCAGCCTCTTATATATGCGCTCAGACAGGTACCGAAGCTACGCTGGAGTCCTGCGATGGTAAGGTCGCCAGAGTATATATCTACCCGCAGAAGTAGGCTTGAATGGAGGTACGAGCGGATTCAGCGCCTAGTATTGGGGACTGAGAGCGAAATGCCGAAGAAATACCGTGGTGAGTATCTTAGGGAAGAGGGATTGATGTGAATGTAAAGCAACTCGTCATGCATGCCACGTTCGACAGTATTCCTGATCCCCAAAGCCGCTTGGACTTCATCGACTGATAGCGATCGTCCTGTAATATCAGCTCATATTCCCGCTCAGTGGACCTTTGCGAGGCCTCTCAAATATTGTTTGACGATCCCAGCCCACCCTCCATATCCACCTCATCCGCAGATTTTCTTATGATATAGACATCAATCCTCGCCCAAGAATGTGTGTATAAACTCCATAAATCTCTGAAGCAGGGCTTTATCGATGCCTCCACTATGTGTATAGTGGTGATATAAGTCTGAGTTCCTCCTTCTCCCGTTAATCTCTTGAGAGAACGATATGACCTAAACCCCGACTAGATATTTCCATTTGTACTTCCGGACCTTTGCCTCTTCATCTTTGATCTTCAGATGAGGAGGTCTATTTCCAGATGATCCCTTTCCAAGGAAAAGGAGATGTCCGTCATGAAAGCCTTTTACACCCAAATTCCATAGCTTTGGAGAAGGGAGATCGTGTTGACGGTCTTTGGATGAGATGGGGAAGGGGTATGGGCTCACACCTTTTACTAGAAGACATCATCGCGGGACTTACTTTGTTTTGAGTCGTATAGGGGATAGCTGTCTGATTACTATGTACTTGTATTGTTATATGGCTTGCGGACGTTGGGATGATTAATGGTTCAACGTGGTACACGTGGTCACTCTCCCACGGATGCCCCCAACACCACTTTCCCACGGTTTGGGTGGCGAATCCGGGTGCCGCAAAAGACCCCGATGGCCGGGTAACGATCAACACTCTTTTTCACTACGTCGTTCATTCATCATATATAGTCAACATACATTGTAATCAAGTATAAGCAACTCTCAACTAGTCGCTCTTGATCCCATTTGTATCCTACAGCACATATACACCCGACTCAACATCTTTTTTTTCTCCTTTAAATACACCCGACAACGGCCGATCTCGATCTCATCACTCACTCATACCCGCACGACCCCTCTCACTCCATACGCAACATGTCCGCACTCTTATCCCTGCTACCCCAGCAGGGATTCAACACCTCCCTTCTACACAATATGACACCCACATCGATTCAACCACCTATCTATCACACCGCCAACCCCCACCTTCTCTCTTGGATCTCGGATCGATACCTAGCGCTGGCTGGCCCAGTCCTCGGATACTGGGTCTTGTCAATCATTTTCCACTTCATCGATACCGCCCAACTACCTTACTTTGAGTCGAAGAAGATTCATGAAAGCCCAGAAGTACTAGCGAGAAATAAAGCAACGGTTATACAAGTCGTACGAGCTGTTGCTGTTCAACAGATCTTGCAGACGATACTCGGGTATGTGTGGTTGGAGGATGATGCTACGATATATGAACGAGAGGTCATGAAGGATCATCTAGGGGATATGGCTTCTATGGTACCGGCTGTTGCGAATCTGATCATTCTCGCTCTGGGCCGAAGGACAGGAGAGACGGTATTGAAGTCTCATGGACCTGAAATCGTAAGGTGGATGTACTGGTGGGGACTACCTATATTGAGGATGTTGTTCGCCTTGTAAGCTCTTTCTAGCAATACCGAAAGCAAACTAATGTAAGCTTAATCATTGACGCCTACCAATACTGGGTTCACCGAGCATTCCATACCGTACCCTATCTCTACCGAAAAGTCCATTCAGTCCACCACAGACTATACGTTCCATACGCTTTCGGAGCACTTTACAACCACCCAGTCGAAGGGTTCGTCCTCGATTCAATGGGAACAGCACTCGCCCATGCTCTAGCTGGATTATCGACTCGAGAGGCCATTTTCCTATTCACATTTTCGTCAATCAAGACTGTGGATGATCATTGTGGATATCGCCTTTGGTGGGATCCATTGCAATTTTTGTTTCCTAATAATGCGGATTATCATGATATCCATCATCAGGCATATGGAATCAAGGCCAATTTTTCCCAGCCGTACTTGTGAGTTCTTGTTGATCACTTTCCAGATGAGAATGCGAATCTCGAGAACGTATGCTGACATTCAGTACGAATTGGGACAAACTACTAGGAACGGAAATGACCAGAGCTCAAGCTGCGGCTCGAACACGTCGCGTGGAGAAGCTGGAGTAGGATTTTCTTCGCGTTCAGAGTCGTCAGTATCAATATGTGTTTTTAGACTGTACCATCATCATTTCATCCGTATCCCTAATCGTTGACTTGACTATAATGCAAAACAGTGTCACTCTTCTCTTATCTCCAGGATCCTTTATACAACAGGCCGACTCATTCACCGATTGATCGCCGCGTATCATCATCTATCTCTGGTACACTCGTCGAAGAATAAACCATCCAGAGTACCAAAGATCTACGGATCATCAATATCGGTACCAATAATCAGCATCTACAACGCCCATCAGTCTTACCACCTTTCTCCTCCAAATTCTCAAAGAGGTGATCACCGTCGACTTAACCCTAAAATCATAAAACATCCTTTATTGCTCCGCCCCGGATCCGGTTCATATTTCAAAGGAGATCAAGTGAACGCAACATTCGGGCGTAAGATCAGCGTCGCGCGTTGATCTACGTTTATGTGATTTACACCTTGACATAGGATGGTACTGATTTGTTAAAGGAGGAGAATGTGATTTGGAGATTTGGTGAAAGGTGTATTACTCTTTCGAAGGGGAAGGGGGAAGTGAGCTTGGAGGATAAAGCAGGAGCTTGTATAGGGGTAGGTGTCTTGTTCTCTCTTATACCATCCAATAAGCAAAGAACAAGCTGACTTAATTCAATCATATAAACGACCAAGCAAGCGAACAATCGATAAATGAAGAAAGAAGAGACAAAAGATAAAGTAAACAGCGACAATGGACAAAGATTCTCCTAGATCTCCCATAATCCCCCAAACTCCTGCACCAGCCTACTCTACCCTTCCCAATTCCTCATCCACATACTATTCCGCCCCAATTCTTAATGGTCGACTGGGTGATATAGAGCTCGAGACGGTTGATGGGAAGAGGTTTTTGGTGCATAAGAGTATATTGGAGGCTGAGACTGTATTCTTTCATATCTAGTGAGTTGTCTTATTCTCTTCCTTCCCCTCTTCTTTCTTTCGTTGTCCTTTCATACCCCTCTTGCTGTTCTTTATCTATCTCGGCGAACGTTACTACGTACACAACTCAATATCTCTCTATATAACCCCATACACCTATACATATTCTCATCTATCGCCACCCGACCCGCCCAGTGTAGCACTGACAACAGCTACGGTTTCGTACCAGTATGGAGACTCAACGGAGCAGCTCCAGCACCTTATCATACCCTCGCCCCAACCTCCATCACCACCACCAACAACATTCCTCAACAGACCCCTCAAACACAAATAAACCTCAACGCAAATTTCGGTGGCTTAGCCTCACTTCGAAAGATAATCACTTCAACCCTCGCTCCTGTGACTGGTCCCTCGACTTCTTTTACTACTTCTAGGAGTAACACACCTACCCCTCCTCCTCCCTTCTCTACGCTAGGAGCCGCTCCTGCTCCAGCATTTGGAGGACAAGTCCCAAAATTGGATACACCAGTTACAGCTCCTACTCCAACCGCATCACCTTTCACTTGGTTAGTCCCTGAATCATCAACGATCCTATCCGCCTTCCTTACACTCATTTACCCCCCTGGAACAATCTCTCCAGTACCTATGGATAGTATTGAAATTACTGGTAGAGTCATTCGTGCTGCATTGGGATATCAATCGACAAAAGCTTTAAATCTCGCCAGAGAGAATTTATCAAGAAACGATTGGTTATTCGAAACACCACTTGAAATATATTCAATGGCATCTTTCTTTAAATTTACTGATCTCGCTAAATTGTCAAGTGGGTATGCTGTAAAGAGACCTATGGAAGAATGGGTGATGCATAGGGGAGTGATGGGTAGGACGGGTTGGGAGAAATTGGATGAATTGTATAATAGAAGGATGGAGGGTTTATGTGAGATTTTAGATCAGAGTATTCATTTCGATGATAACTGTCAAGGGGCAGGGGGGTATGGGCATGAATGTGAGAATTTGGGGAGGATGAAAGACATGTGGGCTAGCAAGGTAGATCAGGTGAAAGAGAATCTGGGAGCGGGTAGTGAGTTATTGGAATTACTGGAAGTCGATCTGAGGGGTGGATGGTGTGAGGAATGTTTGGTCATGCTTGGACGGAATATACAGAAATGTATTGTCCAAGCTAAGTTTCTTCCTACTAGTATTGAGTAGAATGTGGACTATCCGGTTGGGTAGGGGCAGGAGATGAGGAAGAAGAAACAGAAAGACTTGTAGAGTATAGCATTACTGCAAAGTACACACACGCATGAATTGTATGTATCGATAAATATCACCGGCCCTCCCTATCAGCCATCAAACCGTGATGTCTTCGCGAGATATATGGAAAACGGGAAGCCCAAAAGTAAGGCATGACAGCAACTGTGCATAAATATATCTATCTCGACATGAACAACTTGAAATACCACCTGCATTCCTTCCACCTTCCACCTCTACCCCAGCACCACCGAATCAGTCCCTACTCTTCTTCTCCATCAGCATCTTCTTCACTCCCCACTGTCCCTCCAATACTTCCATTGGTTTCACTCGTACCGTTCGCGTTCCCGCTCCCATTGACGAGGGGAACACCATTCGATTGAGCGTGATTGGCCCTCATCGCGATATAGGCTTTCTTTTCGGCTGCTCTACGTTCTCGTTCTTCTTTCGATGGTCGGACTATGTTGTCAGTCAATTTTCTCGAGTGTGTATGTAAGGTCATCAGAATGGGAAGTATAGAGAAGGGGTAGAGGGACCTGGATGGGGACTCCGGATGTTGAAAGGGAAATAGGGACTCACTCCAATTACCCTTGCCTGGACCTGGGACACTGGTTGTCAGCTTGATCAACGTGAGAGATGAGAGACTGGTGGCCTGAAAAGGGAAGACAGGAAGTGAAGGGAAAGGACTAGGAATGGTGATAACAACGGGACATCAGAGGTATAGACTCTATCATAGCCGTAATTCATTGCGGATTGATCGGCAGCATATGGTCCGAGACGAGGGGAAAGGGAGAAAGGGGTATTCGAGAGCAGAGTGGAAATCGGGAACAAGATGAAGAGCAGGTCGACACAAAAAAGAAAAAAAAACTTACACAACCTTTGGAGCCTTTTTCTTCTTCTCAACCTCAACCTTCTTCTTCATAGCCGGTGGGGCTTTAATGACAATCTGTCCAAGTGATCCAATTTGTGAATGTGAATGATCAAATCCATCATCTTGTAATCCTTGACCTGCTTCCACACGAGCTGCGAAAAATGAATGGAATAAAGTAGGAAGTTGATTTTGCCAATTTGAATTGAGCAGTGGTAAGAATGGTCGTGGAGGTTGATATTCTGGTCCTTCTTCTTTTCGACTGATTTGTCAGCTTTTCCGCTCGATCCCAGCTTGGTCATTTTAGAAGGGTGGGGAAGAGGACAGAACATACCCGTGAGCCTGTTCTTGTTTCTTCTTTCGACCATAAAATATTGACGTAGGGACGGATAAAGAATACATTCCATGTTCTCTTGCGATTCCCAAATCTCGTAATCCAAGGAAATCCTCACCGAGTTCATCGGCAAAGTTTCCGCTTCATGATCAGCATTCCGCCTAAGCCTAAGGAGAGAATTGTAGAAACGTACTCGAGCAACATTTCTCCATTATCTGCAAACATCTGATCATCTTCAATGACTGGTGCAGTTGCCTGGATGTCAGACCACATCAACCGAGTGAGAGAGGGACTCACGATATCCTTATAAGCCTGTCGCATCTTTTTGTCCACATCAACTAATTTCACCGACTCCTTTTCGATATCATCTTTGATATGCGCCTCGATATCGGCAGGAGCAAGTTGTCCATTTTCATATAAAGCATGAAGTATCATTTCCTATTCGTCAATTACCGATCTTGTTTGGAGCGCGAAAGCGTACCTCTGAAGACATTTTATGTGAGAACCCATCGATCAACAAGCGGAAAGTCTTTCCTAAGTTTGATATACGCTCTACTATCATACGAGACAGTAAATCCATAGCTCCTTGATCCGCCCCTTTTCCATTAGCTCATCTGACGCGGAAGGTGAGATTAGCTGAACTTACCCTCGAATCCAGCTTGAGCAAGTACAGAAGCAGTAGCCCCCCTAACTTCCAGTGCAGCCTCTTCCTCTCCTACTTCCCCTCCTATCTTTTTCCGCTTCTTAGCTTCTTGCCTCTCCTCTTTCCGGCGCCTTTTCCTCTCTAATTTCTGTTCCTTCGTTCGCCGCCTTTCTTCTCTCTCAATATGCGGTCGAGGTATAGGGAGAGGTAAACCTTCATTTTCGGCTTTTTGCCAATCTTGAATTTGATGAACTGTTTTTCTGATATTATTCAATGTATCGACATTCTTGTGGATTGTGGATTGCAAATTGATTGTTTTGGAATGAAGAATAGGTTCGGTTTTAGATAATGTCGTCGTCATTGATAAAGGCTCGTCGACGAGTGTAGCTGATGAATCGGTAAAACACCCATTGTTCTCGGACATTGGGGTAATTTTCCGCCTTTTCCGACTTTTCAATGAACGAGGCCGCAGGGACAAAGTGGTAGGAACCATAGATGGTACAACAGGTAATCCAGAGGTATATGATTCGTCCTTGGCTAAAAAGCCATACCACGACGCTTCGAGTTTGGTATCTTCCTCGACTCCCTCCAAGTCGGGGAACCAAGCAGGAGGTTGTTGGTATTGAAGCATATCTTTTGCTTTGCCTTTGTCAGAGAACGATGGCCCAGGGTCTTGAAGCGAAAGAGATCGATAGTGTACCATCGAGTATGGAGTACGTGCCAATATGGGAACATTGTCAAATGTCGTCTGCAGCTTGGGGCGAAAAGGTGGAGGCTTTTATCAGTTAGCTCGTTGGTTTTACGTTAAGCCTAGATCGTGGGTTGCACTCACGCTATGCTTTGAGCTGGAAGCTTGTCCATTTTGTCGAGAAAGATGGCTAGCGACCACACTTTGATCTCGACTGGCACTACGTCCGGCTCGGGCTAATTTATCAGTCACCCCACAATCACAATCATCGTCTCATCCGAAAAGTTGAGCTAGAATACTCACACCCTGGCAGTTGATTTCCTTCCGCGAGTTTGTCCTCGTCCATTTTCGCCCCGTTTCGAAAATCCTCTTGTTGGGCCTCAATCTCCCCCATTCCATCATCACTTTCTCCAGCTGCATCTTCTTCCCCTACGTTACCATTACCGTTGCTGTTGCTGTTTCCATTGGTGTTGGTGGTACTAGCCTGCGTGGCTGGTCGTGTCATCTCTCCATTAGCTGGTCGAGAAGGCCCCGGCCCGCTGCTTGGAGCGACACTTGATCGAGATGGGAGGTGTTTAAGGATATTAGTTGCTGAGCGATCATTCTTTTCCGCTAGGAAAGTTAGGTGATGATCGGCTTTTTGCTTCATTAACCTAGCGGCTGCTCGAAGGTGGTGCGTCTGATAATTAGCTCAATCATACTACGTCAACAAGTGAGGCTGACCTCCTGGGAGTTGTAATATAGACAATTGTCCCATATAAGATCGAGATCAGTAACGAAATCGGCTTTCGTCTTGTATCGACCACTCTTGACGTTCCTGAGCATAGTGGACAGGTCCATCGGTTTAGTAATGACTTTGACATCAGCTAACTGTCGCCGTTGCGAAAGGGGAGAAAGATTACCTTCATAGTAATTAGGCGCTTCACGCTTAGAAACTGGTTTATGAAATGCTTGTGATTCAGGCTATTTCATCAGCTATACTCGTGTGAGGTGATGTGGCTCGGACGTACAGTTGATTTCAATTCATTAAGAATCTTCTCCAGATTCTCATTGAATGCCTCACTCGATTTTGCTTGAGACTGTCAGGTGAAATGTAATGTAACATAAAAGTGGAGAGGTTGAAAGTAAAGAAGTCACGGTCAGCGCGCGAATCCTTGTAGTGGAAAAGGAGTGACTCACTTTACCAGCTTGAACATCGACTAGGAGTTGTTGGAAGGATGGATCTGAAAGGTCTGGAGCATCGGGGATGGCTTCAAGGTACCCTAACAAGTACTGTAATGGGTGGATGCATCAGTTTATACGTACTATGGCTGAATGAAAGAAAGGTGTAATATGGGACATACCTTCATGGTTAAAGAGCTTGTAATGTGTCGTCTGATTCGCTTTATGGGAGCAGCATTGGTATAATCAGATAGCTCAGACTCGTAGCTTTTTAACGGTATGTAGTATGCGAGTGGATGGATGGAATTGAGAGAGTATGGAAGAGTCGTAAAGGATGGTATGGGGTGGTATAGTGAGTATCAGTCGAGTTGTTTCAATAGTGGAGGTTGTCCACGAAAACAATTACCACATACTGGTTTCATTTGTCTTTATATCTATTCTACACCACTACAAGTACCTCGTATACCGATCAGGCCAGCTTCATATCTCGGAGAAAAATCTCATACTGCAATGCAAGACGATCAAGGGGGACATCAGCCGACCGCAGGCCCGTCACAATCCCCTTCAAGGTCTACGACCCATATCGCAGCAGAACCTCGCCCTGGTCCATCACGTCCACGAAAACAGGCAGGACAAGCAACACACCGGCACCTCCCCAAGACAGCCTACGGATCTATCGAGTACCAGGGACCTATGTCACATGTATCGGCAATAACTAACTTGACAAGTCAAGAAGAAATCGATACTTGCTTCAATACCTCTTCTGGATCTAATCCGTTGCTGGAAATTCATTATCGAAAAGACAAGATGGGAGCTCCTGTACGAGGGTATCGAGTGAATAGTCAGAAATTGCTCGTAAAGGTGGTTAAGCGGAAAAAGAAAAATGGAGAGGGTGGAGTGTTTACGACAGAAGTGGTTGGACCTGTGAACCATACCGTCAGGTTCAGGTGTAAGTGCGCTCCTGCTTCGATCACAGTTGAACATGTTGGACGTTGGCTGATGATAGCTATGGCTGATTGGCACTATACCCCAAATCCGGATGGACCGACTCAACAACTGATGACGACTCTGAAAAATCTGGATTGTATGTCCTGCCTGAAGAGTAGAGCTAATGCCAGACGACACGATCTTGGAATACAAGTTCCCAGAACTGAGCGAAACCTACACAATCCCAGCTTCACCCTCATTCAACCAGGATCCTGAACGGTCTCACCACTCTCTCCTCGACCTCCAACCCCTTCCTCAATTTTCCGACCGCCGTCTACCTCTTGTTTACAACTTCAAATTATCACAAGCAACTGCTCTTACCGACCATCAAGACCCAATCACAGGAGAAGTCAAGCAGAGGTATTACAATACAGCTCGACATATTGGATTTAGCCCAATTACGGTAGGACACATGAATCCTAATATACCCATGGAACCAGAGGCCAAAGTTCGTCAGAGAATGCCTAAATTGAATCAGCAAGTGCTGGACAAGATGAAAAATGTATGAATACACAAGTGCGGGCAGAATAGAGCTGATTGAATTAGTTGTTTGAGCAAAGACCACTTTGGATGCGTAGTGGTCTACTGGCTCAATTCACCCCAGAGGAGGCCAAGTTAATTGTCGAGTAGGTTTCCTCCTCTATTGATGGAGCTGGGAAAATGAGCTAATGGGCAGTGCCAAGTCGTACATTCCAGCATGTGCTTATATGTTCGGAGCAGGTCCTTATTGGAAATGTTACGCTCGACTCGGATATGATCCAAGGAAAAGTTCTGAATCTAAAATGTATGCGTAACAAACGGAGTCACATGCCGCCAAAAGCTAGAGCTGATGGTAGATACCAAAGAACGTACTTCTATATCCAAGTAGCAAGGCATAGAGCGCCTGTGTTTACAACCCCCGAGCCGGGCGAGGAGGAGGAGGAATCCGCGGTTGACAAGACATCACATGAGGCTTGGGGAGCGGAACAGAGGAAATTGATCGATGAAGGGAAGAGGCCGGAATTCGATCATTCGTATGTCGTCCCCTTGATCAGGAGAGGTCGGTGAGAGTAAGTAGAGAAGCTGATGACTAGACGCGACCATATATTTGATGGCCAGATCTTGAATCGAGATAAACCAGATTATCAACTTTGTGACATTGAAGATCCACTTCTTAAACGGTATATCAATGATAAGAGATTGATCACGAGTACCTGCGATGTCAGTCTATTAGTCACATCTATCTCTTGTTCTATCCCATGGAGATTCTGGGAAGGAGGATGAACAACTGACAATCAGGCTCGAACAGGATGGTATATTCCAGCAGCGTACGACATAATACGAGAAATGATCAAGACTAAATACGTTTACGTGAGGGATAATAATGAGCCAGCTCCGGATAATATTTGTTACGATCTAATGCAGGCTATTGAGGATACTGTCGTAGCTGGAGATTCCGCTGAGAAGGACAAGGTAAATGGAGACGTGTCAGGGGAAGATGAGGTGAGCTTTGGAAGCGGATTTCGGGGAGATACTGACAATCCAGTCTGGAGATGTACAAATGTCGTAATGCTACCCGGTCGACAGAAGATACCGAGACAGAAATCATCGCATGACCTATCAATCAGAGGCGCTTCTAGGGACTCAGGATCTCCGAATGAGCTTGCAGAAAAGGCCAATGTCATCGTGTATATATACATACGTGTATGCCTAGAAATGCAGAATGGATACAAGAAAAGAGTGGTGAACGATACAGACTATACACATCTGCGCCTGCGCCAGCGCTGACGCCTACTCCCTCTCACTACACTCAATCATCGAGTGCCGAGCCAATGATTATGCAGAAAGCGATCAACATTCCAAAAGCGGCTATAGGAGCAAAGATGGCTGCGCAGACGATACCGATTTCTCTGAGAGTTCCTAGTTATTTAGTCACTGTTTGTGCTCTAACAGGGTAGACGAGAACTCACGCTTGCGAGCATCTCCTGGCGCATCTGCTACTGTAACCTTCATCCGGGTTGGTGGTTGAGTGGCAAATCGAGCCCAAGCCTCATCCATGAATCCAGACCATTGATCATCTTTTTGCCCTTCTACACCAACTTCAAGAACGATTCTCTCATCTGCGTACTCTTTTAATTGAGGGAAAGCACGTCTAACAATATCGATCGTTTCCTATTGATCAGCTCATTTCTTATTCAAGCATGGTCAAGCTTACCTCGGTGTCCCGACCTAAGACACCCAGGACGTTGGTCCTCTTTCCAGGGACTGGCCATTGTGGGATGAAAGAGTAGGTGATATTGGCCAATCCATTGGAAGATGATCCAGCTTGGGGAGGGTATGCGACGGGACCATCAAGAGATCCTCGCCTGTCGCCTTTTACAAGGGATTCGGTTTCGGAGGTATCGAAGCCTGCTCGAGAGTATTTGGGTAGGTCTGACATGATGATTCTTGAGTTTTTGTTGGTGTATTGGTATAGCGATATCTGGTATAAGTTGTCAAGTATAAGGTAGAGTGAACACCGCTTGTCTTGCTGGAATCTAAGGGGTAAGGACGTGGAGCCACAGGGTCAATGGAGGGGGGAGTTTAATCGATCCTGCCACTTAATTCTCCACCACGACATGTGCCCAGTTCTAAGCTGAGCTGCCCTGCACACAATACAGTACTTACCATTCCCAATGCACAACAACGAGTCGGATTCTCACACAATTTCGGGCTCCGTGCTGGACCACCCGGCTCCGAGAATGCAAGAATGACAGATCATGAAACGTTCACGTTGCTCGTCGGCCTCAATCCTCAGCTGAATACCAGGTTACTTCAGGGCTAGATCAGACACCTTGAGACGGAAACTCAATCTTGCTAAGCCAGCCCTAACATAAGGACCGACACCACAAAGTCCTGTCCGATAGCTTCACGCAGTGATCAACATGTCTCACTTGGATCAGGCACCTTGAGGGTGAGAAACGTACATAACATCACCTATACTTCGCCATGCATACTCTCTTTCTACATCCAACCATCCCTCGTCAGCATCAATATCACGTATCATTTCACTACTTGACAGCAATTCTCTTTCCACCATGGATCACCCATCTGCAATTAATCTACCCGCGTCGACGCGATTGCCAAACGAGATCATCGAGAATATCATCCGTAACATGGATAATCCTTCGACCTTGGCGTCAATGATGCAAGTATCACACCGCATGTATGAGCTCGCCGGCCCTCGTCTCTATAATGAGATAGTGATCCATGAGGGGACCCCCTTGAGTGCTTTCGCTCATGTCCCGGCTCGAAGCCCAGTTTACAGAGTTATCGGCACAGGTGAGCTTTCATTCGGTTTCGCAGTTTTCAGACTGATGATACAGATCCCGCTGGTAATGAGAACTCGGGCGGACCTGGAAATGGACATCCCATGATCGAAAGCGTAGCAGGTAGTGGCGATAATGGAGGTGAGCGCATTCAATCTGGATGTTGGTGACGCTAAAAGTGTAGATCGTGTCGAAGCCATGGACCCGTCCACCCCCTCAGACGGTAGTCTTTTCATGAGCCAGCCCCCCCGGATCTCAAAGATTAAGCTTCTATCAATGGTCCGACACTTGGATGTTCACGATGTCCCATCGATGGAGGTCTGCGAGGCTCTCAGGAAGATCATAGGACCATCCCGAATTACATCAGACCTGGAGCCAGCTACAGTCTGTCTTCGTCCCCTCGCCGTGTGGCGACTAATTCGCTTCGACATGAATTGCCAGGGGCAGCGTACTCATCCCTTTTTGAAGACTCTCCGTCATCTGGGTATCGGACATCTATGTATTCAAATGCCACTTATGGATCAACACCTCGAAGACTCGCTATCATCCAGTCGAACCATACCTCGCAGGCGGGATGAGATTCAAAACAAACGTTCTCGACTGCGCGATACCATGGTCCTTACCCGAGCCCGCGATGGGTATGTAAGGGGTCTTTTTGGCGCTTCTATTATCCAATGTCGATTTTTAACGATCCATAACCTCACACTAGTCTCGATGGAACGAACTTTCGCCTCATTCGGCACGAATACTAAACGAATTCGAATTTTCTTTCGTCCCTGTCAAGGATCAGGTGATGATGAAAGCGGCATGATATTTGATAAATTTTGCTATAATCATCAACACCTAAGTCCAGGCATTGTCGATGATCATTACAAGTTCGAAAAATCTGTCCTCGTATCTCCTCAGACCGTGGAGCTCGTCGATATGGACTGGACAAAGGGGGGTTACGATCCACACCGGGACCGAACTCTGAACAAGAATCTCGACCGGCAATTGAGGAGACAAACAAAGTCGGTCCAAGTGCGAGAGGGGGTGATCCGTGGAAAAGGGACGGTGAAGATGTCTGCTGAAGTCGCAAGATGTCGATGTTGCGGAAACCGTCAAATGAGTGATATAAGAGTAGAACCTTTGACCGTGACTTGGCGAATGAAGCTGACAGAGTAGAGCTCAATCGCCTACGTAGTCCCTCGAAGCGGGAAATGAATACCGATCTAGCCGGATGAGTTATGTTCTGCTCATAGCTCTTCACAGCCCACATCGCCGTAGTCATTGCATATGCATTCGTTCTATAGCTCGCGTGCAGGCATATCGCCAGACCTCCCATTCCCTAAACTATGAGGACTCCTGCGAGACTAGGCTGCTGTTACGTAACATACCCGAATTCACCCCGGAACTGCAAAGCACACCCGTCTCATACAGTCTCACTCCCACTTTCACTGGTCATCAAGGCGGGCGAGGCTGTCATCGCCTGAGTGTCAGTATGCCAAGTCGGGGTCCGATTTGGTTGACGACCGATCAAAGTAGGAGCAACTCAATGACTACCAATGACAATCTTCGTCATCGACTTTGGGCGTGAGAATGCCGACGAGATGGTGGACTTGTAAGGCTGAAGGGGCAGCGATGGGCTGGTCTAGCCCCAGCTCTAGGAGAAAGGACAGAGCTGTGTTTTCAATATGCTTGTGGTCCGTCCACTTTGATCAGGCAATGGGCAGTGAATGCAACCTTCCTCTTCACTTCTCGTTTCTTTGCTCCCAACGCTTCACCTCTTTCTTCACTTGTCGTGCTACTACAGTACATCCGTTTATACAGGATGATGAGCTCATCTTCTATCGACACGGACGGCAATCTTGAACTTATGATTTGGCACTGATTAATATAGGTCATTTTGACTACTTTCCCTTTTTCTCTTCTGTCAGTTCACCTAGCTGGTTCTCGCTTACCCACAGAATTTGAGATATAGACTCAAAACGAGCAATTGAAGCTGATCCACGGTCATGCGAGTCGGCATGCTGACGACGCACTCCTTTGATGTCGGTTGATGAACAAAGGATGTCTGTGAATCAAGGGGTTTGCAGTCGCAGATCGAATACGACAACTTACCCGGACAACCCATCCTTCTTGATCATTGTCAGAGCACGTAACGATACACTCGAGTAGCTGTTCCGAGTGCGGCACAGTAACGTCGAGCAGCTCTCGCCCCCAGTCAACCTCAACAAGGCGCCTCAATTGGCCAAACCCCCCACCGTCATGTCGGTCAATCGCTCACACCATGTCCTTCACCGTATGGTCCCCCTTATCTGCCAAGCCCTCACTTCTTCAAACGACGAAGCTGTCTGGCTGGACGGACTTCGTCTCCTCGCCAGCCCGAAACTCAAGACTGCCCTCTCTATCACCGCTTCCATTTGGCTTCCTCTTCTGCTCAAAGGTCTTGACGTCTCTCGATCCAGTGCAGTCAATATCGCCGGCCTGATTCTTCTTGCTGAAGTCGCCGATCAGCTCAAACCTATGAAATCATGTCTTGCGAAACCTTTGAAGGCGTTGTCTAGGGATGACAAAATTGGAAATAGTGATGAATTGATTATAGTACTGATGAGGTTGGATATGGAGATATCGCCTGGATTGGGACCGAAAGGATTAGAAGGCCGCGAAAGGAAGTTTGCTAAATCTATCGGTGTAGGTCTTCTTGATTGACGACTTTGGATTAGCTGATGAGTAGCCCTCTACGGCAGCGACTACTCCCGTTCACTTATCCAGCCACGAAGCTGCGGATGATCAACCATTGCTGGCGGAGATATTGGGAAGGAATCTACCCGCCAAAACCAAGACGGTCAGGCAAGCATGGGGTCAGACTCTACTATCGACCCAACATGATAATTCGAATCTGTGGCTTCAGAACCTATACCAGGCTACATTAGAAGCTAGTGGGGTGGAAGAATTGGTCATCAACTCCAGGGCACGTCTCGTGTTGATTGAGTGAAATTGAGCTAACTGTATAGTTGGGCCAATTAGTTCATGCTGATTTATTCCAAACGGCATTCTTGAAATGTTATGATCAAATCAAAGGAGAAGCTGCATACAAGGTATTTCTCAAATTCCAGTATCTTCTTGACATCTGGCTGACTGTCAGAAATCAGTGGATGAAGCTATTATCAATATCTTCCTTGACCATTCCATCGGTGGAGAGATCAAATTGACTTTTCTCGAATTGATTGCTTTTCTGAACAAAGAAAACAAGAACCTCTCAAATGAGGTTCAGACGGCTTCTGCCAAATGCGCCCTGACGAGCTTCTCGGGAGACCTGAATGAACCTCTTCCTGCTATCATCTTGTGAGTCTAATACTAGTGCATGATCTGCCAAGCTGATCGTAGGTGGTATGCAGAGCAAGACTGCGAAGCGGACATGACTGAGCAGAATCTTGCTTTCTTGACCGAAGTCAATATTAGGTATGTTCGTCTGCCATACATAGCTGATTATCCCAGGTCGGGTTCTGCAGGATACGATTCCGCCTGGAGTACATTACTGCTTCGAGAAGATAAGTTTGGGGCGGAAGTCGATCCGATGTGGATTACTCAATTATCGCATTGGGATAGAGCTTTATCTTTGCAAAATGAAAAGGAAGGTCCAGATCAGGTCACTACCTTCAATGCTTTTAACACTAGAATGATTTGCTGTAAGTTGATTTCGATTGGTGATTGAGGTTACGGTTTTAGCTGATGGTAGATCATGCCCTTGGGCAATTTGACCGCGGATACGAATTGGCACAGAGCTTGTATGAAGGACTTGATGATCATCAAAGGAGGAAAACATCACATTGGGCTACGGCTGCCGCTTGGCATATGGTCAGTTTCATTCTTCCTTCATCCACGACAATGATTCTCGCTAATGGGCAGAATGACTTTGATGCCATGGGCGATTATCTCGCATTCCACCCCAAGGGTACTTCCAAATCGATCTATAAAGCCATTATAGATGTTCAATCAGGAGAATACCCTTCGGCATATCATCATATTCAAAAAGCACAATCTCTAGCCCATGACGAACTCCAAAATCAACTGGCCATAGGACCGCAAGTCGCCCTAAAGACTTTGGCAAAGACTGAATGTCTGGTGGAATTGAACGAAGTAATTCAGTATAAATCACAACCTGAAATGAGGGAACATATCCTCTCGGTCTGGCGAGCTAGGTTCAAGAGAAGTCATGATGATCCGAATTCGTGGTTGAAGAGGTTACAAGTTTGGACATTGGCGTGCGAACCGACTACGCCTGCACTTCAACATTGTTATCTCGATTGTGCCAAATTGTGCGAATCAAATGGGATGCATGAAGTTGCCAAGAGGATTTTGGAAAGAGTTACGCCGCCCGTTCATCCTCCTGTGTGTTCTTCTTTTGCTATTGATCATGATAGCTGATGGTAGGGATGTAAAGTCGAATACACCAAAATTCGATTCTTGTGAATTTGTTTCGATACAACACAAAACGCTTGTGGCTGATGTCAGGTGGAAGAACGCAGTCGTCAGCCAGGACGTCTCGCAAATGAGATCCGTTCGCGATAAGTTGCTCGAGCATATTGGGGCGATATATGAAGATTGCAGAGTTGCGCAGAGTGATTTGGAAGCGCAGGGCCTTGGGCTGAGGCCTCTGACATCAGCTGAGACTATGGGGAAATCAGAGAGGAACATCCTTGCCAGAAGGTATTATCGATTGGGTCAATGGAGTGAGGCTTTACAAGGGGGTTATTGGCTTACTGTGAGTATCTCAAGGAGGATGGCGCTGATAGCAGGATCCCGACTCGGAGGTATTCCGCTACTACTCTATCGCCAATAAGCTGGATGATACTTGGTTCAGTGGGGCTTATGCGTTATCACAAGCTTGTATGAACGTATTCGAGGCGAACGGGTATAGTCGCAGTGATGCTCTCGCCGTCAATAGTTACAGTAAGCTGTTCCATAACGATCTCCCCGGACAAGACAGCTGACAATCAAGTCGTCCCTGCGGTCCGAGGGCTCTTTCACAGTATTCGAGCCCAAGATTCTCCCGAGAAAATGATCAAAGCACTCTTGCGCCTAGTTACGATTTGGTTCCGATATGGAGAATCCGAATCCGTCCTCATTGAAGTCGAAGCTCAACTCGTCAATACACCTACCAAAGCTTGGTTAATGGCAATTCCTCAATTAATTGCCAGGTTGGGCACCCAACATAAACAACTTCAAGGACTTCTTATTGATTTACTAAAGAATATTGCTTCTAGATTCCCTCATGCGATTATTTGGCCATTATTCACCGCTAGTCAGACTAACAAGTTTGATCATCAAGAAGCTGCAAGGGAAATCATGAATTATATTTGTACCATGTCTGATGGAACTCGTTTAGTTAGTCAGGCTCAGATGGTAGGGAGGGAATTGATTAGGGCTTCTTTGTCTTTGATCGAAAGGTGGGATCAGGTTTCTTTCTTTTTATATTGACAAGTTGCTGATGTCTAGGTGGAGACAGATAATCGATAAATGTATTCCACGAAATGAGATTCTCGAGATCGCATGGGAGAATATACCGGCAGCATGGGAGAGTGAAATGGCCGCTTTGAGGGTGAGTTCGAACCAGCCTTCTGTTCTGTGTCTTGTTTTCTTTTGCGAATATACAAAATGACAGAAATGGTCGCTAATGACAGTCACCAGAAACACCTGAGGAAGACCAATTCACTCAACGATTCGGAGCACAGCTACATGGTATTTACCGCTCACTCTTGACGTATCGTAAGACAAGGGATATCGCTATTGTCGATAACGCCTATCGGCAGCTTTACAATGTATGTCCACGCGAAGGGAGACCACGATATCAGTCAATGAGCTGACGTATAGATCTACTTTGAGATGGATGCCGAGGTGACTAGGTGGAAAGCCCCAAACTCCAAGTTGGAGTTGGCAATTACAGCTCCTCGATTACTTTCCCTAAGAGACTGTATCCTTGTCGTTCCAGGTAAGCTACGATTCATTTGCTTAGGACGCGCTGATATTTATCTAGGACAATATGATCCAGTCATCAAATTGGACGATCAGGCTTTCATAGATGGTTTCGATCCTGTTATCGATATCATTCCTTCGAAACAGGTTCCAAGGAAATTAGTGATAAGGTCATACGATAAGGACTTTACTTTCCTGCTCAAGGGTGAGCTGTCTTGTCTCACCTCCCATGGACGACGCTTATTGTTAGGCAATGAAGATTTGAGAGGGGATGAGAGAATCATGCAACTTTTCAAGCTTATCAATACCTTACTCAATCATCAACGAGAAGCGTTCTCGAGGAATCTCCATTTGTTGCCGTATGAAGTCATACCGCTCTCACCAAGTGCTGGGCTACTTAGCTGGGTACCAAATACGCAACAGTACGTCCCGCTCTCAATGTCGAGTGTTAGTGAGGCGTAAATTTTGATGTTCAGGTTACAATCGATAATCACTGCCAATAGAGATAGAACGCATAATGCAGCTCTCAGCCAAAAGGAGATGGCATCGATGTTAGGTGTAAGGTTTGCCAGAGGCGTGTGTAGACCACTCCTGATTCCCAGCACGACCCGGCTAAATGGTCCAATAAAGCCAAAGAGCGATTCGATGCTCAAGTAGAATCAGACATTCACGATAAACTGCCCATAGAAGGTAAAGTACTAAGGCTGAACAACGCTCTTTCTCATTCGGATCAATGTATGTTTCCTCCTTGTTACGATAATGGGTAAATGCTGATGAATAGCCGACTTGAAAGAGGCATTATGGTCCAGGAGCCCAAATGCTGAAATATGGATAAGAAGACGAACGAACTTTGCTAGAACTATTGGTGTGGGAAGTATGTCTTCCACCTTCGGCTATCGTCCTTTCTGCTCCGATCCTGCGACAGGGAGGGCACTGACAATAGGCTTTGTAGGCCATGTCATCGGGCTTGGAGATCGACATGGAAGTAATATCCTTGTTGATCAATTGACTTGGGGAGCACTTCATATCGATTTCGGCGATGTCAGTTATCTCTCCTTCCAGTCGGCGATCTCGTTTATCCTCCGATTGATGTCACTGGAGCTGACATACAGCTATTCGGAGTAGCTCAAGACCGCTCCTTCCTGCCTGAAAAAGTACCATTCAGACTCACAAGGATGATGACGAATTGTTTCGAACTCGCTGATCGAAAACATGATAAAATCACTGAATCTCGTGGAAATTTCATAAAATCCAGTGTGGTCACTATGGAGGTATTGAGGGTGAATGCCGATATCATATTAGCTATGTTAGAGGCGTTTTTGTATGATCCGTTACTTTCTTGGACGGTAGGTTTCACATGGGAATGATGGGCGGAGCTTATGTTCAGGCGAATGCTGAGCCCTCTGATGCTCAGGCGGGTAGGTTCTTTCCGGTATGGGGTTTGAGGATGTACTGATGTCAGCTCAATCAGTTGTGACTCAAGAGACAACCAAGAACCAACAGCAAGGTCTACAAGTATGTGATTTACCCCTCTCTATACCTCTTAAAGTCGACACAGGTTGTACTGACACCAGGTCCGAGCCCCTACTCGCCAACAAACAGCTTTACAATCAGTAGCCGTCCGAACACTAGTAAACCCACTTGGAACCTTAGTCAATCCCGTTCCAGCCCAAGGTTCAAACGAAACTACAGATGTATATCACAAGATTGATAATTCTTTAATTCAAAATTATCTAGAGGGTGATAGTTATATGGCTAAAGTCAGTGGTGGTGGAATGACAAACGCTAGAGCGTTACAGGTACTTGCCAAGATTGAGAGGAAATTGGTAGGGTATAATGGACCTACTGAGAAACCTTTGAGTGTTAAGAAACAAGTCCAAGATTTGATTGGGGAAGCTACGGATATTGAGAATCTAGCACAGGGTATGTCTTCATCCGCTGTTCTCCATTTCCCATTTCCTATCTTGTATCCTGGTCCTCGAGGTTTGAACGATGTGAAGGAGGTGAAGGAGTTGGACTGATGATAGGTTATGTACTTGGCTGGATGCCGTTCTGGTGATTCTTCAAGATTCTCGATCCGTCTAGTGGAGATGTCTGGGGATGATTGGGGAGGTATGAATAGTCGCTCGGTTGCAGAATGAGGCGATGGACGCCAGAACCAGATGCTAGAGCAAGAGGATACATGTAAAGGGTCGAGATGTACGTATAGAGCTATGATGAATCGAGTTGAGAGAAACGAAGATCGAGCAACGGCTTAAGCCTTACCTTCCCTCTTCTTTCGCTTTTCAATATCTTTCCTCTTCCTCTCCAACTTCTCTTTCTACATTCGTCAGCCTGGCCGGAGTGAAGGGAAATGTATAATCCGGAAATTTGACTCACCTCATCAGACTTTTGAGCATTAGAGTACTTCATCTTTTCATAAAGCCTTTGTTTCTTGTTGGTCATCATGATCTTTTTCCTCAATTCCGCATCATCTTCCTTCTTTGCTGCTTTGACGGGAGCGGATGATTTGTTCAACTTGATAGCTTCTTTGAGCTGAGAAACGAATTGAGCGTGAGGTGTTCCGGAAGTTTCGGCTTCTAGCTCTGCGGCATGTAATAGAGTTTTGTTGGATGGGTCGAGGGATGATGCTAGGAGTGCGGGTGGGTAGGTGGTTGATGCCATCTTTTCATCCTCTTCTTCTACTTCCGACTCTTCGTCATCCTCATCCTCCTCGAGATCTAGTTGAGATTCCTCGGCATCGCTAACCTCAGCAGTCTCGCCTTCGGCTGCTACGCCGGCCTCTGTAGCCTCGAGCCATGGTCTTTCTGCTTCTCCCTCTCCTTCCCATGGACTTAGATGAGATGGTAATTGTTCAACACCAGGTTTGTAGGCATCGGCATCGACGATTTTCCCTCTATTGATACAATCGGCAACCCATTGAGGTTGAACCCATAACCATTTCCTATCACCTTGCATTTCTGCCATTCTCTCTTTTGTCATTGGTCGATCAACAACTACATGTGTAATTTGATCGGCTTCTTTTGATAATTCAGGTGAAGTTGCTTGTAGAGATGTAATTGCTTTTCCACCCATTGCTCGAATGACAAATTCCCATGTTTTAGGTGATGTTTCTCGAGAAACAAAGAATGTATAGGGCGCAAACAATAAAGTTGGTTTGGAAGTTGAAGAAGAAGCGACGATAGAATTGTATGTTGTCAATGGGGCTGATTGAACGTTTTCTTCATCGGTCTTTGTAGGTCGTTCGATGAAATCTTCATCCTTATCTTGATCTCCGACCATCTCTACATCCTCTTCCTCATCTTCGACTGTTGTGCCATTTGATCGAATACCACGAATAGCACGCTTGACTTCTTTTTTACTGATTGTACCCGTAACACCCTCGGTATTGGATTTTTCGACAAGTTTGAAAGCACCAACTGTCTCTCCCTTCTTTTCCAATTCCTCATCCAAAGGAGGCGGGTAGACTAGGTTTTCCTCAGTGTATAATCGGTAAAGAACGAAAGAGAGGAGGGTTCGGTATAATTCGATAAACGTCAAGAGAATTCTGAAATCCACATCGGTAGGTACATGTTGTTGGAAATCGTATGCTTCCAACCATCTTACTCGAATCATTTCTCCCTTGTGCCCTGGAACATCGCATTCGTAGTAAATTCCTTTAATACCCAAGAACATCTTTCTTAAAGAATGGGTCTTGATGGCCCATAATTTCCATTCGGTAATGAGTCGGGCGCATTCGGTGATGGTTTCGGATTCAACAGTCGCACGGCCGGGTACAGGGTTGGTAGGTAATTTTGAGAATAGGTGAACAAGGTTAAGAGGGTCCTGCATATCTTGTAGTGCAAGGGAGAAAGTGGGGTATCTATAGATCAGCATAGTTTAACTCACTCTGACATACCTCTCCTTGACTAGATGATCTAATCTAGCGATGGGCTTGGCATCTTCCAAATTCTTTGCCAAAGCCCATTCTCCCCTCCCAATAGCCCTGGCCAACTTCTTGGCGAATGCCTTGTGTTCTCGGAACTTTGCAAGTAGAGGCTCATGTAGCAGATACTGAATGTCCTTGTGGTAATAGAAAGAAGCCGGGGCGGATGATCCCTTGTTGGCTCGTTTCTTGTTGGTTGGTTCACGAGGATAGATTCCTGAGTATCAGTACATACTGCAACTTCGTGACGATCGCAGAGAGATACACATACCCTTCAAGATACATAGACGCCTAAAATCGGCTAAGGTGATTTGTAACTTTTTCAAAGCCTGGTTTCGGGTCACATAGTTCTTGGCCCTAGTAATCAGATATCAATCACAAAGCCATAAAAAGACGTACGCTCCGGCATCTCCTCTCTTCTTAATCTTTGCCATTGTATATAGTGTATAGTAGACGGTATATGGTATATGACAATCGTTGTTCAGTTCAGATTTGCAGAAATTCATTTCAACAGGCACACTCTGAAGGTGGAGGCCCATTCGCCACGTGTTTTATTTATTTTATTTCTATTTAATTTGAATTTATCCCATATCTTATTACCATCCTCCACTTTCAACGTCCACCTTAAACCCTCTACTGCTTAAGTAAAGATGGGTAAAGCTAAAGCATGTCCTGTTTGTGGATCGAACAAGTGGAGAAAAGATGCTATTTCTGGTAATGCTGCTTGTGAAGAAGGGCATGTGTTTCAAGTGAGCGAGAGTGCCCTTTGGTGTGCATAGCTGATAAGCAGGATTTTAGAGCAGAGAATCTGGTAGTAGAGAATGTGGGGCATACCCTTCAGAAACGGACGTTCAGAAAAGGAGAGAGACGAAATAAGAGAAGAGAAGAGGGGAGAGCGAACGCCGCTTGTATGTCAATGATATTGGCGCTTGATACTATAAGCTGATGACAGTGTATCATGGAGAAGAGGGAGAGTGGCTGAAATTGCAAGCTTTGCAATTAATGTTGAGATTGCAAGTACAAAAGATGAGGGAGATATGGCAGCTTCCTGAAGTCTTTGAGGTCAGCTCGAGCAACCATGTTTGTGGTATTAGCTGAAGTACAAGACGATCGTAAAAGAACTCTGGACATATCAACTAGCAATGGCCCAAACCCCAAATCCCCCGGGAACCTCGGTTTCCCTCGATCAACCCTTAACCAGAATGAATGGGACCGAAGGTGTAGAAGAGGAGAAAACAAACGAAGACGATAAAGGCGATTCATCTGATTCAGAGGGGGATCAAACAGAGAAAGAAGAAGGCGTTGATGAGGATAATTTGGCGGAATTATCTGATGTATCGGAAGATTCAGATTTCAACGAGGTGGATACTCGTGATACTGGGAGTGGACCAAAGTGGAAACGGAAACGCCGGTTGAGGGTTTCTGACACGCTCGTGACGTTGATCCTGGGATTATGGACTTTGAGGGTACCTATCGTGGGTATCGATATCGAGTCGTGAGTTAAGCAAACTTTCGGACTAAGCAGAAGCTGATAGACAGACTAACCAATGGCAATATCTTGCCGTATCTCGATTTCGCTCGGACGACCTTGATCCCGCCAGAAATGTTTAGCAGGATGAATAGGGATGTCCGGCTCGCTTTAACACCTCGGGTAAGTAGCTTTATGCCGACCGGAATCCAGCTAATGAATCAGAAAAGTCCTGCACCATTGTATCTCTTTGAGGAAACTAGGAACTTTGCTCGAATGCTGAATCGTCATTTCGGTCTGAGTTTCCCAGAAATGAACCTACATCCAATTTCATGGCGGATCATCTCCTCACTTGGCGGTACGCGTAAGTTGTGAATACTTATACGTGACATTCCGCTGAATATTCAGCAACGATATACCAGCAAGTCCACCGGGTTCTATCGATCCTTAATGTCAACCTCGGTCTACTAGATGAGGTGATAGTCAAGCACACGCGGAAAGCTCGTCGACCGAAGAGTCGGTCTACCTCAGATGTATCGGTAGGAGTCGGGGAGGTAGACTATGAGAGGACAAGACGGAACCAAGATGTAATCATGCCCGAATTGTCTGTTGTCGCCGCTTGGATTGTGATTATGAAATTGGCTTATGGGCTAGATGGGCGAGATCGGTAAGTCTGCCCCGCGTCTGTAGCGGCTGATGATAGTTACCCGGTTGATGATCGCGAATCGATGAGTATGATGCCCAGTGTTTCTAGCTGGGTCAAGGAATTGGAAAAACGCTTAGCGAACGGGGATTTGAAGAGCAACAAGAGAGATATGGAGAAGCAGTAAGCTAGCCTGGTCCCTCCTATTACCGCAGCTGAGATATAGAAACTTCTCCACAATGTCAGAAGACGATCTCGACAGATATCTAGATAAATGCGAAACGATCCTACTCTCCAACCACTCTACAACCACGGATGCAGGTCCATTCCCCCTTCCTCCAAAATCTGAAGTCTCCCCCAAACTCCAAACCCCATGGACAGCATATGACCCGTCCTACCATCCTGCATCTCCACCTATGAGTGAATATCTACAACCAGGAGAAAAGATAGAATCGTACGATGCTCAGGATCTTACTGGGACATTACCGAAGTCATATGAGGTGGTCTTGAAAGCTGCGGCGGAGGTTATTGGGGTAAAGGCGTTTGATGTGGGTATCGTTGTTGAGTTGTTTGAACGTAGACTTGAGGGAGTCCGGAAGGAGCGCAGTAGGAGTCGGAGTAGGAGTAGGAGCAAGAGTCGCGGTGGGAGAGCTGTTTCCGCAGGGAGGAGAAAGAGGGGTGCTGCCTGAGTCTTTGATTCTACTCGTCTGTGCTTACTACGATGCGCATGCTGTGGTTTTCAATTGCGTTCAGTCTACAACCCAGAGTTCAGGTGGACCAGTATCATGCTACGTATATGACGAATGCACAACATCGTTGTTTTAACTCGGAGATAGAATGCCTCAGGCCAGGTACATTACAACACACACATAGTAGATAAAGCCATAATCCACTCCCCCTCCAACATGCCTACTTCTGCTCCACCATCTCACCCTTGATCCATCTAAACATCGGTCCCTTACCTACATTATAATCATTATAATTCTTCGTAGCATACTTTACAACCCCTTTCCTAAATGTCAAATTCAATCTCCCCCCAACACCAACGCCTTTACGCTTAGGGATCGAATGCATCCAATTCGCCTGAGTCCCTCCTCGCATTACTACCATATCCCCATCTTTTAGTATAAATTTCTCATCTGCTTTAATATTCTTGTTGGCGTGCCGTAGTAGGAAATCGCGGGATGAGCCGAGGGAGAGTGAGGCGATACAAGGGTTTGGACCTAGGAAAGATTCGGAATCGGAATGATAGGATATCGAGTCTGATCCGGTCGCGTAGTAGTTTACTAGAGTGAAATTGTATGTTTCACCAGTCACCTTTTCGACTACTCATTAGCTCAAAGGTCATCTACATGGCTTCAAGATGAGAATATAAGGAGACGATGTAGGAAGCGAAGACGAAGCGAAGGAGGAAAGGGACATACCAACTTCCATCAACCTTAATAAAATCTCTGGAATAGCTCTAGGTTTCACGCCTCCAGGGTACATACCCCAATCCTTACTCGGATCTTTTCCAAACACAGTAGTCCACCTTGGAGTATTTACTGTAAAACCTTTAGTGACATATGTAACCCGATACCAAGGTAAAGCATCAAGTAGATAATTATACAATTCCGCCGATCCTGATGCGATGAAATTATGGAAATAGAGTAAATCCAGATTCAAGTCCGGTTTTAGGATTGGTTTTGGATTTGGGTTGAATTGGAGCGTTGATAGAAGTGTGCTTGGAGGTGGTGTGATATCGATTGGATGATTGTGAGACGGAGAAGGTGGGAGGGGGTATGATAGATGAGTATCGGGAGGATAGGTGAATGATGTAGATGGGTCTATAGTGATGTATTCTGATTTCGAGGTCGTCTCGGCTTTCTTGGACCCAGGATCAAGCTTGGGCTCGGACTTGAGTCTGGGCTTCGGAGACAATTTCCTTCGTTTCCTCGGTGAATCCAATACTTCATTATCAGTCACGGTCTGTACTGGTACGATATCATCCGTTAAATCGATAACTCCATCTGGATCGAGCTTTAATTTCGGTTTCAACACCGCCTTGGATTCCAAATCGATCTTCGGGACAGGTTTCTTATTGAAGAAACTAGCTATTGAACCTTGCCTAGCTGTCATCCTGCTCACACTGATGAGAGTATAATCGTATGGTGATAAGTTGATCCATCTCATCAACTGATATTTGACGTCATATACGCTTAAATAGGTTAAATAACAGAATTTTGGATCTACTACTCGTGCTGTAACTGCTTTGCTCAACACCACCTAGACCTACTCGACATATATCGCAAGATGTCAAGACTTGAAGCTATGACTATTGAGAATGCTGCTCAGGCGAGTACGAATAGTAAGAGGAAGAATGCACCGAAAGAAGATGAAGATGAGGGGGATGATGATTCTGGGTCAGACGGGGGTAGTGATGTTGTATGTTGATCCTGTCTTTCTTCATTTCTTCCTACTCGCGGTCCAAGGGGGACCTCCATTGAGGAGAAAGAAGGCTAATGGTTAGAGCATGATTAATGTCGATTTCGATTTTTACAACTTTAATCCCGACGTTGACCAGTGTGTTCATCCAGCTTCTTCGATACTCTCTGAGCTGTTGGAGCCGGGGCTGACCAACAGGATGGCAGTAAAACGCCTACTACGTCAAACACTATCACACGATGACGAAATGATTGATGTACATCCTTTAGCTGAACTAGTCTTATCTGAGGGTGTAAGATTGAGTGCGGGGAGTAGTATAAAGACAGATGGGGAGGAGAGTGATCCGTGGGGATTAGTTGGGGTTGTTGATATTTCCAAACATCGGGTGAGTTTAGCGTTCACGCTATGGGTCTCTTGATATCCATCTTCCCCTTTTCTGCTTATCATCCTCCATTCATCCTCCATGAACCATTCAGGCCATTGCTCAACGAGCTCTCGGTCCGACCAGCCTGTTCCCCGGTCATGAACCAAGGACCGAGACCGAGACGAGGACCACCGCTGACATATAGGAAAACCCAGCTTTAAAACCATTCCTAGAATACCTAACCAAAACACTCCCATCAGGAAACCCAATTCGAATGCTCCTAGAACCATCAATCTCACCAGCAATGGCATCCCGACCTGCCCTCATTTTCTCCCTTCGACTCCTCAATTTGCCATTACCATTAATACCGCCATTATATAAGATGTTGTTGGATGAATTGAAAACTGGACAAGGGCAAGGAGGAGAAGGAGAATTTTCACATTGGATACTTTGGGGAAGGGGTTATAGGTTGGAAGGAGGTGAGGAGGGGATGGGTTTGGATATGCAGGTTGATGGGTGAGTTCATAAGGCCAGGTCGCAGGTCGGGTTATTAGGCCATCTGTTTTAATTAGCCTCTGGTCTTTAGACTGTTTATTCAGTATATGGCTGGGAAGGGGTTTCGAAACCGATAATTTGATGGAGCTAATTACTAGTGAGGGTGGAAAGAAGAAACGCAAATCAAAACCTACTGTTGCACCTTTAGCAAGTGGTTCATTCCCATATCACCCAGAAGAGGAATATATCGATAAGGTACGTTATTGGTCTTCCTGGTAGATCTGGTGTGAAGAACGATCATGTGCTGGGCTAAAGACTGATCCTAGGTATCAACCTATATTCACGAATATCCATTCAAAACTGCCCCATCCCGTGATTCAGAGGCATTTGGTGTAGAACAATTTGGTCGTTTGGTGCTGGTTGAAAAGGGGAAATTGGCAGTAGCTGTAAAAGCTATGGAGGATGCTTGATCTGTGGGTGCAGTGGACGGTCGGGAAGCAGATCGATTTGTCGACTTCAGTTGTCAACTGGATCAAGGGAACAAACATATGGAGGAGAGCGGTGGCGAGTACTGAGTTGTTGATCAGTCGTAGGTAGTCAATCGGTTCGTTCCTATACAACGTGTCCTGACCGATTCAAAATGGATGTACTTTATATAATGATATTGGTCAACTACACCTCATAACGGTCCTGCATTCGTTTCTCGTATTGACAATTCCGACGTCTACTCAATGCTCCACACCAGGTCCCCGTCTACGCTCCCTCGGTCTTCTGCTCAAATTTCTTCTTCATCTCCCAATAATTCGAATGTAGCCCGCACTCGGATTTACTCTTCCCTTGCCATCTCCCTGACCTCTCTCCCGCGTCTGAAGCGATATTGTTTGGGTCTGGTTTTGCTGTAGAGTGTACATCTCCTATTGACCGATATCCCTGGTCTAGAAGAGGGTTATATGGTACGCCCCTATTCTGTCAGTATAGTGTTCTCCTAATCGTGGAGATCTACTGGACCGAACGCCCGATGGTCGACATGTGATGACCCCGGGATGTTCGGCACAAAGTACTCCTCACAGTAGTGACTTACTCTGTATCAACGTAATCTTTAACTTGCTTAAAGCTCCATCCAATTAATGGATTAACTTTAATCAAACCCCTCTCATCAACTTCCAATACTTGTAAACTTTCCCTCTCGGCTCCCTGACTTCGTCTTCTCCCCGTAATGACGGCTTTAACTCCTAATTCCCGATATGCCCTAGCGGCAGGTTCTACTTTGACTAGATAATCGTATGAAGCTTCATCTGTTTCCCATAATTTCTCGCCGTATTTGGAAGCGAATTCTTCGGCTGTTGAAACGGATGGTGGGGTGTAGGTATGTAATGGGGCTAGGTAGTTGTCTGCTGCTGTTTGTGCTAATTGTGTGGTTTCGGGGAAATGGTGTAGTGTATCTAGGAATATCTGCGGAATTAGATTGACTTGGACGATTGGGAAATGACAAGGAGAACTTACAAGAGGGACAAGGTGAGTTTCTTCGCGGTCTAGCGATATTTTGGAAATCATATCAAGAGCAGCAGTACCCGTTCTACCATTAGTATCGTGTTCTCACTGACGATGTACGGGTGTGGCAAAGAATTAATGAAGAGAGGAGAAAAGAAGACCTACAACCCAAAAGCAGTAGTCTGAAACAATCCATCCAAATGATCAATCGCCCAAACTAATATCTCCTGTGGCGTCTTGCCATCTAACTCTTTATTGAATTGAGCAATTTCCTCAGTGGAATATTGTGTAGATAGGATATCATCCTGCTGTGAATTAGACGCCTCGGCTAACATTGTAGTGATGGACTCGGTGGGTATGTGGGAGTTGTGATGCTATATTTTATATGTATAGTATACAGGTCAAGTTGATTTGTCAGAGGATTATGGCGTTCTTTTTGGGAATTAAAGTGAAGCACCTCCACCGCAAAATAGGCGTGAGCGCCAGGCACGTGGCGGCGTAGAAGGTAGGCGTGTGACACGCTTTCGCCGTCACCCAGCATCTCCCTCCTTCTGACCGCCATAATATATAATCTATTCCCATTCACAGACTATCGCAAAGCAACATGTGGATCTTTGTGAGTGATAGGTCTTGCTCTATCTCAAGACAAAGTCAGAAAATGACGAAGGAGTACTGACAATATAGCAATGGTTTATGGACGTTCTCGCTTCTCTCGGTAAGTCCCTCTCCCTTCTATCAAGATTCATGTCAGCATGTACGACAACGACTGATCACTAGGATTAACCAATAAATCCGCCAAGCTCCTCTTCCTCGGACTTGACAATGCCGGTAAAACCGTATGTCCCCCTTCTCACCTCTCATCTGTGATCATCAAAATAAATACTAATATCAGACCTTACTCCATATGTTGAAGAACGATAGATTGGCAACTCTTCAACCAACTCTTCATCCCAGTATGTCCCATCCCTCGACTTTTCACTCTGGCCGGCAGCTGACAATCAGCATCTGAAGAACTTGCAATTGGAAATGTTAAATTCACAACCTACGATCTAGGAGGTCATATGCAAGCTAGACGATTATGGAGGGATTATTTCCCTGAAGTTGATGGAATTGTATTCTTGGTTGATAGTGCCGATCAAGAGAGGTTTGCGGAGAGTAAGGCCGAGTTGGATTCTTTGTGTAAGTCCCCTTGGGTGAGGGCGTAGCGCGAAATGGGGGTCGAGATCGGGCCACGAGGTCATTAACCCTCAATCGCGAGTTAGCCATTGAAGGGGTAAGAGTGGAACGGACCGGTACAGATTGTGCATGTCGATCAGTGTGGGATCCCGATCCATTATTGCGCAAACACCTTTCCCCTTTTTTCTATTTCAAGAACCCTCATTCCTCCCTTCTAGCCTCTCGTCGCTACTCATCCTTCTGCTGGATCAAGAAAGCTGACACATCAGTATCAATCGAATCCCTAGCAATGGTCCCATTCGTTATTCTCGGTAACAAGATTGATGCCCCTACCGCTGTTTCAGAGGAGGAATTGAGGCATCAACTAGGTTTGTATCAGACTACTGGAAAGGTGTGTCGTTGTTCCTATTTGCCTTTTCCTTCATTGTCCTCTTGGTCATTCACTCGATCTCTTGCCTCTCACGTTGCATCACTTGTCCTTGACCAATATGGGTACGGCGCTGACTCACATAGGGAAAGATTCCCCTTCGAGATATCCGACCTATCGAAGTATTCATGTGCTCTGTCGTTATGCGTCAAGGTTACGGTGAAGGCTTCAGGTGGTTGAGTCAATATGTAAGTCTAGCTCGTGCAGGCCGTTAGGCTATCGTACTTGTGATTGACGAAATAGATCTAAACTCTCGCTTGACGCGATTGATTGAAGATGTTTCGACGGAGGCAAGGCGATACACGAGGGGACAGTAGTGGAGGTGATGATAAAGCCGGAGCGGGAGGTTTTGACGAGAGATGCAATGTTATATTCGCTGGATATGCAAAATTTACATTTCATATGAGATTCTACCATCAAGATGGTTCTACGGCTCTTACATATCTATTTCTAGAATTGACCATATTCCTACTTTCTCGTTCTAGTACTTTTCCTAGGTGTCTGACTTCCAGCCCGTCTAGATCGTGTACTAGGTGTCGGACTAGCCCTTTCCGAAATTTCACTAGGAGCAGCTGTACTGCCTCTTCGACTTCTAGTATTCTTAGCACTAACACTAACAGGTGGAGGTGAAGAAGCATCCAAATCAAGTGAGATAGCTCTAGAGACAGATCGTGTCATTCGACTCCTAGTTGATGCAGGTGGTTCAGCTTCTTTAGTTTTAGGTTTTGGAATCGATTTTCTTGTCCTTGTCAGAGTCTTTGTTTGAAGTGGTTGATCTTCAGGAACAGATTGTGGAATTGAAAGATCGAATGATCCGGGTATACGAGCGTGAAGGGGTGAAGGTGGTGGATTCGATTGACGAGTTGATTTACGTGGTGTAGGTGAAGGAGGAGGGGGTTTGGTACGACGAGTTCGGGGAGTGGGGGCTGGTGGAGTCGGTTGCTTTTCGGGAGATGGTACTGATGGAGTACCGTTTTGTTTTTCCTCATCGTCTTCATGAGACATTTCAACCTCGACCTCTGCCTCTATTTGTGGTTCTGGTACCTCAACTTGCTGATCGACTTGTTCACCCTCGTTCGCTTTCTCCACTTGTCCCTGTTCCTGTTCCTGTACCATATCAACGTCAACATCAACATCAACATCTTCCTCTCTCGCCCTTTTCCTTCCTTTCCCTTTCTTCACAACCTCCTCCTCATCATCTACCTCTACAGGCCTTACTTTAGGTCTCGGAATTGGTAGTTCCCTATTTCCCATCGTCGGTGTTCTCATTCCGGAAGAACTTGCGCTTCGTACAGCATTAGCCCCTCGAGACATTGGTAATGTGAATGGCGATCCGGACAAGACACGGGAAATTTGGGGTGAATGAGTGGATGTGTTGGAGGGAGCGAAACGCGGTGGACCAGAGAATGGCGAGGATATTGATGTCACTCTTGACTGTGGCGCTGGAGATGCTCTCGCAATAGAGGTCGAGTCGGGAATTGGATTGGCATTTGGGGTCGCGATAGTGGTAGTGTCAGTGTCGAGCGGGAACGAAGAGATCTGTTTCATTGGCGTGGGGTTTGGCGCGATTACTTCTTTTTCTTTAGGTTGATCAACTTCCATATGACCCTGTTCTTGGTTATATGAATCTCCATTAATCCTCTCTGTTCGCTTCCTGCTAGCCACAAATTCCCCATCGACAGCCAATACTCTCCTCTGTGCTTCCGGCAGAACAGCAATAAATTCTCTGACCATCTCCCTCCTCTTCTGCCGACTGATCTCGGATCCACCAGTTCCAGCTAATTCCTTGTCGAGTTGTAAACTTTCAGCGTACTTGCCTTGATGTATCAACCTCAAAGTAACGAGGTCGTGGAGAAGCGATAGTGATTCTGGCGATATCGTACGTGGTGGAGATAAGAGAAATTGTAAGAGTTGTTCATCTTCATGAGCGAGTAGAGGGAGATGTAGGATCTCTTTAATCGCTCTCTGATCCACTTTACTCCTCGAGGAAGAAATCCCACAAGGTGATTTAGGAGCTCCAAAAGCCCAACTCCAAATTCCATTCCTTAACCTTCCTTGAACCTCAGTGGGTTGGCTGCGTATGAATGAGAAAGCGGCAGGGATAGATTGTGACGAAGCGAGTGAAAGTGTGTACAAATCCAAATCTGCGCTTGGGGTGTTTTCGTCTGGAAGGCGTGTTAAGAGGAATCGATGGATTAAGGTGAGAGCGATTGAGGCGGGGGCAAGGGTGGATAGAGTGTGTATGATTTCGGATGGGAAATTGATTTCGGTGATTAAAGGGTTGGTGAGGTTTGTTATTGATTCCTGGGCGTCAGTTTCTTGCTCACCTAACCCATTCTGCTTTGACACATGATCGCTTTGGGCGTGTTCCAAAGTCCCAGAATCGGGATCGGATGTAGAGGAGCGAGAGAGTTGTAGAAAATTAAGGAAGAGCAACAAACGTACCTCCCAGAGACCATTGTCCAATCCCCAATATCCATCCATAAACACTCTCCAAGTCTTACTCAAGCACCTCGCCTTAGCGAATTGCTTGCTTCTCTCTCGTTCATCTCTATCCGCAGTCTCAAATGATTGATTCGGTCTGATTGACTCCTCACCAGATTTGAGTAGGTAATAGTAGAAACAATCCTTCTTCAACCTATCCAGTGGGGAAATGTGAATTGCGTGGAGGAGTCTCCGATATCCGACTGGAGAAGTGGGCGGGTAGAGAGATGGACCTGTTCTCAGCACCGATGGTCTCATGTAGGACTGTTATTCAAATTAAGATGACAGAGACTTACCATCAATATCGGCCAGAGCAAGTAGTCGATCAAAGAACAATAATCCACCTGGATATTCCTCTCTCCTCACTATGGACGTGGACGGAGTGGAGGTCAAGTCGAAATGCCGAAGCAGCCCAGTCGGCAGTGCAAATTCATCGACCTATAGATCAGCGTACTGCAACCTACACTACAGTTATAGCTTACCACTGCCATTGTGGACACTCTGTATATGATACTCGAGTTGTATGTATAGAGTGATTGATTTCATAAAGTCAACGCGAATGAGGACGGAAGCTGTTTGTGAGCCACGTGGAGCTGATGGAGTCCCGCGTGAGTGGCAAGGCTCATGCTTGCACAACGACACCAGTCAAATAGTCCACTCAACAAAGGAGACATCAGGAAGAGCACTCTTCACGGCAGACAGGTTCTCTTCGTAAAATGAGTCACATTCACATCTCAACCAGCTATGCACAGCATGATTATGTATTTCCAGCATTCAGCGTTACAGCTTGGCTAATAAGCCTGATTGTCTTTCCCGCTCCTTCGCAACTCGCACGAACTGCGGCCGCACTCCAACTACATCAGTAAATCTGAGAGAACTGATTGACGAGACACGTCTCTACACACCGATACTTGGAATGACAATGCTGTCTACCCTTTTCGGAGATCAGTCTCAACTCGAGCTCTCGAAAGCATCAAGTCGACAATGAACCCCAACACAGTGGAGTAGCTTCCGATAACCCCTGACAAGCCTGAAAGTTCACTTATACCCCAGGACCATGATCACAAACACCTTCTCTGACTCACGTGGCTCCAAGGGATCGACTCTGGAAACCGGCGTTTCAGGAGACTCAACATCCGTCACTCCGTTTATCACAAGGGAGCCTCCTACTCTGCCTCTGCATCTCCAGTGACGACCTCGCTGATGGTATTAACGAACCCGATCCATTCGCCTTGTCTGGGCAAAGTGGACTGACCGTCAAGCGAGCTTATCTTCAGGTTTCCGAAGCTAGGTCCAGATTCCCCCGCCCCCCGGCTATCCATCGTTTACCAGGTTGTTCCTGAAGAGCAGGATCTCACTGCTACTACAAGCCGACCACCATTCCCATTATCTCGCCCTGATCACATCGACGGTCAGATTCCTCCGTGGGATAAATTTAAATTTTCCAACATGATCACTCGCCTAACATCCCGAGGCGTCACTTTTCAAACAAATCATCTCTTGCATCCGGTGAAGCTGTCAGTACAGTGTCCCGTACCGCGGAATATTGGACAGGCATTATTTATTACTTTCAAGCCGCAACGTACTTTCAGTGATGAGTGTGATTCTTAATTTGAGCATACACCTTGTCCTCCATCGCTCTGCTGTCGAATTCGACGTTCCTTCATATACCTACAAGCCTAGGACACGAGTATGCGGTCAGCTAGACGAAAGCACTTTGGCCACTCGCTACCATCGAATCACGTGACTGACCAAAATGCCGGCGACAAACCAATCTCTTGGCATTTTATCGTTACCTTGTCTTGGCTCTTTTGACCCTGAATGAATCAAGTTCACCTCTTTCACCTTTTACTAGTAATCAATCTGATGAATACCAAGCCACCTACCTACCTTGCCCTTGTGTATCTTCACCTCCCAAGCTTGAGTGATGAGCTGGTCGCGGGTTTGCTTTGGCTTGGCTTTAGGTAGGATAGGATAGGATGCACAGCTCAAACCTCCCTCACACTTCGCGGTGGTTAATCAATTCAAAGATCAAAAGTCACTCATCGATCTCTACTCTACATTAAATACATTGACACAGATCATTTATAGCTATATCATACACTAGCACATGCCGGGAAGAGATTGGGGATCTACACCCACAAATACAAATCCACAAACGCAATATAATCGATTATCAACTTCGGGATCTACTAGGGGTTTATTAGGAAACGCAGAAGATATGTCTAGGAGTGATTCGCATCAATCCCTACTTACGGGCGAGGATCGTGTATGTCATCTCCTCTCTTCTTGATCTTTTCACCCCCTCACTCTGTCTCAGCACGACGCCATCTTTGGAGAATAGTTGCAGGAAGACGAGCTGATTATTTTAGCGCATCCCCGCCTCCCAAGTAGGTCAAGGAGCCCGGTACGGACCCTCATCATCATTCGCAACCCGTACATCTGTCGCTGCGTCCTCTGTGAATCTCAGAGGTAGTGATCGATCCCCACCAGCACCCAGTGCGAGCGATACGAATTTCTATCCTGGTGATCCGAATGATTGGAGTAAGGAGGATGACGATTATTTACATAATTTCGATCCCAAAGACAGGCGTGTAAGTCACTCAGGACGTTAGGCCACTGCCACACAGTCATGGCTGTAGGTATTCGGAGCTGACAGATAGGGCGGAGGGACCATCTTCACTTCCCGAGGATTAGCAAATATCGGCTGTCTAGCAATCTTGGGAGCAGGAACCATAGCCCTATTCGCTGGATACCCTATAATCGCGCACTATACTGCGTCTCGACTATCAACCAATGGAGCCTACAATTTAGGTGGAATCAATGCAACGGGTCAAGTACCCGATATACCGGGCATGCCACGGATGATTGATCCGGATACACCACAGGAATTCATGACTAGAACTGGGTTTGATGGGAATAGTGATTGGGAATTGGTATTTAGTGATGAGTTTAACGAAGATGGGAGAACGTTCTACGAGGGAGATGATCCATTTTGGCAGGGTGAGTCCACGCGAGCCGAGTTCGGGACGCGGACGAGGCGAGTCTCGAGACACGAATTCGAGTCACAGCACTGGCATTGTATCTTGTGCTCAGATGCTGTTGCTGATACTCGTGCTACTCGTCGCTTCGTAATCCGTGAATCCGAGCTGATTCCAAGGTGTCGACCTGCATTATTGGGGAACAGTCGATTTCGAGTACTACCACCCTTCAGCAGCAACGACCCGTGACGGTAATCTCGTGATCACCATTTCTCAAGAAAATATCGGTGGTCTAAATTTCAAATCAGCAATGCTTCAATCATGGAATAAACTATGTTTTCAAAACAATTTCTATATCGAAGTAAATGTTCAATATCCCGGTACACCTGATATTACTGGGTTTTGGCCTGGTGTTTGGACAATGGGTAATTTGGGAAGACCAGGATATGGAGCTACGAATGAAGGTACTTGGCCTTATTCTTATGATTCATGTGATGCTGGGGCGTTACCTAATCAAACTTGGTATAATGGTACTGGACCTACTGCGGCTAGGACTACAGGTACAGAGGGGAATAATGGGATTTTGTCCTTGTAAGTGGTGTCCAACTTGATGTTATGCGACAGGCCATCTCGATGCTTGCCACTATTCAGTGCTTGCCAATACTTTCGAGAACGCGTGCTGACGTCAGCCTTCCTGGACAACGATTATCGGCATGCACATGTCCTGGAGAAGATCACCCAGGACCCAATGTCAACGTCGGTCGATCCGCTCCTGAAGTCGATATCGTAGAAGCCCAAATCGATGTCAGTAGATCACCTTGGACAGGAGTTGTCTCTCAATCACTTCAATTAGCTCCTTTCGACGATTACTATATTATTCCCGATAACACGACCCGGTCCGTGACCATCGCCAATCCAAGATATACCCGAGCAAATGGATGGGTCGGTGGTGAATTCCAACAAGCTGCTAGTCACTTGACCGATATTGAACGGGATTCATATAGAATGACCGGTGGCGATTTCTCGGTTTGGGGATTCGAGTTACATGCTGAACCGGAGAATAGGGAGAATGGGTATATCACCTGGGTCGGTCAGGGTCGGGAAGCTTGGACATTGAGAAATTCTGCGATTGGGCCGAATCCAAGAGTTGATGTGGGGCAGAGATTGATTCCGGAGGAACCCATGGCGATGGTGAGTTCGAGCATTTGGCTTGTCCCGAAGCGATGAAACTGGACACAAGGTGCCCAAGGAGGTGACCCCCTCTCGACGAAAGGACCAGCGAGATCAGATCTTGACTGCCTGATGCCGGATCCCATTCCTCATCCCTGATCACCGCTACTACCGGCCTCTATTTTCGCTTAAATGCTGATCCCAGATTCTCAATTGTGGAATGTCAAACAATTGGCAAAATGTCGATTTCGCAAATCTCCCGATGCCCGATACTTTCCTTATTGATTATGTTCGAGTATGGCAAAGACCAGGATACGGTAGTATAGGTTGTGATCCCGCTAGTCATCCTACAAAGGACTATATCGAGAGTCATCCTGCCGCTTATACGAATGCGAATAATACGCTTTGGGCAGCTGCTGGATATTCTTGGCCGGTATGTTCATGAGATGATCACACTTTAGCGGGATTTGCGATGGGAGGGATCTGAGCTGATGATGTAGAAAAATAGGTTGGATGGGGGTTGTTAGGTGAGATTACCGGAGTGAAGTGATTGATCGATTGTGGATCAGCAGAAGATGGGACGAGATGCGGATCTTCCGGATTAAGGAGGGATCAGTGGTCCGTACCAGATGATGATCAGTCTTTAGCGGGAGTGAGAGGCTCGAGACCGGAGCCGAGAGCGATATGTGTATATACATGTTACGATACAACGATTAGAAGGACATTCCGATGTAGTCATACCCTTGCCCACTGCTTCCTGCATGCTTGCTGATCCTTCCAGCTCGCGGCGTCCATTGGTCAGTGTTCCTCGAAGTGTCCCTTCTCCGCTTATCAAGGAGCTACACGAGCTTGTAGTATTCTGCCCAAGGATCGTCGTTTTGGTCAGAAGCACTAGATATACATCAGCCTCGATGCTCAGCCGTCAGAAAGAGACGTCGACATACATGACCTCGGTGACGCCCAGTAGGTCATCTGATATCTTCTTACACTCCTCTTTACCAACGTGTAATTCCACCCAATACTTAACGAAAGCAGCTGCCATATCGATTCCGGCTGTTATACCGGACGAAGTCCAAAATTTATTCGACACAACCCATCTGAACTCAACGCAAATTCCACTTTGTAGTCAAGTGAACAAACCTTGCTCTCGGCACCCAAATTACTCCCAGATCTTTTGTCTGCTCCTTCTGTCAGTTCAGTTAATACAATGGACATACTAGTACCGAGGCGAATGCTCTTTTGTTACATGTCGCTTTCTCGCCTTTCAGGCAGCCAGTAGCCGAGAGTAGCCATGATCCAGTGCAGACTACCTGTCAGCACTCGCGAGATAGATTCCAATCTGGACGTACCAGTGAATACGAATCGACACTTTGGAACCACCTCCACCAGAAACTCCCTACAGCCTTTGTTAGTCTCGTACCATGGTCTAGCCCCCTGTCCACCGGGCACTAGTACCGCACCCCATTCTTGACTTTTTGCATCTTCGAATGTGATCTCTGGAGTGACCATCATCCCATTCGATTGCTTGATAGGGGTGAGTGAATCGCCTACAATCACGATCTTTACTGAAGGGACGGTGGCTGGTTTAGAGGATTCATCGCGTGACAAGGTATTCAGAATATCGAGAGGCCCTACCCAGTCCAAGGCCATTGCTTCTGGGAAAATGGTGATAGCGATTCGGAGGGGCTCTGTCATCGTGCTTGAGGTATTTGCTACTAATTTACTCCCACTTTCGACTCAACATGGGGGAAGTGGGGTGATGATCATCATCTAATGACGTGTCAATTCATTGATCCCCCCTATATCCTCCTTGATACCCCTGCCAAGGAGAAAGGGGTTCTTTATGCACGCGAGAGAGTAAAACACGTCGCGTCCTAGGCAGGGGTAGATTACCCTTGACCCTGAGAATTGCAGCACAGCAAAAATCAAACAGCGGTCATCATCACAGAGGAGTTAGGAACGAGGAAAGGGGGAGTAGAGGGTAGATGGTGGAGGATAGAGGGTTGTAAGAGAAAGGCTAGGAAGGTGTCAAGCATAGCAGTGGCTGATGGAATTCTTGGTATTCGACAATCATCAGTAGTGACCAGACTTCGAGTACTGGAATTCAGCTCCACTTCTATTGTCATCCACGAGCATTCATATAGCTGCAGTCCTGCCATTGTCTGAATTTGTGGGTACCATCTTGGAGGTAGTTGTGGAAAACATCGGAGCTGACTTTCCTCTAGTCCGAGTAGCGCGTGTAACTTTAAAATACGTTAATCGCTCCAGAACGCGAGCGATTTTTGTATCAAGCCGCACATATACACCTTTTGTACTCCATTTATAACGTTTATCCCGCATTCAATCGTGCATCGTAACCTGACTTGGTCGTCCAATCGTCCCGATAACGCCAAGAAGACAGGGGTAGTTACCAATCGGCAAAGCATCTTGATCATCCTTTGAATACAGCATTTTGATTCCTATCACACCCGATTTTCAGCCGTAAGTCATCTATTCCCTTCAATACCTCATCTCACATACTAGATTATCATGCTTCCATACATTCCCCTCTTGGCCACAGCGGCACTTACACCACTCGTTTCCGCCGCTCATAACCCCAATAACCCTCATCGGAGAGCACTGAAACGAGCCATTACCGATGATGCGGCAACAGTGGATGGTCAAACATACGATTTCATCATTGCTGGAGGTGGTTTAGCGGGACTAGCCATCGCTGCCAGATTGAGTGAATGGAGTAATCAGACTGTTTTAGTTGTTGAGGCGGGTGGTGACGGGTCTGGAACTCTTGCAGATGGTCGAATTGTTCAGGATATGATCAATATTCCTGGTATGTCCATTTCATTCTCGTTGGATGTCGCTGATGAGGTCAGGAAACAGTTATCTACATGGTCTCACGAATACGGCATGGGATTGGCAGTATGATACTGTGCCTCAAACATCTGCTCTTAATCTAGTCAAAGATTGGCCAAGAGGAAAAGGTCTAGGAGGTTCAGGAGCAGTCAATGGGATGTACTGGAACCGAGGCAATAGAGAGAACTACGAAGCTTGGAAGAGTGAGCAGATCGTCTTCTTCATATGGCAAGTAACTGATTTCAGCGTTAAACCCAAACGCCGACGAGGATTGGGGATGGGACGAGGTCAATCGATGTATCATGAAAGCCGAGAATTGGACCGCAGCCCGAGCCGACCAAGTCAGCCAACACGGAATGAACCTTGATGCTTCTGCACATGGAACTTCAGGTGCTATTCAGGCTGGATTCGCACAATACATGTTTGATATTGTCTCTGCTTGGACACCGTTTGTCGATCCCTAGTGTCTAGAGAGTATGCTAATGATAGATCAATGGCTGCACTCGGAATCAATGCAATTGATGGAGCATCCGGAACGACACATGGATCGTATTTCTGTCCATTGACTCTCAACCCTTCCAACATGACTCGATCCGATTCGAAAGCGGGATATATCGATGGTCTCGCTCCCCGCGACAACCTTGTAATCCTCACCGGACAGCAGGTCACTCAAATTACATTTAATGGTACCAACGATGCCGATGGAAATATCCTCGCTAGTGGAATCACATTCCAGGCTTCAGCAGGAGGAACCGTATACACTGCCAACGCCAGGAAGGAAGTCATTCTATCTGGTGGAACCGTTGGATCACCTCAAATTCTTCAGTTATCCGGTATCGGACCCGCCGCTCAGCTCGCTACCGCCGGCGTCGAGTCGAGAATCGATCTACCCGTTGGATATAATTTACAAGATCACATCACCGCCACCATGTACTTTTCCACCCCTGCCGGTACCCTTACTTGGAACAACCTATCGTCCAGTCAAGCATTACAGACATCTGAAATGGACAAATACCTCGCGGACCGAACTGGAATGTGGACATTCGTAAACCAAGCAATTGCTTTCCCCAACATGGCCGATCTACTCGGAGAATCATCTGCCAATTACGCCGGATTGGTACTAGACCAACTCAATGCTACTTGGGCTCAAACTGTGGAATACAAGTCCTTGCCCGCCAACGTCGCAAGGGGATTATCAGCACAATATCAAATTCAACAATCTCATATCGATACTGATGTAGGTCAAGTAGAAATGTTGCTACACCTCCTCGGCCCGAACAACAACATCGGTGTTCAAGCTGCCCTTCAACATCCTTGGTCTAGGGGTACGATCTTTATCACTTCGAATAACGCATTTACCAACCCGTCCATCAACCCCGATTACCTTTCAGTTGGATACGATATCGATATTATGAACAATGCTATGCAATTCGCCCGTCGACTTGCTCAGGCATCACCAATGAGTGACCTTGCTATCGCAGAGACTCAACCTGGCGCCACAGTGACCGGTGATGCATTGGACGACTATATCCGAACCAACGGTGTCACCACTTACCACCCTATTGGAACATGTTCCATGTTACCAAGGGATCAAGGAGGAGTAGTTGACACTCGGCTCATTGTCTACGGAACTGGAAATATCCGAGTTGTCGACTCGTCAATCATTCCACTGCACATGTCGGCACATACCATGGGAACGACCTATGGTGTAGCAGAGAAAGCAGCAGAGATTATCAAGAGGAAATATTATGAAGTTCAGGAAGTCGCTACTACGAGTGATGCTGGATCTTCTACTGGAACTGGAAACACCGGCACCACTGGAACCGGCGGAGCAGCTGTAGATGCTTCCAGGGCTGGTGCGAATTCTGGAATGTCAATGGCTGCCAAGATTGGAGTTGGAGCCGGTGTCGGTGCGGGTGTCTTGGCCTTGCTTGCTGCTTTGGTGGGTTTCCTCCCTCCCAGTCTCTAATCCAGAGATCCTCATCCCTCCAACTTCACATCCGTGAAAGCCTCGTTGCATCACCGTCTTTCCATGACACGCGCTAATCCCAGATCGCATTCTGCTGCATTCGTCGAAAGAAGAGAGCAGCGCCAAAAACAGCTGCATGGTACCAAGGAGGTCAGGAATATGATCAAGTACCCAAAGAAGGACATGGAGAATACCCAATGGCAAACTTCACTCCTCCACACGCACTCGGTGTACATGGTAGGACACCATCAGTTTCAACTATGGCTACTGCCGATTTAGCCAGTAGGGATCCTATGATGGCTAGTCGTAGGGCGAGTAGTGGATTCGGATTTGATGGATATAATTATGATAGGGATAGTATGGCTGGTGGAAGTGGAGCTGTTACTCCGTATGTCCTCCTTCTCCACCCAAGTACTTCAATGCTGACAAATAGACGATTCGATGAAGGTGGATACCCATCTCAACCACCTTCTGGTGCATGGGCACCAGCTCATCAGAAATACTCCCAGGTCAACATTTGATCTGCTTGATACTGTTATGTGATCACTTGACGATAAGGAGTGATGAATGGAGGACGACTTGTCTGCTACGCTACACTACGAGTGCTTGTTGCTTTGCCAGCGGAGCGGTCGCGTTGGATGAGGTGTGACGCTTTTTTAGATTTTAATGACAATGCATCGTACACGACAATCAAGTTTGGCTATTCCCTCCAGAGCTTGATGAGAACACATCCCCTGATCCAGGTGTCCCTCTCGTGTAGACATGTCCATCACGTAATTGATACCTAGATATGTTTCGCCTTTCATGTAACCCCTGAACATCCCCCTTTCCGTTGATGTAGTGATGATACAGCTGCGCGGACGGTCGACATGGCCGTATGAGTCCGGAAGACTATCTCGTCTGGACGTGACTTGTGGAAGGTATGTCGCTGGATATGAAAAATTGAGTCATTGGCAGTGGCCTGCGAGATACCTTTCAGGTGACGGATGACGTGACCGGAAGCCACCAGGTGTCAAAACGAGCAAACCATCATGCTTTCACCATCGGCGCCGGAGGTACGTTTGTCGCTGATTCAGGCGACGACGCAGAATTTAGATTCGGATTGAAGTCGCTCCAATACAATCTTCCAGCGACTTCTTTGATCATCCAATCCATCCCTCCATCCAACCCTGCACCTGTTACGGCTGAACAAGAATGAATAGCCCATTTATGCGATACTATGCTCGGCAACTCTAGTCCCTTATCGTCAGCTTTCACTTAAAGATCATGTTATCAACATCTGGGTGAGGTGAAGACTTACATCCCTAATTTCCTCCAAGGTCATTGATCCATTTATATCCTGTTTATTCGCGAACACAAGTAAAGTAGCACCTGACAATCTCTGTCACATCAGCTTTTCCAAGTCGCGAGAATGAATTAGTAAAAGCTGACCTCTTCTCCCAGTAGAGTCTTCAATTCATCCCTACAATCTTTCACCCGCAATCTATCGGAAGAGTCTACGACCCAGACTACTGCATCTGTGGATTCAAAGTAGTTTCGCCAGTACGGTCGAAGTGTTCTTTGACCACCTACATCCCATATGTTCAACGTATATCTACATCATTAGCCCACGCGCTACCTTGAGAAGTAAGGCCAATGAGTATGGACGATACGTTGATTGGGGGAAGGGATTTACCCATGCCGAATATGGGTTTTGATATTGAAGCCAAGTGTGGGTGATATACTCGATATATCCTCCCCAACAAGCCTCTTGAGAATGGTGGTCTTCCCAGCATTATCTAGTCCACTATGGTATAAGCTTTTCGTACTCTACATACTGTTCTACCAAGGTACAGACGAACAATGAGGCTGGGCTGGACGTACAGGAAAAGTACCCTCATTTCCTTTGATTTGGCTTTATTTTTACGAATTATCGTAAGCAGCCCTATATTGTATCAGTGATCAACGCCCACACAAGCCATGAGTTGGGTGGTCTTACCCATGATGATGAGAATTGAGGTGATTGAGGTTTAGTTATTCTAGATTTGACCGATCAAGGTAGAGAACAGAACGCGCGCTGGTGGAGGTTTGACGGTCGTGGCGGTCGTCAATAGGGTGGCATATCAAGGTCGACATATCTGGCTCAGCCGCTGTAGTTCCTAAGGTCGCAAATGAGTCACAATGACTTGGGATCGAGATACATGATGATCTTGAACGATGTTATGGATAGCGTCCCGAGGTGGAGATCTTTTCATGACCACAAGCTTGGACAGCGCTCGGGGTGCACCTCTCACTCTTCGCAACAGGACCACCGGTGAGCATATAAAGTATTCCAACTAAAAAGGCTCTATGTCTCACGGCTAATCACTTGAATCAGTCCTTCCCCCACCTCATTCGCATATGTCCAGCCTTAAGCTCATCGCCAATCCCTCCGGGCCCATCGCGAATCTCCTCCCAGTCCTTTGCGTTTGCACTCTTGCCCGTCCAGCCAGCCATGAAGGCATCTCTAGCCCTGGCCTGATCGGCTTTCTCATTGATCCAGATTGGATCTCTGGGATCACTCGTCTCGATTGCGGAAAAGTCCTTCGATTTCGGCTTGAACATTCTAGCCCAAATACTTGGTCGCTGAGTGTGTCTGATTCGCATACCTCTGGCGAGATGGGTTGATGATCCAAAAGTAGGCGGCTGCTGTCGCATTGGAATTGCCAGGACTCGTAGTGATGGAGGTGCTCGACCTGAAAGAGCGACTCGACGAACTTTACGTAGTATTCGAGAACCGTAGATAAAGACCAAAATCCCCAAAACACTTGCACCTCCTGCGATTCCTAGGAAAGCATATTCGGTTTGTTCGAGCTGTGTACTCAACTTATCGTCAGCCTCAAATATGTGTATATGTTGAAGAGTGGGTCTTACGTTCATACCGAAGAACCCGGCAACTAGCGCTCCGGTCCCAACTCCTAGTGTTGCGATCGAGACTTTGATATCGAGAGCTAGAAGGGCGTTACGGCCTGAATCCAGCATAAGCTCCGCGATCTCTTGAGTTGACTGCATGTTTGCCTGTATGTCAGCCAAGGCGGTCCAATGGGTAGCTTTAGCTTACGACAGTAGTATCCACTTCTGAAACGATCTCCTCGACCTGCTTAACAAAGCTCTCTAGTAGTAATTCCAGCTGAACATGGTCGTGTAGCGATCTAGGCCGTCCATTGGCCCTGGCAGTGATGTACATTGCAGAAAGATCCTCATCTAATTATCAGCCATATTCACAGGTTCTTTGAGAATAGCTTACCAGACTCGAGGACCTCATCAACCGCTCGCTTGACATATCTTGCTCGACTTTGGAAACCGGCCATTCGCCTAGAATAATGAAGCAATCGCTTCAAATTGTCTCTATTGATATCATCTTCCAAGTCGGCAAGTAGATCTCGGACGAGGTTTCTTGTGTATCCCATTTCCTCCTCAAGAGCATTTGAGGTAGCCACCAAAATCGATTCTAGCGCCCTACCCGTCAGCTTGGACTTCCATGTCTAGGAATGACAATGACCGACCTATGCTCGTATACCAATCCAATCTCCTCTTCTGACTCAAGCTCAAGATCCTCCCTTGCAGCTATACCAGCCTTGATATTCTTCTCCAAATGCCACTTGAATTTCCTGGAAATCTCACTTTCCGTAGATCCAGCCGAATCGAAGACAATGATACAATCCGGCTTGATCAGTGCCCTGATATGAAGCATCGATACGAGAATACAACTCCGTCGAGTCAGGATAAGGGGTACGAGGTTTGGCGTTAATGAATCTAATTTTCGGAGATCGCGAGGCTGCTTATCAGCTTATCCCAATGTAAAGGACATACATCTAGATCATGTTCACGGCATAGTTCTGTTTTCTTATATCTACCTTCCTCGGCTCGCCATTCACCATTTGAATCGATAATTGAACCTCAACTATCAGTCGTAAACATAACATTGCAAAAGCCGACTTACATCTCAAACTCAGTTCTCCTGCTTTGTCCATGAGACTTTCCAGGTATTTTGCCTTTCGCTCTTTCCGCTTTCCGTCCTCTTGGACTCCATCCTGTGAGCTCGACGTAGATGTCCTATTGTCGTTCGGTGGAGGTGGAGTATACGGAATCTCGACCCCACTCAATCCTTGAGGATAGGAATGGGTATAAAATGAGGTCCAACGGCGAGTAGAGATTGCCCTTCCATGCAAAAACGACTGAGGTGGCGGTGTAATTCTAAAAGGTCTGTCATTTACCAATGTATTCCTTGCTAGCTTGATTGCTGATTGGCAGCTTTTTGACGACATATTGAACTAGAGATGGTATTTTGTTAATATCGACGTCAGATGGAACTCGATCTTTTCTGCACGGAATAACGTCGGAAGATTCCAACACCGTCGGATATCTCCGGATACTAAATGGATGGAACAGAAAAGGTCAGGCACTTGGCTGTGACGCATCTATCTGTGCACTGGGCAGTCAACTAGACTACACATAGCAAGCAAGATGGCAGAAGATCGTGAGTCTGTCGCAAGCGGCGCAGGGGCAAGACAGAGCTGAGGCGTAGATTCATTTGACGCGCTTCTTGATCTCTTACGACGTCTACCACCGACGAATGTTGAGGAGAATGTCTCTACACTCTGTGATATTCGACCTGATCTCGCGGACGATCTACTAGGGAACGTCGACCAGCCCCTACAGCTCATCAAAGATGAAGCGAGCGGCAAAGACTTTCTAGGATGTGATTACAACCGAGATGGAGATTCATTCAGGTAGGGCACACTGATTGATGGACTGAGGAAGGCTGATGGTAGATCACCTTGGTCTAATGCCTATATCCCCGAAAGCCCTGGTGCACCTACGCCGTCGTCTAAACTGAGGCAGCTTGAAGTATCGCTCAATTCGGCATTCGTGACCTACAAGGAAATGTATTTCGAAGGGGGAGTATCGAGCGTCTACCTCTGGGATTTGGAGGAGCAACAGGGTAGAGAACTCGCTTTTGCCGGTGTTGTCCTATTGAAGAAAAGTAAGTACCCCCTCAACTTTGAGAGGCTCCAATTACAATTCCTAGGTAGCTAACGATAGCCCTACCGACCGACGCGGAACATACAGGTTCATGGGATTCGCTCCACGTATTCGAATGTCAAGAACGAGGCAGGTCCGCTAAATACAAACTCACCTCGACAGTCATGTTGGTGTTGAAGAGCAAAACAACAGCAAAAGCTGAAGGGGATGGTGGAAAAGGGACTGGAGATGTAGTCTTGAGCGGCAGTATGACTCGTCAGGTACATTCATTCCCTGCATTACTGGATACAGAACTTCGGGTGACCGCTGACAATTCAATTAGGCCGAGGTAGATTACCCACTTACAAATACTGCTGGACATATCCCTAATATTGGACGAATGGTCGAGGATATGGAGTGAGTCTCGTGCATGTGCATGTATACTGCGAAGGTACTAATGGCCAGAATAAAAATGCGTAATCTCCTTTCATCGGTTTACTTTGGGAAAACCAAAGATGTAATTAACGACCTTCGATCTCAAGCTGGATTAGAGGCGAAATCGAATGAAGATAAATTAAGAGCAGAATTGGCGGGTAGATTAGGAGGTAGGAAAGTAAAAGCATGATTGTATTCCTTGTACGAACATGTATTAGCTACGCGGGCGAGAATGAGCGCAGCTGCGACGCGTGACTGTACTTGAAAACCGCCCAATGGCCTAGGTATCGAAGACTAGGAGAAGGCACCATACTGCGTGAATTGCCCTATGTTGTGATTGTGGTTGTGAATGATATCTGCATACTGATACTACTTGAGATGGAGTGAAAAGGGGAAGCTCGGGAGTTCGGATTAAAGAATATAGGAGAGGAATCTACTAGTACAATCCCAGAATGACCACTACTATCCAGCTATGCGATACTTGAAACTAAGTGTTCAGTCGGGGTGTGGAAGTGATGGTCGAGTCTAGGAGAAAAGTACAGTGTTGGAATTGAGCCGAATCGAGGGAAATGTCCATGAATCGATGAATCGGAGTCGGAGTCATTAGGGTGATGTGGTGATGATGATAATGGTGATGATGGTACAATCCCAGAAAAGCCTGAATAAAGAGCGAAAAGCGAATATGGGATGGGAAGCTGAAGACTAGTAGAGGTATGGCGTGAGGGTAGTCGGCAAGGATATAAGTGAGGGTATGGCGGGCGGTAGAATAGGTAACGATAGGCAACTGAGGATAGGAGAGGAGTAAGGACCGGTGCGAAAGGTGATGTAGCGTGGCGTACTCTAGCTGCCCCATCCAGAGAACCAACCGGTCTTCTTTTTCTCTGGAGCTGGGTTCCACCGTTTCTGCATTTCCTCACATAGGACATCGAACGCTTTGCCTGTATGTTAGCCGAAGTCAAAGCTGGAAATCGGTGCGATGGGGTATACGAGTGATGTGAAGGGGGGAGGGCGATGTGACGGGAGGGAGATATGAAGTGGTATCGTCGTGGGAACGAAACAGGAATGATGATGGGGTATATGCTGATGGAGTGAGGGACGGGATTAGGCACACTAAAAGTGGATAATGAAGGGGTGGTGGATGAAGTGTATGTTGGTGATGAGGGAGCGGATGGAAGTGGATGAGGAAGTGAATAGTGACCCAATGAGGTGAATATTGACGAGATGAAGGTGATGACGTGGAAGGTGAATGACATCGATACAAAGCAGTAAACATACCGACGTTGATATTGTCCTTAGCTGAAGTTTCAACGAAACCTGCCCCCAACTTCTTGGCTAAAGCCTTTCCCTCGACAAGAGTGATTCTCCTATCTGGTCAGCCATAATCTTGACACATCTGCGGAGGATGGATGGATAGACATACCTCTCTCCATTCAGATCCGCTTTCTGACCCACGACAACCATTGGCATACTTGTCGCTCCTGAGAAATCTAAGATCTTGTCATGGATCGTCTGAATCATTTCAAATGATTGTCGAGAGTTGATAGAGTAGACTAGGAGGTAGCCGTGAACACCATTTGCATATTTAGATGGAAAGAGTGTGTATTCATCCTGCCCATCAGCACGATCATGTGTGGAAAGAGATGGAACAGACGTACTTGACCGGCGGTGTCGATGATCTCACAATCGTAGTTGATTCCATCGAATGGGATATTCTTGTGTTCCGTCTGTTCGATGGTAGGGAAGTATCCCTCGACGTATGTGGGTGGCTGGATGTATTGCTTAGCTAGGGAGGTCTTGCCTACTATATGAGCTCTGTGGTAGTGGAGAAGAAGTACAAGGATGGACATACCGACACTGGGAGCGCCGAGGATGATGACCTTTCTCTTCAAAGTACGAGGAGTCATCTTCTTTAGCTGAGCTTTAGCTGATATTTCGAATGGAGTCAAGGCGTGTTGTCGAGGTGCAAGGGCCGTTTCTTGAACTAGATCGATATCGTATTCTTCTTCTTCCTCCGCTTCGGCGTTCTCGTCGACTTCGCCAGGGATAGGAAGAGCGAGAAAAGGTTCAATGGGCAATTCACTGAAACAAGCTCGTGGTACTCTGGAATAGTATTTCCCATCCGCTCTCAACGCGAAGAAACGTTCTCTGAATATCTGATCCGCGGTGTTGTTACTGATGTAGCAGGCCATTGTGATAAAGATAAAGATAAAGATGTAGTTGTAGATGCAGATAAAGATGAAGATGTAGGTGTAGATGTAGATGTAGGTGTGAAAGAATGGGGAACAAGATACAGATTGGGGGGCGATCTATAAAGCACAGAGAGAGGGGTAGCACAACATGGTGACGACGAGTGGGGGTGGATAGAGTGATAAAGTGCTCCAAAATCACCGCTTCCCGCGTATGGTCAAATTGTATGTTGACCATTGAACGGGGTAGGTCATGAGACGGGATGTATAAGATTGGAGTGAGAGTGGGGGTATATGTTTCGGGGCAATGGAGACTGAGACTCGATATGGCCTAGGCCTGGGAGTGACGCGAATTGATCTGAATCTGATCTGATTTGAGATCGTGTGAGGCGATGCGGAGTAGGTAGGAGGTGGACGGGTCTCCAATTTGAAAGCGTCTAACTCTATTCCTCCTAGTCGCATGTTCATCGCTTCTGACATCCGCCAGATACCGATTCAATATAATGACGGCGATCGAGAGGAATAGTGTCTAGACCGAGACGCGAGATGTGGGAATGGACGGAGGTGTTGGTAATGAAACAAGCTTTAAATCCGTATCGCGATCAAGATCAGATGTAGCGGATTTGTGAAAGGCACGTAGGGTGAAGATGTAAAGGTAAAGGTAAACGCAGAAGATGTCCGTTGGGTATCAAGGTTGAAATTGTAGCATTTGCACGTCGAATGGCTCGTTTTGCTGGCGCGATGTCGTATAGGTAGGTCGTAGCGTTGCGAAACCAAGTGGGATTCGGCCGGAACGAGCGATAAGTTTAGAAAGTTACTTACGAGGTTGTAATAATTTTCCTTTCTACTACAATCAATGCCTGTCCTTATTCTGCCTTGTTCTCCTCCGAGTCGGCGGTCGAAATGTTTTATAGATGTGAACTATGTATTAGTATTTGTGATACTGTACTAGAGGTGAAGTTGAGGGATCGGCACGTCTACCGACCCAGTCACATGGTACCTACTTGGTGTATTACGAAATCGGTAATTTGATTGGATTTCCACCGGCTTGGCTTGGCTTTTGATTACAGTCCTGGTTTTAATTCCTGGTTGATCTGTATCGATGTAAATTTGCGACGATATTGAGTGTAGATAGTCAGAGATGCAACAGACCTATGGTCAAAGTCGATATTAGGGCGGGAGGGGAATGGGATATACGGGATGGGTGCAAAGTGGAGATTACTCGTTGTAACTCGGGCAAGCGAGTATGATGGGCAATCAATCAGATCTGGATTCGAAATTGCCGAGATTATTGGTATTATATATAGTATATGTAGATGATTGTATATGATAGAAATACAACTACATGATGCTAGACAGAGTCGAGGATATATATCAACACATGATATGATAGCCAAAGGTATGACGAGTGTAATTAGAAGTGATGAAACAGGGCACAATGTCGATCTCTTACATTACAAGCTCGGACTATATTGGGGTACCAAAGGGTTATTCCAGTGAACCCTATTACATACACACAAGTGGTTGGTAGGTATCTCCCGCCCGGATACGGATTCTGTTGGGGGCATGGGGTTGCATCGGACTATAGGGGTTACATTGATTGTCTACCATCTAAAATCTATTTTACCAGATTTAGCTACTTGCCTCACGCCCTTGAAGGGCTTGTACATCAAGTCACCCGTTACTTTGAGTTGATTCACTTTCAGTCCGGTGAAGGAGTGGTTCGGGACAGTGAATGCGACTTGGAAAGAAGGGGAGGGTATTGGCTGTACCTCGCTGCATATCAGCTACCGTGGGGGCACCTCGGACATACGTTGAAGTGTATGATCCAGTCAGAGTAGGCGGTCTCTCGTTAGGTGATAGTGAAGATATCGTCCACTTCAGAATCTGAGGCATCAGCTTATCTTCCACATAGACAGGGTCGGATGGCTGACCCTTGAATGCGGATCAAATTCCCAATTTCCCCCTCCGGCGAACCCCTCCGCAGCCATATCCTGCCTCTGAGCAGCACCGGTCGGCCGACTCATCGACATCGGTGGGCGATCACCAGTAGCAGTAGCGCTGACACTACTAGCGCCCGAGCCGAGGTTGATTGAGATCACGATATCCTCTACTACTCGATTGATCTTTGATGATAATGTAAGAGAGAAACGGCCTGCTATCAGGGATATTTCAAGACTTAATGACCTACCTCCATTCTCCTCGACGACAAGGCCAGTTTTGAGCGCTAGCGGTAATGACCGACTCTGAGCCGCTGCGCCCTGGAACTCGAATAATTTGAATTTCCCATCTGGCGGAACGAAGGATAGGATACCATCGCGTAACCATTTATTGTACCTTTTCGTCAGCTTGCTTCAGAGCACAAACAAAGGAAAGCTACCTTATACAAGGATGGAAAGAGCAGTCGGACATTACTTTTGGATTATGGAATGTTAATATCAAGTCGGGATTGGCTGATAATCTAGAATTGCAATTAACGATACCCCATATCTCGGTCGATAAGATATTTCCGCGTCTATCTCTTTAGCTCAGAGGACGGGGCGGTACGAGCTGCTAACCTGTCCACGATGGCATCTATTGATTCTGCCATATCAAAGTATATCTCATTATTTGAATGTCGAACTCCCTGTGCCCGCCATGGTATAGGAGCCGCTAGGGGTGTCGTCGTGGGAGCCTGGATCCTGCTTGTCAGCGTTCACGCCTACGGCAGCTCGTCTGGACACACCCGGAAACCCCAGCTACATTCAACAATTTCCGCATCAGTGTTGGCGGTAGTACTATTTCCTTCAGCATGGCTGATTCCATCGTCATTGGGTGTCCTTCATCTAGCATTTCTTCGACCAGCTTAGTCATCAGCGTATTCCTTTATGTGGAACGAAAGGAGCACATACCATATAGACAATATCGAAATTATCCTTCAATGCCGTTTCCGTTACATCCCCAAGGTAATCCTGCAATGTCTCTAAGAAGGATTCAAGGAACGAAAAGGCAAAAAGCGGATTGACTAGTCATCAATATCTCACCGCTGATGGTGAGCTGTGAAACCTCACCTTCCTGTCCAACGGGTACTAGGAACCTCAATCCCTCTCTCTGGATATGACAGATTCCAGCTCCTCCCATCCCTACACCCATTCCGGTTCTGTTCAATGTGTTCACCCATATCACCGGATCTAGTGATCCTTTCGTTGATGTTGATGGATCTGAAATATGTTTTTGGGATGCGTGGTTAAACGCGTCGATACAGACTGAGGGGTATGATGGGGGATGGGAAGGAAAGTGGGAGGTGACGATCGGTTTTCTGGTTATAAGCTTTTTTCTTAGACAGGAATCCCCCATAATTGCCAATCCACTCACCCATTGGTATCCAATATGATCAGTCCGTCGACCCTCATGATGCCTGCTTGACGTTATACAATACTGCGTTTAGGTGATGTTCCTCTTGAGCAAGAGCGTCATTCCCCACGTGTCATCACTCCGGATATAGCCGATCAAGCAACTCCTCCACCTATTCACCGCTCTCCGTTGTCTTGAAGTCTCCTGTATGCACCCATGCCATCCATTCATAATTCACCCCCAGTTATCATCGCTTCCTTTCATCCTGGCTAAGATAGTTTCGAGGGTGTCAGGGAGGGTCGGTCGTTCTGGAATCACCTACCGTCTACTATCTACACCTTCATACCATACTCGCCAATTCAGCAATAATACATACACACGTAAATCATATACAACAGTGACGATGCCTGATAATATTTACGACCCAAAACCTTACAAGCTACAGCCGACTGATACAGAAAGACTGAGCGATGTCGTCAAGGTGAGCTGGCTGCGACTTTTGATATTTGATCCGCTTCCAGAGCTGACAATAGCTCTCCGCCCATGTCACCCGTATCCTTGGGCAGAACCCGGGTATGATGACTCTTCAAGGAACAAATTCCTACCTCCTTCAGCCACCTTCCAACCCTCTGGCTCCCATCATGCTTATCGATACTTCCTCCCCTCATACCGCGGATCAATACGTCGACCTGCTCCTTACCCATCTTTACGGTCTCGGCTTGAGTGCCGGTTCTCGAGAGACTCATTTTGAATCAGATTATGCTAAAGATTCACTCGAAAAATTCCCGAAAGATAAACAGGAAGAATACAAAGCGAATATGGTGGCTGAGAGGGCAGATGACCCGCGAGCGAATGAAAGCAATTTGAATGAGTATGGGGTCGGATCCGGTTGGACAAAAACTGCGACTCAAGAACGACGACTTCCTCCTGTTGAGCATATTGTTTTGACTCATCGACATCTTGATCATGTTGGGGCTGTCGCGGCTTTACTCGACATGCTCAAGTCCAAAGGCCTACCTCGACCTAAAATCTGGAAAATGCTTTCTCCAGATGAAACCGAGTTGGGCAAAGACGATCGAGATCGACATACAACCGATGCAGCATTCGTCAATGGTCTCCCTCGAGATTCTTACATCCCCTTTCAACCACTCCAACCTCTTCATCCTCTCATGCCCGGGCTAATGTTATCGCTTATCGACCCCGAATACAAGTACCTCGTCGAAAAGGATAAGGTTAAATGGAATGATGTCCCAGAGGTTTGTAGGGTCAGTGTTCGATGCCTCAAGACTCCTGGACATACTGCCGATTCGGTGGCTCTTGTCATGTGTGAGGGTGAAAGGGGGGTATTTACCGGTGATACAGTCCTTGGACAGAGTACTACCATCTTTACCGATCTCTCAGCATGTGAGGACATTTCGCAGTCAGTAACTCACAGGCTGACACACAGCAGACATGTTGTCACTCAAGAGCCTCCTTGCTCTGAAACCTGGAGTCCTTTACCCCGCTCACGGCCCCCATATTGCAGGACATGAAGCCGCTCATGCCCATATCCAGCAATACATCACCCACCGACAAGATCGAGAGAACCAAATCCTCAAAGTCCTCGAGACTGCTTCCAGCGACCCGAAGTACATCACCAAAACCCTGCAAGAATTGATCAACAAATTCGAACAAGACGCAATCAATCACGAGAATTACAAAGAAGAATTCATGACTCAAGTCCATGCTCGAGATGGAGGCCTCACCCCTGCTCAAAAGAAAGCAAAAGATGAGGCTAAGGCGAAAGCTATGAACGGCCTTGAAGTCGATGGAGAAGTGAAAGTAGTAAGCTTGGATAATATCGCGAGGATGATCTATAGGAGTAAAGATGAGAAATTGATCTTTGCGGCCAAGAAGAGTTTGACGGCTCATTTGGGGAAATTGGTGAGGGAGGGTAGAGTGAAGAGAAGTAAGGGTGTCAATCCGGTGATTCTCGATGGTGAGGTCAAATCCCCGGAGGAGCTGGAGGGGTACGAGTTTGTACACGAAGATGGCCCGGCGGAGTAGGTCAAGGGTGTAGGAGGACCTCATTGAAATTCATTCCCTGAATACTGCCATGTATCTGACTGCTACGACAGGCATTGCGCGCATTCAGGCCCGTCATACACGATGAGTATCGCTTAATATGCTGAAATCACTGCCACTACTGCCGCGTCTGAAGAGGAATGAAAGACAAGCAGGGCGCTCCCAGTGAGTATGGATGAAGCGACTCATTGTCACTATCCACTGACAGGCATGACAGCAGTGGTCGAAACGTCTTTCTATTAAAATATGGTCCCTGAGGACAAAATGCTAGGAATGAGGGGCACGGACCTGGTCTCAGCCTTCCCAAAAGTTGCAAGGTTTTTTGACCTCTAACACTTTCAATACTCTTCACAAGAACGCACAAGATTGCACGCAGTAGTGCCGTGACGTATTTGTTTGGATTGAACATCGACGATCTCCTACCTGCCTGGGATTCCCCCGTTCGTGGCCATTTGCATTTGACAGAGAAAGTGGGAAGATTGTCTGAGCGGATGGACGACGACATCCTATGTCGTCAAGTGATGACGAACTGCAACTTGCTGCGGAAGGCTCTCCTCGTACCCGCCAGGATATCTTGAAAGGATGGCAGACACATGCGGTCATTCAAGAGCGCAGCGTTCTGTGCCAGCCTTCTCTTTACTTCTTATCGACCTCGCCACTCATTTCACTCAATCATTGTTTGACTTTGACTTACGATATCCCTGGACTATCATTACCATGTCAGAAAACATCCTGTACACATTGCCTGATGATTTGAAAATGAGGCTAATAGATTGTCTTAATCCCGACCCCGACGAATCACACCTTGTTACCACTTATTGGCGGGCGAAAGATCGAATTGACCCAGACCAGACCGTCCAAGGGGTGAGTACAATTCCATTTGCTTCTATCAGCCTTGCTTGCTAACTTGCATAGAATTCAAGAGTCGAGCAGGGTTCATTTCAGCAACTTACATTTCTACGAGATAGAGTCGTCCTAAAAGTCCTCCCAATCTCGAGACGAACAGGAGGGACTTGGTTCAGCCCTGAAACCTCCCGAGTCCAGGAAAAACATTATCCGATCGATATGGGGTCTTTTTATTTGGAGATGAGGAATAACGATCAATCGTGTTCCCCAGTGATCCAGACCAATGACTTCAAAGTCAGACTGGAGAATGCGGTTCGAACCCAATATGAGCCACATGAGGCAACTGTGGATTACTTCTATGAGACTTACCGCACTGGTGGAGTGAGTCGTATCAAACGAGAATGAGTTGATGCAATTACTGAACGATGTAGTTCATGGCGGTCAGTATATTCGAAGCGGATGTCGACAGAAATGGGTCGGCCATCGTGGACAGAATGGCAAGGGCATCTTTGGCGCCTGGCGGCTAAGAGGTCGAGACAGAATCGGGTCTTCTGCAGTTCCTCTGGGACGTGTACTTTGGTGGCTTGATTGTGTGACAGGCGTTTGTGATATGAGGCGAGGTTACGCATTACATGAGGCAGCTGCTGGAACTAGAGCAAATAGTGCAGCTCCACATTCATTTTCAGATCAAATGAGCTCAGCTTCCCAGATCCCCCTGACGTCAGCCAAACCTGGCCAGATATCGAGAGCTCACCTCAGTCCGTTGAACCCAACAACCCTCCTGCCCTCCTCCCTCGCCCCGATGAAGTCCTGTAACGTCACTTCACACTCTCTAACCATCCCCTTGTCAATCAAGTATCGTCTCATGACACCATCCAGGAACGGTGTCTTCTCACGATCCACTTGTGGAGTTATCCATTCCCCCGCAGCAGTCTGAATTGCGATATTCGAAGTTGCCGTCTCTAGAATATTTGTTTTTGTATGTAGTAATGTCTCTTTACCCGCTATCATATCAGCGTTGTGATGAAGGAGAAAACTTACCAGCTCGAGCTGACGCTTCATCGTAGATACTTCGATTTGTGGTCTTGTACATCCTGCAATCCACTTCTTCCGGCTTTTCTGATACGATATCGGTGTTTTGGGGATCGATTGTCAGAGGCCGCGTCTTGCTTCGTTCTTTAGGTAGAGTCATCTGAAATGGCCCTGGACATCAATAAGAAGTTTTCGTGTGGAGTATAACTAACCAGCATCAGTTGGAGCAGGCAACGCCTGGACCTCGACGACTGCTCCTGGATGGACTAGCAACCTGACCTGACTATCAGCTTTATCACTCCAGGATCGGCAAGCGATCGCACTCTGTAGTCCCCCTTCTGGCCCGATTCCAGCCTGTCCCTCACTTTCCCCCAAATCACCTCATCCCCTGGCCAGATACCCCATACATCACCCCCATCCCGGGTTACGAAATAAGCATGAGCTTCGCGTAATCTCCGTAGGTGATATGGCCATAATGTAATCATCCCCTCTTCAATTACCCGCTCGGAATCGGTAGTATATCTCATGGTGGTGAATAATGATAAATCAGTATTCCTCGAGCACTAGCGATATAAGCTATACATCATCACTACAATGGGTGTAATCATACTCGTTTCGCCTTTTCCTTTTCATCCCATTTCAAACCATACCCAGCATTCTTGCCATCAGTAAACCTCTAACATCAAGGGACTTACAGGTGGTGTCCACTTTTCTAGTGCTTTCACAGCGATATCTCCCCATTCCTCCCCTTTCCCTTCGTTCTCGATGTCTAAGATGGTCATTAGAGCTAAGTTCTGAGGTTGAATGAATCCTGCAGTTACTGCTCCTTCCAGCAAAGTTCGAATGGGCGCGTAGAAGTTGCAGACTATACGTAAGCCTCTACTCATGACTATTTTGCGAGGACAGAAGTGAAAAAGGTGACATACTGTTCAAGACCAGGACGGGCAGACTGTGAATACCGAGCTAACAATCAGCCTCACACACCAGGCAATACAGACAAACAGACCTGATTCCAAGTAATCATTTCCATCATTTCCTCAAAAGTCCCAAATCCCCCCGGAAGACAGATGAATCCCCCAGTAGAATAGTTTGCCATTTTCAACTTCCTCTACACAATCAGCGACTCTCCCAATATCCCTCTTGTCGAACTGACTTCGTGCATCCCTAATGTCATTTCGGTCGTAAACCTCCCATCGTAATCATTCACCAATATATCCACTCCTTGTCCTTCACCACTCTTGAGGCCATTTCCAGTCTGACTAGCTCTTTCTACTAGTGATTCAGGAATGATTCCATGGACGTAACCACCCGATTCTAGGGCTGCTGCCGATACCATTCCTGCTGTCAATCTCATTCTGTCGGACGAAACGGCTTTCCACTCTAGTCGAGGAGAGTTCATTGAATGACAGACATACCCATTAAGCCCCGTCGCCCACCACCATAGATCAAAGGGATGTTGTTCTGAGCAAGAGCTCTCCCAACGGCTTTAGCTGCATTTGCATAAAGCGGTAAAGACCCAGGAGAGGAACCACAGCTGATAGTCAGCTCCAGCTCTTCCTTTGCGAAGAGAGGAGAGCATACAATACGCAAACTGGCTGCTTGAGCTGTTTGTCTGTTGGGAACGGCGACAAGCTCGACATCCTTGGGGTTTATGATAAGGGCAAGACAATAGTAGTGACATAACCCAGTGAAAGATGACTCGAGTCAAGTCATGTGGGGCACCTTCACACACTCGTAATATCCTGCAATGAGACATCTCGGCTGAATCATGGAGAGGTATAGTAATGGGCGTATACGCATGATAGCATAAAACCCGTGATATCTACACTAATTCGAAAGCATGTGTTGTAACGAGTCGTTCCATACCAAAGCAAAACTTGAATTTCACTCTTCTTTTCTCATTCCGTCATTCCTCATTCCTCATTCGGCTCCATCTCAATTTCCCGTGAACGGATTAAGCACTGACTCGGGGAACTCGGGAAGCTTCGGCTGCTAGTCGGATAGCCCAGGTAAGTCTGTCATCAGTACAGTGAACATCATTTCCTGAATGAAGGGGTCACATACTCGTAAGTCTTGGTTGCATCTTCGAAAGAGGAGAGAATGTGAGGGTCGGGTCCACCTTCGATAGCGTCGATAAAGTTTGATACCTCCGAGAAGAAGGGGTCATCGTCCTGTATGTCAGCTATGTACGAGCAGATCATGATGGCATCATGAGCAGAGGAGAGACGTGGAAGAGGTGAGAGAGAAAGGGGGAAAAAAGATGGGACTTACAGTGAAAGAGTGCCTCTCCTCGTGATCATCTCCAGGTCGTCTATATCGTCAGTCCAACCCAGAGCGCATACGCGAACACGACATACCGGACGTAGAGAGTGGGTTGCTGGTATGGGTCGACCAATCGCATATGGTATCCATCTGCCCAGACCTCTAGCTCACAAGCGTAAGCTGTGCCTTGAAGAGCGACAGCATGGGTAAAGTTTCCAACGGCACCATTCTTGTATTTCCTATCGGTCAGCCTGAATCACAGCAAGAGTAAAACAAGAAGGGACATACCAGACCGAAGTGGTGATTCGAGGAATTCGGTCCTCTTCGGGGATCTTGCTCTCATCAACTGGAACCTTGGAGAGTTGACCGGGCTGCTCGTAGAACTCGACCGACTTGGCACTGACGATCAGCAAAATTCATATGACAGATGGAAGGGGAACATACACAACAGAGTCGATGTCGACATCACCACCGAAGTATCGGGACAAATCACAAAAATGGGTTCCCTGTTCGATGACGGGTCCCATATCGATAGATTTGTTCCACCATGCTGGCTTGGCGATTGCCTCGTATGCGGCGGACTACAATCAGCTGTGACCCTTGAAAAATGGTAAGAAGGGGAAAACATACGTATCGGGCATTGGTAGCCATGACGGTGAGGTGATTGTCATGAATGATCTTCTTCATGTGCTGAACACATCGTAGGTATCGAAGCATGTAACCGACAGAGACAATGTTTCCGTTCTGGACGAGTGACTCGGATACACTCTGAGCACCTTTGATCTCACCAGTACCGACGGGCTATCGTCAGGTACCGCCTCGACATGTGAAAGAGCAGACATACCTTCTCGACAAAGTAGGCGACCTTGGGGAAGAGTTTGATCAAGGTGAGCTCAAGATCGGTTCCCTTGGTAGTTCCACCTCGGTAAGCGGGAGGACATCCAACAACGATCGCACTGAGATCAGCCCGGAGTCTAACCTGTAATCACGAAGAGAGGGCTTACTGAGGGGTAGGACTTCCACCAGCCTGCAAATCCGCATGGTAATCTTCAATAGTCTTGTAAGTCTTGGTGTTCTCGTAAGCTGACAAAACGAAAGAGTTCCTCTTTCCCTCGAGAACCTTCTCGGACCGAGCGACAGAAGGGTCAATAAGGGCAGTGACCTTGAGTCGAGGGCCAAGCTTGTGTTCGAATCGGAAAGAGTGGCTATGATCAGCCTAATCGACGAGATGCGACTGATAGAACTTACTTCCATGGTCCTTCATCTGATCCAAACATGATGTTCTACTCATCAGCTACTAACCAGTAATAAGAAGAGTGGACTTACACCAGCACCGATCATGACCACATTGAAATCCTTTCCAGGCTCTGGCGCGGGGTGACTGAACATTGCGCCATCCGGAGCCATAGCAGTCATTGCGATAGGACGTTTGAATGCGGTTCGAGAATTGGCGGGAAGGGTGGCATTCGAACGAAGCGCAGTGGGCGTGACGAACAATGGAGAGGTAGGCGCGAACCGTGATGGAGGGGTAGAGTGGAACGAGCGAGATGCCAAATGGCGACGCGATGGACGTATGAGGTTCAACATTGGTGTAGTAGGGGATAGAGTGATAGTACGGAGGTTAGGGTGCATTGTGGATAAGAGGGAAAAGATGAGTGGGTCGGTGGAATATAAATGGGAGCGGACCAGTCGTGTTGATTGTTTGGATTTCGGTGATTGCGAGTAAATTGGTTTCAGGTGCAGGGAGGTAGTGGAGTGCCGATAGATCCAGATCAGATGGTATATTTTGAGTGACGACGGTATACCCGATGGTAAAAAGTTCAATTTGGCCAATTTATAAGATTTGGGATGGTCGAATATGGGACAAAGGGAAGAAACCAAATTGTTATATATCGGTTCACGTCCAATCGATTGCCGGACGAGGGTCGACGGGAAGAGTCGGAAAGGTATAGAGGAGAATGGAGGAGATGTTTGAAAGGTAGCCAAGGCGAAAGTCAAGGAGGGAGATCAAGGGGGAGAAGGGCGGGGCAACGCGAATGTAACGCGATGATCGTGTTTGAGGATCATGGAGTAGTTTGATGGTTGTCAGGGAAAGATGTATTGAATGGCGAAAATCACGTCGGATGGTATTGATTGGTTTGATGTGATTGAGGCGAGGTCTAAGATGTTTGTGGTGGAACGCGATGTGGAGATGGTGGAGTATTTATAAGTCAAGGTGGGGTAGGAGTTGACGAATGATCCGAGAAGTATAGTATAGTTGGTTGATGTAAAGAAGAGGAAGAAGATGGTTGATGTCAAGGAAGCATTAAACAGTGACCAAGTACCGAAAATTTCGATGCAGTGAAGGTTGTGTTTGGGGCAATAAGGGGGATGACGTAGAAGGAGAAGAAGTTGAGGGGGAACAGCGGGGCAGTGTAGGGAAGGGGACATGGTCAAAGCGGCATGTGTAATAAAGAAACAAGCGCCAAAGGAAGGTCGTTATAGGGTATTGACAATATTAATCACCCAAAACAGAATCAAAGGATGAATTGAAACAGTCCATTCGAAGGGGAATAATCATCGGGTCCGAATAAATGGTGAATGCCGACGGTCAAAGCAGAGCAAGGGGCCAGGTGGAGTGTCCAGGTGTGTGGAAGGATGGTTGATTAAGCGAGACAAAGGTAGGAACGTGTAATAAGGTGAAGGTATAGGAGGGGGGTTTTACAAGAGGAAACTTCGTCAGCGCTGGTTCTGTATGGATCCGACCGAGCTAAGAAAAGAAGGGGAAGCGGTGCTAGCGCCAATAGATCCCCATACTACGACAACAGCAAGTAGAATGATCAAGGGGTAACCCCAAATTACTGGAGCCTATCCTCGACCATCCTTTGGTTCGTTTTGGGGGGGAAGGGAAGCATAGAACGAGACTCACGCGTTCATACTGGTCCTCTTATCCAGGTTGATACCGTGGTGAGGTGCTTCCTCTACTCCTCCATCGTTGACAATCTGGGAAGCTCCGATATTGACTGGTGAAGTACTGTTTAAGTATCGAGCGAGAGTGGGTCGTACGGATGTAGTGGGTTTAAGAGCGGGTCGGAAAGAAGGTGAGATAGTGGACAGGCTTCGACCTTGATTAAGGACGGAACGTCGAAGGATGGTCGAGCGTAGCGACATCTGGTTGTTAGTAATGCTTGGGGGATTGGAGGAACACCGACTTTATTTATGTGACGCTTTGGTCTTGGTCAAGAGGCAACGGTCCAAGAGATATGAATTTGCGGGCAAGACAGCTGGTGGACTGAACAGTCGGTATATGAACGGGACAAGGAGGATATAGGTGGACAGAGAAGAAGATATGATAAATTCACACAAGAACCGAGATAGACGGAGAGGGAAAGAGGGTGGGGGATCAGGTCCGTGTATATGCAAGGGAGCAACAGGAAACTCACAGTGTAATTTGATCTACTATAAGGTCGTTGTTCTTGTCTATTCTATAACTCGTAAACAAATCAATGCAAGCTAATCATCCATTCATTCATTCATTAACTCCACCAGACCCAACTATCAAATGTTCATGCTAAGTACGTACGTCACAGAAAAGACTATTTAAACCCTGAATACTACGCGAAGTATCAAGAACACGTGGTTAGATCGATAAGATCAGATTAAAAATGGGCAGACGTCGACGAAGCAGTGCAATCGGGTAGTGGAGATGGAGATGGGGATATGTATAATATTACTAATACTGCATCATTGTTTGATCTGCATTGACAACATACACTGTACTCCCGCATCAATGACAGTACCTAATAGTGAAAAGAGTCTAAGTGGACGGCCTGGACATTTGGACGAGACTCAGCAAGCTGCGTTAGACGAATTCAAGGGGAAAGTCGAGGCTGCACACGATCAGAGCGAGAGGAAATGGTATAATGATACTACATTATTGTAAGTAGACCCTGATAGCTGAGTGTTCATCTCCATTCGCCATGTACAAGTATGAGCTAGGCTCAATTTCTGCAGACGCTTCCTCCGAGCCCGATCTTTTAACGTCCAAAAAGCTCTCGAGCAATTTGAACGTTCCTCAACCTGGCGACAAACCTATAAAGTCGACTCGACCTACGATTCTTTCCCCATTGACGAATTTGAAGCTTCAAGAGCATTCTATCCCCGATGGAATGGTCGTCGAGATCACCTAGGTCGACCCGTCTATATCTACCGCCTCGCATCATTAGTCCATCATTCTAAGGAATTAATGTCTGTACCCGAAGAACGAAGATATCAACGAATTATCTCACTCACTGAATATCTTGTTCGATTCGTCTTACCACTATGTTCGGATTTAACGCAAGATAAATCAGTAGATTGCGTTACTACCATCATCGATCTTGAAGGAATTTCAATTACTTCACTATGGTCATTAAAATCACATTTACAACAATCAATCTCTTTAACTTCTGGAAATTACCCCGAAACAATCAATACTATATGCGTAGTAAATGCCCCTTCATTCTTTCCTACGATTTGGGGATGGGTTAAGAATATGTTTGATGAAGGAACAAAGAATAAAGTACATTTAACAGGAAGTGGACCCGATCAAGGGAAAGAATTGATGGATGTCATTCCAGCCAAGAATTTACCAAAGGTGTATGGAGGTGAGATGGACTGGACGTATGAAGATGAACCGGATCTTGATGAGGAAATTAAGCAAGCAATTGGAACGGATAGGATCGAGGGGCCCGTCGTTTGGCAAGACGGCAAGATGGTCTTGCTGGGTGAAGGGACGAGGGATGAGCGTGCAAAGCCGAGGACTGTATCAGCGAGTGAGACAAAGACAGAGTCGAGGTCGGCGTCTCAACCTGTCGCCAATGGGTCATCGAATCCCAGTGGTCACGCAAATGCCGATCTCGCAATAAACGAAACTCCAGCGATCCCCACAGCTCCAGGCCCACCAGCTCAGCCCGTCTCTTCTGCTGCATGAGCGCCGCGGAGTCGTTTGAACCTAATAGCAGCGAATCCCCCATGTAGCAATATCGAAGTGAATAACAATAATCAATCTGTAGCAGTCACAATATGCATTCGTATCATGTCATTGTATAGTATCAAATTAATCGTTAGCTTTTCTCTTTCGACTCACCTGGGCTCCTTTTCTATATCATGTGATCGCTGGACTTCGGCTTGGGACTGTGTGCTGAACGCGTCAGCGGGTTCGATGGGTCGAATTTTGGAATATTTCGGGAAAAAGACAGAGGGAAGTGATTGTATATGTAGTGCCGGATTAAAGAGTCTCGGTGAATGTGGAGAAGGCAGTGATCGTTATAGTTCTAGGTCGTCATGTGTAGTTTGGGATGTATCGTCGAAGGAAGTAGGAGTATGGACTTGGTGGTCCGGTTGTAGAGAGAATACAAGTTCGGAGCATCTTTTGGTTTTGCGGTATGAAGGGTGTTATATTAGTCGTTTGTGAATCGATGACGAGATCAGCGGACGAGGAATGATTACTCGACATCTGAAAGATCAGCTTAGGCAATGCAGGTCGGAAACAAGAGGGACATACCGCCAACCTTGACTTTCTTGCCCGATACCTCCTCCCCACCCTCCTCAAGATCAGATCGAGAACGCTTAGACAAGCTCGGGCTGATCTCTCCTGATCCTCCCTCTCCACCGGTTGGTTCTGCCCTACTTGCGCCATCGATCGTCTCTGCTTGAGCTTCCGCTTCCGCTTCGGCTTCTCCATCGCCGACCAGGTCCTCGTCATCCCTCTGCACGCCCAATTCGTCATTCGCATCAATTTCATGCCCACCGTTCTCTGGGTCTGGATCAACAGAAGCATCCGCCTCTACTTCAGTGGGTTCAGCTTCAGGTTGTGTCTCGTAAACTACCAAATCAGCTCATCCCTGTTGAAGTAGAGTGTGGACCTAACGTACCTTCACCTTCAGCTCCTGCCTCTGGATCATATCCATCTTCATACTCTTCATACTCTTCTTCAAATACCTCGCCTCCTGTATCGCCAGCTTCCACATCCGCAGTACCATCGGCAGTATCAAGGCCATGGACGAACCCATCAACGCCGTATGGGTCTCCATCTTCACCCTCGACCTCACCCTCATCTCCTCCTTCTACCTCTTCCCTTTCTTCACCTCCTTCGATATCCTGGCTGACTGCTTGAAGACCCTCCCCATCCCCAGTCAAACCTTCAGCTTCATCTCCGGCCTCAGGCTCAGCCTCCCGCTCGAGCTCATCATCATAATCCCCTTCTTCATACTCCTCGCCACCCTCGATTAGATCATCATCCTCATCCCCAGCCGGCTCATAAACAGCAGCCTCGCCAGCAATAGGTTGTGTTTGAGCTTGACCTTCAGTCGTATCTAAATCTGTGCCTACTCGGTCGTTATCTGCTTCGGCTGCTTTCGACGTTTGTTCCTCTGTAGTCTGGATTGGTACTGTTTCGGGTACAGAAGTGACTTCGGGGCTTATCTCAGAAACACCAGCTGGTTGGGCTATAGGATCCGTATTGGGTACAACGACCTTTGATTCGTCAATCGTAGCGGGATCTGAGGTCTGACCAGCGGGCACCGAGTCGGTTGGGGCGATGTGGAGAGTTGACGCTTCTCCTTTCTGCGCTTGACCCATTACACTCTCATCGACCGATTCACCCGCTTTCGCCAATTTGATCTCGTCGGCGGTGGGTGGTAATGGCTTCGCAGCCTTGACTTGTGTCACTGATTCTGCTGATTTGATTTCGGTGACTGACTGGTCAGCTTGACCGTGCGAAAGGGTACAGAAGCTTACCTCCTTCAGTCTCGCCTTCTGCGGTAGTTGCGGCTGTAGGCTCATCTGCTTTGTCGTTGGGACCTGATCATGAGCTAAATCGATCAAGACTAGAAAAGTGGAGCCTACCTTGAGCGGTCTGCCCAGTTTTAAGAGGGGGTAAAGGAACGGCCAGTTGATGCGTATCCGCATGTTCCTCCGATTCTGCATATGAGCACAGATAAAAAAAAAAGTAGAAATTAGACCCACCATGTTCCCCTTCAGCTCCCTCTGCGTCTTCGGCCATCTCCTCGTGATCTCCGACCTCTTCGTGCTCCTCATCATCTTCAATGTAAACGATTTCCCTAGCTTCCAATTCTTTTTGAATAGCATTGAACCTTGTAATGAATCGATGAGGATGGAATTCGAGGTGTAATTCCATCGGAAGGGGGAGTTGACAGTCATGGTACATTTGAACTAGTTCTAGGAAAGTCACATCTTCAAGGTTGACGTCGGACTGCTATTTAGCTCCATTGCTCTGTTACAGCCCTTTTCGCAGAGCACGAAGGACAAAGGTTGATGTCAAGTGGAGAACAGACAGAGGAGAAGAGAGGAAGAAGACTTACATCGCCCATCTTAAGATCCATCAATTTCTCAATGATGACCATCTCATCATCATTCCCTTCACCCTCTTCATCCAATTTTTGTCGAATAGCACCCCATACCGAAGTGAGTGGTGCCTCGCATAATTCTTCCAATCTCTCTTCAAACCAAGTCGGTAAAGACTTTTCCGTCTCGTCTTCTGAAATGTATGGGTGGAAAAGGGATATACGACTGTTGGGGAGATTTAGGATTATTGAAGGAAGGGTTTGGGGGGTCAGGAGATCGTATTCCTCCTCTCCTTCCTCCTCTTCACCTTCCTCTTCTGGTTCATGACTGTGCTCATCTCCTTCTCCTTCGTCGTGTGCCTCAGCTCCGTCTTCGTGCTTTAGTCCTTCATCGTCATGATCTCCATTCGCTCGTTCGTCTGCGTTATCTACTTGTAGAGCCTGGTCGCTGTGTTTCTCTGATGGGATTTGGGTGATGGTATCTACCTCGGTCCCCGCTCCGCCTTCAGCTCTTCCGCCTGCGTCTTTGCTTTGAGCCGATGTAGCGGTAATCTCCGTTGTCGACAGAGTTGTGGATGGATGCGAAGTCGAAGCCAAAGCCGAGACCGAAGTATCCAGTAAAGAAGTAGAGGAAGCATCTTCTGCGGTACCAGTCCCAATCGTACCCCCTCCCTGCGTATCAAGGCTCTCATCCTGTGTCTCTCCAATCCCATGATCACCTTCTGTATATCCTAGATCAACATCATAATCCTCTCCCTGTTCTCCTTCCCCATCTCCGATTTCGACATCTTCATCATATATCCCATCTCCTTCCACCTGATCGTCACCTTGCATCACTTCATCTCCGTCTGGGTCTAATATTGAGTCTTTGCGCTCCAGTTCGGGTCGGGATTCAGAAATGATGGGTGGATCAGTCTCCATCAATTCTTCGTTTTGGGGAATATCCACTTCCATCCCTCTTGCTTGTGTTCCTTCTGATTCGGATTGACCCTTTTTCTTCTGTCTCCTTTTGAAGTTCCTTGAGGTTTGCGTGATGGCTGTATGATTGATAGGCGATAGCAGTGTAGTCGATTTCCTTGTATGGTGTTTGTAGTATAAAGAACAGAAGGTATTGCAAGAAGGAAATTGATGAGAAGGGAGCCATGTGGCGAGGCGAATTGAGTAATCTTAGTGGCGGACAACTGGGACCTTTCTGTTACTACCTCTTACTCCTTCGATGAGGCTACTCCTGAATATTGCATAGACTGACTGAATGTGTATGGCTGACACGTCAACAATGGAAGTCAGTGTGGCCGTAGAGGCTGACAATCTTGTTCATATACCAGGCGATTATGAGAACTCTGACTTCGCAAAATCCGGCCAATGCTCAGATACGAGAACAAGCTCGCAGCACGAGCTTCAACGACTTTGCGTTACTCGGAATGCACTAAAGACATAGGAGTAAGTATGGGCGCCGGACCGAGAACAACTCAGACAAGAAGGCTATCAAGCTTGGCGTTCCCACCAACCTTCATGCGAAGATCAAGACGCCTTCCAGCTCCACAAACGTGCAACCGCGTGGCACAGCCGTCATCCCTGTGACACCAGACATCTCTGACTGGTGGTAAAGAAGGAGTATCAGAGCATTGTACTCTACCTTTCATCTAGGTCATACGGCCGTCTGGTATGTGAGAGGCTGTGTAGCTGACCGGGCTGCACCTGGCTTCCCAGGCTCGACGGAGGGGTTAACGGGGATGTGGATCCACTACAAAGGATTTGTCCGATATGTTCCGGCCGGGCGCTACCTGTGAGAAGTGGGCAAAAGGGAGTGTATGTGAGTTTGTGAGGACTGATGGCCGTCGGTTGGGGAAGTTCAGATATATAAAGCAGACAAGGGGATCTTTTCCCCTCAACAACCTTACAGCTTCACTTCCAAACAACAATTCTTAACAAATACTACGCCACTCACCAAACACGATGTCACAAGACGGAACTACTACTGCCACTGCTCAAGCGGATGAACAAACCAAGGATGGTAGTCGATCTCTGACGCTACTCACCTCGTTCAGTCGGGTCAATTCCGGATTCAGTACCATCGTTCCTCCAACGGTCTCTCCCACTGAGGCTAAAACTTTCAAGCCTGAGAGACCGGGTGTCCACATCAATAACGGCATGAGTCGCTTTGATATGGAATACGTACAACTAGGGACTTTATCTTTAGACGCTGAGTGATGAGGATGCATGATGGGCGGCAAAAAGTAGAGTTTTGCTCTGGGCTGGTAGTCCATGATTATCGGCAATCGTTATGATGCATATGCCGACCTGAGGACTCGTCTTCTGCATGTGAGGTTTCGCACAAGAGCTCTTGCACAGGATCCGCCCGGTGTAAGGATGCCCGACAATGGATGGCAAGGGTGACTGTTCGAGCCTTTTACTCCGATCGGGCTGGCTTTAGATATATATGGAGCACGGCCAAAGCTGATCCTCTTTTTCTTCTCTTGACATTGACCACACAACCATTTTCACCACAAGCTCAGCCTTTCAATCCTTCACACACACAAAAATGCACCGCGGAATCACATCATGGACTTCCGTCCTATCGGTATGGAACGGTAGTAGGGCGACCACAGCCTGTTCGCAGCACCTCAAGAGCAATCCCGACGGAGGATCGACGCGACGACATACTTTCCCGCCGACTAAGCCATCCGCCAGGTCGTCGGACCGACTCGAACCTTGCCCGGCTTCCTCAGCTATACCCCCCGACGCCCAAAGTCTCACCTCAGCTTCTGCAAATTTCGATTGGGCGGAATCGGTATATCGAGCAGGCGACACATACAATCGGGTAAATCCACGAATAACACCCTCTTCCACCCAATGCGAATCCTCCGCACTACACAAAAAGACCCGTCAGGCTACACGAGACTCAGCTCTTTCAGCCCACCAGGACAGACAGCATACCTACGTCAGTTTTGTGGACTTTGACACATTGATCAAGCCTGTCGCCGAAGGCGCGGTCGCCACTCCAGACCCCTCCATTTCTCCTCCCACCATCACCACAGAAGAAGGTGTGCGCCAAAGTCCGGAGCATCTTCCTTCATCATCCCATGGGAAGATCGGAACACAAGTGGAACAGGGCGAGTTCTCCGAAAAAGAGGCCAAACTCTGGAGAGTGTATACTTCATTACCTGAAAAATGACCGCTGTCATGATACTTTGTAAATTGATTGAACGTTGTGATGTCAATGATATTAGTTGAATACTCATTAATATATCGCTCCGCAGTTTATAGCTTCATCTGTATCATCTCTTCTCGTGTACATTATCAGATCTGAGCAACTAATTATACTGGGTACCTTCTTGACATCTGCTGTCTCCTTGCATGTGCTATCTCCCAGCTCCCGTATCCTTGATCCGAGATTCTCCCACACTATGGCCTAAAGGGCCTACTTAGGAGGAGGACCCGATGGAGGTGCATATCCTTTGTTTCCACCACCTGTTCCGACGTCTATTCATCAGCTCCACCAACCTCTCCCAAAGGGACTACTTACTGGTAGGATCATAAGCAGGAGGAGCATTTGCACTACTTGCTTCTCTCTCCAACCGCTCAGCTTCTCTTGCCTGCTGCCATTCGTATCCATGCTCATGATCTCCACCACCTTCTTCGGCACGGTAGTTGTTTGCCTGAGAAGGCTGATAAGTCTGAGCAGGAGCTTGTGGGCCATACGAATTCGTTTGCTGGAATGAGGACTGAGGAGGTGGGGGGTTGTGGGAGTAATCGTTTCCATTGTTCGTATACGGATTGTAGCCGTTATTTGGGCCATTATTGTTTTGTGCGTAGGGTAATGCCGGGGGTTTATGATGTGCGAATCGTTTCTGGAGTTGTCTTCCTGTCAGCCTAATTCTATGTTGAACTACAAAAGACGACATACTTTCTCTTCCAGTAACCACAGAGTAGGAAGAGTAGGAGCACACCTGAATTGTTAGTTAACCCTCGATCTCAGGAGGATTCGGACGACTTGCCAGCGGCGATACCAACTCCAATACCGATCCTTGCGCCATAGCCTAATCCACTACTATTACATCTATATGGGTTTCCATATCGATTGTAGCAGATTTCACTCTGCGCCTGGACACCACTAAGAGCAGTGAGCCCAAGTGCTAGTAGTGTTATTGTAGACATGATGTAATGAAGTATCAAGTATGAAAGAGAGAGTGATGGATCGACACCCATCTATATGAATGGAATATAAGCCGAAACAATGCAGTGTCATAATAAACCATTTAAATTACTCAAAGTGGTAATCAAGTAAGCTTATCTTCAGGGTAAATTATAATACTATTACTTGGCATTTAAAGGGGTACTGTATGACGCGTTGAATTTGGAATTGATCGTCACAGAATGATGATCATCAGAGTGTCAAAGCTGTGGCGCTATTACAAACCGGGGTATGATCGAGGTGGAGCAATGGAGAAAGGGTGGGTGGAAGTACGGTATTGTATTGTATAGCATATACAGTAGTGTTCATGTAGTAGTAATAGTGTAATGTAGAAAACCTCACTTTCCAGCAATCATCTTCGAAATCATCTCCTCCATCCTCAATTGACTCTCTCTAACTTCCTTCAATTCCTCTTTCAAGCCCTCGACTTCTGCTTGGCTCGCCTTACCAGTAGCACTAGAGAATGGCGGTCGTGGACGATTACCCTTTGACCCAAAGCCAAAGACTTTAGCAAGTGGACTGCCTGGTACTGCCTCTTCATCGGATGATTCATTGATACTAACGCTGGAAGCTTTCGGGGGTGTTAGGGTGCCATTAGGGGGAGGTGGGGCTGATTCGAATACAGAGCTTATGATGATTTCGGAACCGCTTCCCAGGAATGAGCTAACATCAGCACTCCATTCCGCGGCACTGTTTTGAGTAGCTTACTCAAATAGTCCAGGGTTGACAAGTCGATCGATAGATGCAGGAGCCTCCAGGCGGATAGATCTCTTTGACCGATATTCCCATCGCTCATATACCGAGATAGCAAGTAGGATAGGAAAGCTCTATTCGTTAGCTGCATCGCCACTAACGCACCGGACAAGTGGGTTAGAAAAGGACATACGGTAAGGCGGATACAGAAAACATTGATGGTATGTAGTGTCCTAGGTGAACAGACATAACTGAGCGGAGAGAGGAAGACGAATGCGAGGATATTGAGTGGGGGGAGGTACGAAAATATAGCATCGGATTTGACTCCCTCGACAGTTTTGACTACTTTCTGGAACAAGTGCTATTGGTCAGCGATCACTGAGATCCATAGAGCGAAGGCTGGAGTGAGGAGGGCGTAGGGCTGAGGATAGGGATTGAGACAGCGATCGACACCGAGAGGAGACAGACTAAGGTAGAAAAAGACTCACTTCCGCTTGAGCATTTGCATTGATATCCGCAAACTCATTCGACAAAATCGAAATAAGGATAGTGATCAACATGATATTACACAAAACAGCATAACCAATCAAGACTACTGGTCCGAAGATTGGGTGAAATTGAGGACCAGCTGCGAAACCTAGGTATGACGACCCGAGAAATATTTGCCTGTCGTCAATCTACGAACTTGTTCCAATAGAGATTGGTGGCATTTGAAGATCTTCGAAATATTACTTACAGCATTAACCAGATAATCTGCTTGACTGTCCATGTTCCCCTACCTAATGTCCAGAGGGTGAAGCAGATTCCACTGAACGCCAGGACTAGATTCAGGCCCGTGCTAGGATCAAACAGAGGAACGGGACGTACTGGTAAGACCCATGAAATTGACGAATTTGGCAATCATCCCTTTGAGCTGATTGTCAGTGACTACTGGGGGGGAGCCGAGCGAAACACGGGTGTGTAGCTAGGTCGGAAGGTGGGGAACAGGAGGACAACTCGAACCAGTAAGGTGTAATCTGTCAAGACGATATGTCCGGGCAGTAGTCATGATGAAGAGAGGTCAGGAAAAGAGGAGCGAATCGGAGAGAAGAAAAAGGGAAGTAGAAGAACGGAAAGACGTACAGCAAGAATAACGACATTATCCTTAATAACATAAAAGACGAGTCTTGGAAACAATATGCAAGCGGCACAACTCAAGATATCGAATGCGAGATCGGATGTTTTAGGTGAATCGGAAGCTAAGCCGAATATTCGTAGAGTTAGGTAGAGGAGGAATACCGAGATCTAATTGTTAACCTCCGTCTACCTCAGATTTAGGCATGTTCCAAGGTGACTTACATAGGCTAGATCGAATGCGTTCCATGCCTTTTATCAGCTTCGTTTCGAGCTTCGTGTTCGAGAAAGCTTACATTAGCGGAATATACTACTTATCAGCTCTTCCCCAGCTCTTCCCTTTCGTAAATACGTCAAGGAGGGAAAACATACCAGTCCAGCCGTGTTCCTTCGACGCGGCAAATTCATCAAGCATGAACCCAAATGTAACCACCACGAAAATCGCCTCGATGGGATGAACGTGATCCAGCTGTTTTACTGATAAGTCAGCATGATTTTCGCGCCTTGAATCGTTACCGTTACGTGCGAGTGAGTAGAGATCACAGATAGACAGGGCAATAGAGCAAAACCCTGGACTCGACGTGATGGATAGAGTAAAAAAGGAACTGGAACTCACCGGCAAGAGTAGCTACGAAGAGACTTAGGAGAATCACAAAACTAGTAAAATCCAACCATTTCCTCCATTTTGGTACTCTCAATCTCTGATGATCCAGCCAGCCGGACTCATATGGATTATAAGTATACACCTCTACCAGTTCCTCCTCCTGCGCCTGGACTTGGGCTCGAGCTCTCGCAGGCTGGGAGTGGGAATCAAGGGATGAATGAGAAGGTCGACGTTTGAGGCGAGTTCGGTCTGATATGTAGGAATCGGAAATGAGTGCTCTGGATGAAATTGGGGAATAGACTAGATGACCGGTATAGATTTGTCGGACTAGGTGTTGGATTAGGGGAAGGGAAAGGAAATGTTTTGAATTGGAAACAATTGCTAACTGCAAATCAGCTCCTCGACAACTCCTCGACAACCCATGCTCTCCAACAAACCACCTGGCGGGACATGAAACGCTCATATCCTTCGCTAAACTGGTCTTGCATCCATCATATTACTCACCTCCAATGCACTCCCCCTCATCTCCTCCACATCAGCCCTATCATCCCCTACAAGCCCCCAAACATCTTCTGGAGCACCATCGAAAGCGCACCATCCTCTGACCAGCGAGCCTACTAAGTCCGACTCCTCTGGAGGAGTGGGGTAGGATCGAAGAACCTTGCCTGTTCATTAGCATTTTTCTGAATGCGCTTGAAAGTCCGCTTGAATACTGAGATTGTAAGATTGCAGATGATTTTAGCGACAAAGAGGAGAAAGTAGACGTACACGCTAGTAGTTCACAGAATGCAGCTCGACTCGTCTGAAGTGGTGCATAACTCAGATCACCGGATGCTAGAGTGATAAATTGGATACTATCATCAGCGCCCTGGCCCAAGTATCTTCTGTATCCTTTCTCTGTGCAGTTCACGCTCCGTATCCTATCCTATCGTCTCGGAACCGGTATCGGTGTTCATCTTCTGAGCAGAGGAATGATCACATACCGATTCGCCATGAGAGCATATAAAATCATTCCTAATCCCCTCCCATCCTCCTCACCCGCCTGTCTAACTCCAGATCCAGCTTCAGTATCATCTCCAGACGAAGGCACTAGGACAGGTACTTTCAACCTATCCCCCGATTTCACTTTCTCCTCAGCTATCTTAGGACACAGACGCTCGACGATTGGTCGGACTACTGTGTAATTGACCGGAGGGGAATTCAAGGCTTCCCATGTAAGGGAAGTATCTATTGATTTGGTGATTGTGTTGTGTAATTCATGGATTAGGCCGTATACCGTCTGAATCTCTGTTCCGTCTGAGTTGGCTGATGAGGGCTTTTGACCTGGAACGGTCGATTTTGACATCGTTGTTGGTGGTCCAGTATAGATAATGGTCAATGCACCGAACTAACTGACTTTGAGAATCTCTGACGCGACGTCGATCTTCCCCGCGTTTACCCCATTCTACTATGTTGCAGGCAGTCATTTTGTTCAAGGAAATTCTGTTGGGGACAGGAAAACAGGCAGACATGAATGACAATACATACACGATACAGTATTACAATTATTTTGATGCCAGGCCTGCAACAAGCCACCCTTAATTCCGGACATTATCAACATCGTCAAACCACCTGATCCCCTATTCGCCTGATAGGTTGATGAGGTAGCGGACGACCAGGCAGCCAAGCAGCCTGGCAGGCTAGCCCGTTAAACCCATTACAGCCGTACAACCCGCCCATAATAGATCGACCAATTCCCTACCCCTCTCACTTAATCCAGTCCCTCTCCATTCTTCGTAACCCGTAGGACCCCATGCCGATTCTCCTACACAGAATCCTAACCTATCCAAACCCTCTAGTACGAATTCGACTCCTTGCGATCTAGAATGACAGACCGCAACGACTGTCGATATAGTTCGTCCAGCAAGTATCGTGGATGTAGGAGCGGTAGAGCCAGAGAGAGATGAGGAAGTAGTAGTGTTTGTTTGAATGGTTACTAAACGCGGTTTAGGGAACGCAGAATCGACCGATACTGCTACTGGTCGAGGGGCGGGGATAGAAGAAGGTTGTGGTGAAGGCGCTTTAGTCCGATCGGGAAACGATGATTGTGGTAAAACACTATCAATCTCGGATTTCAAATCGTCAATATCGACAATCCTCGCTACAACCCTAAATGACCTAAATGGTAACGGGTGCCTAGGGGCTCGAGGGGTATCATCTACCGAATTCGATTTCGTAGGTGTTTTAACCACTTCTTTATCCTTACTCGCTCTGCGACGTAATAGCTTTTGGAATTTCGGTAAAGAGGAAGTTGGAGATTGAGGAGGAATATTATCGGTTGAACCAAGTGTTGAACGTGTATTGGGTGTTGTGGCTGTTCTTTGTCGATCCCTGTCTCGTTCGAATTCGCGGTCGCGGTCGCGATTATCGACTTCGCTATTGAACGGGACATACCATACCAACAAAGCCGTTCTTTGATCAATAGTTGCCGATATCGCATCGTCATCGATTGGTTCACCAGTGTGACAATCAAGTACCATTGCGACCGCATCATCTGGAACTTCAATCCAAGCTTTCCCTTGTCTCCAATTGAGCGATCCACTACCTCTTCGAGAATCCCCTTCGACCGATGAGGTAGCGAAAACAGGTCTCAAGCCAGGTTCATCGGATGCACTTGTCCTCACTGAAGAAGCGGTTGCAGTGGTGGCGGAAGAGCTAGTCCGTTCACCTACAACAGGTGCAGTAGATGTCGTGGGTGAAGCAACGGGCGGAGGAGTATTTTTACCAGAAGGATGGATCCAATCGGGATTATGAGAAACTCCAGACCAACTATGCGCTTGTTGTCTTTCCCTCTCCCTCTCTTCTTTCTGAGCCTTCTTTTCCTCGTACTGCGCCAAAGAGTTCTTGAAGGGCGCCATGATTCCACGTTTGAAGAATCCAGCCTTCTTGTCTTCTTTATCACGCTGTCCATCTTTATGGTTCTCTTTCTCTTTCTCTTTCGGTTCCTTGTCTTTATCCCTTGATCGAAGTCGATAGAGTTTATGCGATTGAGAAGACGAAGATTGAGTTCGATCCGCAAGTGATCGCTCTCTATCTTCTTCACCTTTACTAGCACTTCGGCCCTTTTTCATAACAGGTGGATGAAGGGGTACAGACGAAGATAGCTTGGGGGTCATTCCAGAATCGGAACTATCCAATCTCATAGCCCTGGTCGCTTCAGATATACTCACCCTCAAGCGATTCGTGAATGCTCGAGGAGGTTCCAAAGATTGTCGACCAGATCCGAGATTTGGGATATATGCAGGTTTCGTCCCTCCAGCTTCGCCATGTGCCGCTTTTGTCGTTAGGACGAACTTGTCAGAAGTTGACTTCACTGGAGCTGAAGAAGCGTGTTTGATTCCAGCGACATAATCCATTTCGTATTCGCATATCCCTTTTCGACTTGTCCTCCATATCGTTCCTGTCTTTTCGGATCGTACTTCACCATTGGCATAAACGTCATATGTCCCTGCACCTGGCGAGTCCCATACGGATCGAGGTCCTTCGCCACGTGAAGGCGAAACAGGGGCTTTAGCCCTAAATGTCCATTCCCCACGACGTCCTCCGTATTCATCATCGAATTTGCCGACAAATTTAGCGAATGAGTCCTCGTCATCTTGTCCGAGTTTTAGTGTAGTGGTATTGGAAGACATGGCAAAGGGGGCGATGGCGTCAATAGCTGCATTTGTCGCTCTCTTTCCACCGAGCTGGGCACGCGAACCAGCCAAGATAAAATCGATATCGAATTCAGTAACGTCGACGGGTATAGGCGGGTGAAGGGAAGGCGGTAGAGGATGAGGTAATGGTTCGGCTTGGAGATTACGGGAACTGAGTAGATGAGATGCTCGCTGAAGTGCGAGGGTCGAGGGGAGTAGTCGTGGTCCAGGATCAGAGAGTGGTAGTAATGGAGGTGCTGGTCGGATAGGAGCAAGACGCTAGAAGGTCAGCAATTACTCCATCATGACACGAAAAACTCACATCAAGGTCGTATTCGTCTCTTCCTTCTTCACTGGAATACGATTGCCCTTCCTCCGTCACAGGCAATTCATCCCCTAAATGCGTATTCCTTCTCGAAGACACACTTCTCCCCAAGCCAAGAGACGGGATTGCGATAGGTAAACTACCCCTCCTAGGTCCAAATTCATCCTCACTCATAGGACTTGGTAATATCAGTGTAGGTGCCGAACTGGCCGCCAATTCTGGTTCAAACTGTTTAGCAGCAGCTGCCATTCCCAACTTTTCCCAGAGCATCAAGCTAGGCCTTCGATTCGTAGGTGAAGAAGGTAAGTGACCTGGACCACCTATTGATAATCTATCCCTTGCCCTTCGTCCATCAGCCCCATACGTAGCGGCTATGAATGCTCTTTGTTGTCTTTCCGCCTCTTCTTGCTCTTGTTCTTGGAACACATCCATTCGAACTTTTGAAGCGCGACGCGAAGGGGAAATCTCGATTGCTTTCAATGCGAATTGAGCAGCACTTGCCGGGGTTGGGGTTTTATCGGTCGCTGAACCGAATTTATATTCCTCGTCCGGTAAGGCTTCGTCCCCTACACTTCCCCTTGGAGGTTGTAGTGACGGGTTCCAGCGAGGACCTGTCCATCCTCCATAGTGTAATTGGGGCATACTACCGCGACGAGCATCGGAAGCTTGCTGTTGCTGTTGCTGGAGTGTACGAACGCCATTCGAGGTATGATGACGCGTATGTAAAGCCGAAGGATGGCGTGTACCATCACTGGTTCCAGGTCGACGATTCTTGGGATCAATCTGAGAAGGTTGACCAAAGACCCCATTGGCATATGTACGCGTAGGCGAGGGCGGTAGAGCCTGACCGATAGACGGTGTCAGTGATGACCTGCGCCTTTCTGAATTGAATCCAATAGGGAACGCAGGCGCTAATGATGATCTCCTTCTTTCCCTGCCTCCAGCACCGGCGACATTGAGATTCAACTGTGAAGGACGTGACAAGGTCAATGTCGAACTTGAACTAGCTCCACTTCCTCGTCTTGCTTGTGATGGGAATCCTTCGGGGAATGCTTGAGTAGGCGTAGGCGCGAAGCCTACGCTCCTGACTGGACTATGCGGAGTCGTGCCGTAGGTCATTTGAATCGGTGCAATAGGTGAAATGACATTCAGGCCTAGCGGTGTTTGAGATCCACGGCGCGGGTGATGGGTATGTATGAATTCAGGCGGATGCGTGACGGAAATGACGGATGGGTTTGGAGGCGCTGATGAAGGTGATATTGGCCTGAACATGAGCTATACTCGTGATACACCATGCCATTCCATATCTTGTCATGCCAAGCCGTGTAAACAGGACGGGAAACTATTTACAAGGTGGAACAGAGACATGGAGAATTGTAAACTTACATGTCTTCTTCTTGCGATTCACGCCTATCATCCGCGTCTGTGTAGTTCCGTGGTGTCAATCCAACTCCTCTCGACGTATGACTAGGTCCAGCAATTGCATTATCATCCATACTGTAACCCGTACTTGTTGCGGTCGTCGATGTCGAAGGTGTAGGAGTAGAAGCTATTCCGAAAGTCGCTGTCGTACCGGATCGAGGTGAATGACCCATGGCCGTCGGACTATATCCCGTAGGCGTTACGAATGTCATGCTGAGGGATTATCTCTGAATGAAAGGTCGAGGAGACGGATAAAAGGATTTGCACAGAGAAAGGAAGGAAGGGAAACGAGAGTTTGTTTTATTATCGTATATCGTCCATTCGCGCTATTCCATCCACGGTCCCAGTGTGCCAGTCAAAGTCGGGTCGGGATGGTCCAAGGAGACGAAATCTGTACAAGGTGTCGAAGACTTTGACTTTTGTGACGATATCGCGTATAGTGTGTAGTTGTCTAGTCGAGGAAGAGAAGGCAGTTGATTGATTGTGGCAGGCACCGTCTTGGGAATAGCGTGAATAGATTGGGTATTACCAGAAGTTGGTGTTGCTGATTGGAACACAGACTTGAGCGAGGAGCACAGTGACGCAGTCTTGACGTATCTGTCTACACAATGTGGTGTTGGTGATAGATAGCTAAGTGGCTGGCTGGCTGGCTATTGTCTTTGTGTATGGCTTCAATCGATGGCTGTTCTGTTCTGACTTGCTGGCTCACTCAATGTGGCACTCTATGTTGACCTCTCAGGGCCCGATGATTTTCCACTTATAGATACCCTGAGTAAAAGCAAATTTCACTAAAATGGCTGGAATAGCTCAGGGTAATCCAGGTAAAACAAGATTTCGTTCCTGATATTCTATAACCGAAAGGCAAATTGCCCGGGGCACGTGATGATTAATGCCCCTTTGCGTTAACCCTACTGTACAGTACATCTCTACTGTACTCTCTTGGGGGCCATTTGAGGAGAGAAGAGAAGACAGAGAATAGGTAACGACAGGCACCCGGTTTCGACCATCCCAACTGATTCGAAACTCTAACTTTGTTTCCTATCCGTCCTGGACCCGCCGACACGAGTGAGCAGCTGTCCAGGCTACCATCCGATCGGGTTAGAACGCCTACTAATAAGCGTCTCGGCCTGACTCATTGCAAAACCAGATACAGTAGCCGGCACCGGCATTGGAATCATCAGTACCTTTGACCCGAATTCATATATTGTGGCGGATACCTATACAAAACAGCCTCCGGTTCTCCTTTCTCAGTTACATAGAATTGCTCCCGGATACCCTTGAGTCAGTGACTTTGACAGCAGTAGTGAACATAGCGTAATTGCTCGGCCATATAGAAGCTGATAATCCTTCTCCAGTACCCGGGAGTAGCAACGGACATTTTCCGAAACGTGATCGGTCAAGTCGCCGAAGGTTCCCCTGAACTTGCTGTGTTCGCGTGGTATTTCCTCACATGGGTCTCTAGATCTCTTTGCGGGGCGTTGTAGATAATCTCTTGGCTTCGGCACATGAGTGGCATCGATGAAGACGGATCTCGGCCAATAGAAAAAGTACCTGCATGTTGTCAGTCGGACCAAGATAGCGTAGCATGGACATCTCTTACGGAATTACAAGATACGGTCACCTTGGCATGGTGAAGCTTAACTGCCCAGATGTCTGCCCTCCTTCGGTTATTCATAACGTATGAATCGATGATACTACACTGCGGTGTCGAGGCACTGATCGGCCTATGCACGCAATGCTGAGCAGGGATTCATGATATGCCAATGCACTACGAAAATGATAAAATGACCAAAATTCCAACTGATTCTTCTTCACTTTCCCTCCAACGACTCGTTGTCCTCCCCTCCTTGACCCCGTAGTCTCATATGAGCGCGCTTACATCATTCCTCCCATACCTCCCATTCCAGGCATTCCACCTCCCATACCCATACCAGCAGGAGGTCCCTTCTCTTCAGCATCAACAACACAGCACTCGCTCGTTGTCAATAGGGAGGCAACACCAGAAGCGTCGACCAGTGCGGTTCGAACAACCTTGAGAGGGTCAAGGATACCAGCAGCAATCATATCCCTGTATTGAGAAGTGGCGGCATCGTATCCCCAGTTGAATTTCTCCTGTGTTGCGTATTCCTCGGAAAGCAGTTTACCGACTACGACTGATCCTTCTTCTCCTGCGTTCTCGACGATAGTTCGACAAGGACGTAGAATGGCATTTCGGATCATCGAAACACCTAGCTTCTGGTCAAAGTTGTCGACCTCAAGGGTGGCGAGGTGGGCGGATGCTTTCTGCAACGTTCAGCATATCATACGAGTGAGTCGATGAAGTTACGTACCAAAAGAGCGGTTCCTCCTCCGGGAACGATACCCTCCTCGACAGCAGCTCGGGTAGCGTTCAAAGCATCATCGTATCGATCCTTCTTCTCTCCAACTTCGACCTCGGAAGATCCTCCAACCTTGATGACGGCGACACCACCACCCAACTTGGCCAATCGTTCCTGCAACTTGGTCCTGTCGTAATCGGAAGTTGTAGTATCGTTAATGACACCCCGGATCTGTTCACATCGGCCCTGAATGCTAGCCTTCTCTCCTTCACCATTCAATAGGATAGTGTCCTCCTTGGTGATAGTGACTGATCCGGTGGTACCAAACATTTCAGGGGTGGCTTTGTCAAGCTTGACATCGAGTTCCTCGGTGAATACAGTTCCACCAGTCAAAATGGCGATATCGCCTAGGATGGATTTTCGGTTATCACCGAAACCAGGTGCTTTAACGGCAGCAACTTGAATCTGACCTCGAAGTTTGTTGAGGATGATAGCGGCTAATGCCTCTCCGTCGAGATCCTCGGCGATAATCAACAAAGGTCGTCGAGTCTGAGCGGCAATCTCGAGAGAAGGAAGAATGTCCTGTAGAGCAGAAATCTTCTTTTCGGACAAGAGGATGAATGGTTTCTCGAGTTCCACACGCTGGTTCTTGGTATCGGTGATCATGTAGGGGGAGAGGAATCCTCGGTCGAATCGCATACCCTCGGTAATCTCGATCTCGTCCTCGATCGTTCGGCCCTCCTTGACAGTGATGACACCTTCCTTGCCGACCTTCTCCATGGCCTGGGCGATGATGGCTCCGACGTGAACATCTCCGTTGGCGGAAATGGTGGCGACCTAGATATAAGCTGTTGCCTCTTTTCTGTCATACTGCTGACTCACCTGAGCAATCTCTTCGCTGGTGGTGATATCCCTCTTGTTACCCTCCAAGATTTCAAGAACCTTGTCAACAGCCTTCTGAGCTCCACGTCGTAGATCCATAGGGTTGCATCCAGCAGCAACGTTCTTGACTCCCTCGGCGTAGATTGCTCGGGCGAGAACAGTTGCAGTAGTAGTTCCATCTCCGGCAGTGTCGTTGGTTTTGGAAGCAACGTCCTGAACGAGTCTACAGGTCAGCTTCCGCTGTGGATAGCTGAAGAGAAGACCTACCTGGCACCGAGGTTCTCGACGGGGTCTTTAAGGGTGATAGCCTTGGCTACGGAAACACCATCTTTGGTAATCTTGGGTCCACCAAAGCTCTGGCCTGATCATCAGCTCTGTATCATCACTTGATGTATTAGACGTACCGATGATGACGGTTCGTCCCTTGGGTCCAAGAGTAGCGCTGACGGCCTTAGCAAGGATATCGACACCCCTCAACATTCCCTGTCTGGCATCATTCCCGAAGATGACATCTTTCGATGCATATCCTCGAACAGACTGAGCAAGTCGAGCAGGTCGAGGTAGAGCAGATCGGGATCGAAGGAAGTTCATTATAGTACTTCTTTTTGAGTGAGTGATATGGGTGGAAGATGATAGATGATAGATTATCGAAAAAGTCTAAATGGCGGTATAGTAATCGTAAAAGTAGCCGGATAATATCGTGAGAAAGTTAATAAGCTGGATTTCCGGTTTCTAGGTGGTTCTGGACCGACTTTTGTCCATTTACTCAATAGTAGTATAGTATAGTCACTCACATCAACTCATAATGGTAGGCTAAATGGATCAGAGGACATTGAGCACAACTGATATTCAGTCTGCAACATTCAAGTCTATCAGATCCCTGCAACCCCTATTCGATCGAGTCCTCGTTCAGCGATTCAAAGCCGAGACTGTGTGTCCCGCTTCTATACGATTGGAATACTCAGAAACTGATATAACAGAAAACGGCAACTGGAATCTTCCTTCCTTCATCCGCTACTGCCTCGCCACTACCAGAAGCTACCGTCATTGCAGTCGGTCCAGGTGCACCAAACAAGGAAGGTGTTTTACAGGCTGTATCGGTAAAAGTTGGAGATAGGGTTTTGTTGCCTGGATGGGGAGGATCGCCAATTAAGGTCGGAGAAGAGGTGAGTTTATCCGCTGATAGGGCCGAGATGTATTTGGTGGAAGGGAGCTGATGGGTAGGAATACCACCTTTTCAAGGATCAGGAGATCTTGGCTAAGATTAACGAGTAGACAATTCAAAAGGCATAGGTAGGCCTCAAGGCTCTCATCATTCTTTGGCATGCATCCATCACCGCTCTTCACAATCTAGCTGCGAGCACACTACGGTTGCGGGGGATGGCCGAGGTTGTGTAACGTACTCGCCAGAACCAGGTTTACAAATCCAGATACTTTTCAACATTATCCGGCGATTTCAACGATTTCCTCTCACTCTCAACCCACACACCAACATCACAAAGCTCAAAACCCTCGCACTTTGCTCTTTCAAAATTTCGTACCGTGGCCCTCGCTCCAGCATCAGTCGTAAACGTACCCCAATGAATCCCCACACTCGCCTTTGACCCGAGATCTCGGTGGATCAGAATAGCATCTTCGGGCGGGGAGTGAACGTGTCGAGTCAACGCATTGTGATTGAGGCGAATATGAAGGAGAATCTCAAGATATGGGAGACATGCTCCAGCGGCGATTGGTAGTAGAGCGAGATCCGGAGCGCCGAGTCGAGTTTTGATTTCTACATTGATCAATTAAAGATTAAACATGATCTGGGAGGGTACTCACCTTTGAAAATGGGACAGATTGGACCGGTAGGACTAGATCTATAGCCGGTATCACTGTCATCAATTCTAATCTTGATCGAGGAACGATTGAAGACATACCCTCCGAAATACACTTTATAGTGTCTACCATCGGGAAGAGAGCAAGTCAAATACCAACTCGCCCATAATGTCTGATTTCGATGTAATACACTCCTACCTGAATTATGTTGCGCAGGACAGCATGTAGCAGTGATGTGAATATCATTCGTAAGTGTCCTTTGGGAGAATAAAGTGGATGTGGGGCTGAGAGGAGCGTCATCTTCGGTAAGTTCGAAAGTAGAGCTTGGGATGATGGTGTTGATCTGGATTTCTTGCGGTAAATACTGGATCGAGGTATCTTTAGGGAGATGCTGATCAGAAGTGATGATGGTGGACTCATCCCACCAACCAAGCTCTTGGATTTGAGGAGCGGGAACACCAATGCTGATGAGGATTTCCTTGACACCAGTAGGAACTAGGTAACGGACATTTGGGTGATAATTCTGAATATCAAGAATAGATTGTTTGTCGAGGTGATCGTCTTTTATCAGCTCCTTCCTGAAGGACCGAGGGAGGGGGGCACATACAATGATCATGAGAGATGATGACCAGGTTGACGTCCAGTATATCCTGGACTCGACAAGGCGGAGGTATACGCCTCTTTGGTCCAAACAGTCGACTGGGTGAACATCTATCGTAAGTCTACCTGCATAGGAGGGTCTATCCTCCCCCTGGGTAAACGAGGAGGAGAGTGGGAGACATACCGATCAGAAAAGATAGGATCGAAAAATATACCGTAATTTCCACCTGGAATTGGTAGTTGAAGGTAACAAGAAGCATGACCTAACCACATCGTTCTAGGTTCGGTTGTTGGTGTTTCGAAATTGGGGATATGCACCATTGGAGCGGGAAGGCTAGGAAGCGATCGAGGAGAATGATCGATCAGATGGGTGAGGAGGTGTAAGAAGGGGGGTTTGGTATATGATGTCCAGGGGTTCGTATATTTAGACTGCTTCATTCTACTTAGACTCTTGTGTCGTTTGTTTGTATGTGATGGAACGGACGCATACTGCCAGTAGACGTTCTGGCATTAAGTATACTCGACCATTCATCAATACCCCTATGCTATTGTATGAAAGGATGGCAGTGAATCAGGTGTGATATCCGTCAAAGAGGCCTTGAAAGGACAGCGCCACCGACAGCTGCATTACGATCCGAAATGGGATGAGCTTGGTGATGGATTAGGGGTGATCAAGTGGGTGCGTCTGGACAGCGTCGATCTGCTTGCAGATTGTGTCCGACAGGTCAGGGAGATGACCGCTTCAGTGCGCTCTGATCACTGGCGATGGAAGAAGGACAATTCGAGGAAGTTGCCTCACAGACGGGACCACGACTTCCTGTCATGCTGAACTGATCCGCATTTGGATCGCTCATGAATATCCTGGTCCTCCTAGTCTACTTACGATAGTGCAGATCGCCCAGATTTCGAATGTATTCAGATATATCTGCCACACCGCCGGTTACGCCCACTATTACATCACTCACCACCGTTGCCGTCTTCACGATTTCACATATAATGCTCCTGGGCGTAGGTATAGATATACTCTCCCTGACTCGTTTCCAAACCCTCATCACCCGCCGGACAGCTCAAAAAGTAGCTTCGCGAATATGTTCACCGACTGAATATAAACGATTTCAAATTCTCCCTTCGACTACAACAAACTTACAATTCCTCAGTACAAGGTCAGCTTATCTTTCTATATTTCACAGAACTAGACTGATGTCAAGATGGGTATTGAAGGAAGCAGCATATAAATCACTCTCGGCACATGTACCACTTACTTGGAAATCACTTGAAGTGGATCATTTACCTTCTGGACAACCTATTATCCGGTATCAACCGGAGGATACGACTAAAGGCAGGAATGCTGAGATGATAGGGATGGGAGTGGATTTGATGTGTACAATCAGTCATGATGCTGGTGTGGTTGTTGGGGTTGTTATTGCCCAGACCAAGACTTGAAGAGTAGTACAGCGGATCGATGTGACCATTGGTTTTTGGACGGTATTGACGATATCTTCCGGCATGGTCCAGGCCACGACTCGACAACTGCGACAAGCCACTTTATGTAGTGAGGCTATTCGTCACACCAGGTACGGTCGGCAGTACGAGACATCGAGATTCTTTAGGCAATAGTCGCCCTTGATGGGTATAATTCGAGCCGCAGCCCCGAAACGATCAAATCAAGTTGGCGCCGACACACGAGCTGGGCGATCAGATCAGGATGTCATCGATGGATCCGAATCGGGAACTCAAGAGAGAAGTTGGTGGAAAGGGGCCGAGATACTGGACTGGGGGAGTCGGCAACTCTCGCAAAAAGGTGGATCCGGTCGAAGGGATAATTCTGCAGGTACGGCGAGGAGGCTACCATGCGAGCTCAACGCAACTTTCGAAGCGCAGATAGCTCGAACACGAATAAAAACGAGAGAGGAAGAAATGCATAGCTATCAAAGTTGACTTCCAAGCACTAAGTTAGATTACGCCAAAGACCAAAGATCATAGATCACAACCAGAGCTCAGACAAGCTACAAGGTCAAATCAATATCTCCTGTACCCTGATATATCAGCTATTATCCCGGTTATAGAGGCCATTATAGCTCACCGTGAGAAGGTGAATGTCGACCTTGTTGTTGCTGCTGCTGCTGTTGGGCTTGCTGCTGGAAGAGAGATTGTTGGAATTGATTATATTGTTGATTTGGGTGATATTGATGTTCTTCGATTGATGATACTGGAGAAAACAATCTTTGGGGAACCGGAGCTGGACCTCCGTAGATTGCTGCTTGTTAGCCTTTATCACATGTCTCAGACAAGAAAGCAATCTTCAAGCTGGACATACCTGGGTCATAATCATCCCTCTGCCTACCCATACTCAAACCACTCATCCTTCCATCAATCCTAACTCCAGGTGATCCAACATGTTCCTGTCCACCTTGTCCTTGACTATGTCCCCAATCGGTAGAAGATCCATAACTACCCACAAAACTCGCCACCTGCTGAGCAAGCGCACTAGCACGGGAATCACCAGTATGTTGCGAATGTTGTCTTTGAGCAACTAGCTGTTCTTCAAACTGTTGATTTTGACTTTGATGTTGTGGCTGTGACTGCATTTGCCTTCCTCCGTTTAGAATAGCCAATGGTGTAGGAGGTGCCCAATCACTTTGATCTAAGTGACTTCGACGAATTGCGAATGGCGATTGACCCCGAGAAGTCGAATAGGGTGATTGAGGTTGTTGGGCTTGACGAGCGAAATCAAATCGACTAGTAGTACGTGGTTGTTCCTCTTCTTCTTCTTCCTGTACAGGAGTCTCATTACGAGTTCGAGATGGTCCAGCAACTGCCGTAGGGGTATCATTACTCATATCGAATGGCTGGAATGTTGACCTAAACATCCCTTGGCGATTACTCTCAACAACAGGGAGAGTAGGTGACCAGATTCCTAACTCTGCCAATCCCACCAAAGTCTTGCTGAATGGCGTAGGCGTGAATGGCGAATTTGGAGCTTGATAATCGTAATCTTCTTCACTTGTATCTAGACCTAGCACAAACTCGAAATCAGGATCCGAAGTTGGGAATGTATAGATCTCGGGCTCATCGTAGGGTGAGTGTACGATGATTGGATCAGAACGAAGTGGGGCAGGCAAGGCACTATCGGCTGCCACAGACGGAGTCTGAGGAGCAGGCGAAGCAGATGAAGGACCAGCTTCCGAATCGGCAGAAATCGATTCTTCAGGCATCGAATCTTCCTCCGGAGCGGCAATGGGAGGAGCAACAGGTAGTGTAACGGGAGCCGGCTTCTCTGTTGGAACTGGTATAGGAGTCAATCCAGGAGGAGGAGTGATACCAGGTGGAGGAGCGACCGACTTCGTGTTCGTACTAGTACTAGATAATGAGATCGGTTTCTTCTTGGGTGAAGCCTGAGTACTGGGTGGATTTGTACTTTGTGATGAATCTGTTGACTTCCCACGAGCCATAGCAGTCGATAACGAGATAGCCTTCTTCTTCTCCTTCTCCTTGTCTGTCCGAGCTGAACCTATGGGTAGAACAGATGGTGAAGGTGGTGGGAATGCAGAATTGTTGGATTTGAGCGAAACGAGGTTACCAATCTTGAGCGTCTTGGGTGTTGGGGAAGCTTTGTTGAGTGGAATCGTCTTGACTGAAATGTTCTTGCCCCAACCTGCGGAATTGGGTAGTGCGGATGCTGCTCATTAGTTCTGCTCCCGTCCTGGTCCGACTGAGCTTACATTCTGGTCCTTCCGCTGCTGGTTTTGGCCAATGCGACTTAATAGTCAAAGGCGGAGGTGCAGCCTGTGCCTGTTTCTGCCTAGCCTCATATTCTGCTGGTCGAGTCAATCTACAAATCAGCCTCCTTCCCCTTGTCCAGAAAACGAAATACGTACGCAGTCTCGTAATCATCCTTTGAGAAACAATCACTATCCCCTCCCCATTCATGTAAATAATGACATCCAGGACTATCACATTTCATTCCCCTAAGAAAAGCATCACAGTACCGTGTAGTCCCATATGATGCTTTCAAGGTAGTACCGGGCGCACCGCTCGGAGAGGGAATTCCATCAAGTGAAGAAATTGCCCTCGCTGCATCTTCCCGACGAACGTAGACAATGTAAATACCATGCGAGGTCGGGTCGTCTGTCAGTGTATGTACTGCCGAGGAGGATAAAGGTGATCTATCGCGGATGTAGAGTTTCGAGATTTTACCGTATTGGCCGAAATACTCGTTTGTCCGAAGAATCGATATAGACTGAACGTCAGCTGATACCAGATGTGCAGGGACTGATATCAACTTGCCTCGTCTGGAGAGGCAGCTGGAAGCTTCATCCCGACAACATAGACCATGTTCTTCATGACGACTCTAACGCCCAACAAATGCCTTCGGCCCATAGCAGTTAATTGCTTAATGGTCTTTGCCCTCTTTGTCTTTTTCTCTTTCGCCCTCTTGACCCTGATAGATTAGCTCATTCGATAGGCAAAAAGACGTGTTGGAGTGGCCTACTCTTCGAAATCGACAGGTTGAAAAACGACAGCTTTCGCATCATATGGTCGTCGACATCCTGGACAACGCGAATCTGTACCTAGGAGCTTGTTGTAGCAGAATTGACAGATCTGAAGTTAGCTTGTTCTGAGATTCCGAGACGAAGAGCGAGTGAAGCTTACCTGCAAACCACATTGACACGGTTTGAAGTTCAAGTCTGAAAGATCTAGCGGTTCGGCACAGAGCAGACAATCTGGGTCATCCTACTTTATAAGCATTTTATACGCGTCAAGTCATTGTGAAGGAGTGTTCTTCTTCCAATCTGCCGCATCTCTTTCCAGCTCGATGGGCTCAAAAGCGCAGCATCACCTAGCGCAAAGTCTTCCGAATGATCGTCTAACGAAATGACATACCTCATCGTCACTCCAAACAACATCCTGTAAACCCTTCAACGTCTCTCTATTTACACCACCTGCGCCTGCTCCACTAGAAGTAGTACCAAGAGTAGAACCAACAGCTCTCCCAGCTCCTGAACTAAAATAAGTCGATGATGACGAAGCCATACCGGTGGCTGTAGTTGGATTTTGTGGTAATGAAGGATGTAAAGAGGGAAGGGGCATTCTTTAATCAGACGGACGGTACAAATTCCAGGGGTGTTTCAAAGGGAGTTCGAAAGAATGATGGCGGATGAGAAGGGAAGCGTGGATCGTGTATTCGGCTGCTTCTGATGTAAGGGGATTGTGGATCAAGAGAGAATAGAATATAGAATAGGACAAGAACAATACTGTATATTAGCTTTGAATCAGGTTGGATACTCAAAAGGCGGCATCCGCCGATTTCGCCACCTAGATAGATATAGAGTGGCAGTTGATCTAGACACCTACTATACGTCGCACAGGTATACATACGACGCCAAGGGGGATCCGCGAGACCAGAACGAGAGAACATATCACCAGCCGACTCCCAATATCTGAGGTGGATAGCTGAACATATCACGACTACATAACGGATAACGAAATCAACAGCCCAAGATGTCAGATATGAAAGCCTACCTCGCCTCAAAGTATGCTCTATCATCGAACAGATTCAGATGCGCTAATGCACAGATACATGTCGGGTCCTAAAGCCGAAGCGATCCTCTCCCGCTCAACAGATCCAACAATCAAGAAACGTAAAAAGAGACCTAAGAATGAAGACTATGTGACTAAACTCGAGAATGGGGATGGATTAAAGATGAGAGATGAAGATGAGTGGAGAGGACGGGAAGAGGATGTGGAGATGGGTGATGGAGATGATGCTCCCAGTACGTTGTCTCTTTAAGCCGACTGGTCAAGATGGAATAGAGGAAATTGACTGGTAGTTGTTGGGAAATCGCTGGCTACATTTCAGAAATCTAAATCTACATGGTCGACCGTTGGATCTACCTCACTACCTCTTGCTTCACAACCTGGTCCATCGAGAAGTATAGAGGAACAAGGCGAAGGGGAGGACGTTAAACCAGATGTCGAAGCAGAAGAAGCGAAAGAAAAGAAAGCATTGACGAAACGTAAAGGTGGTCTTCGAACAGCAGCTCAAATCCGCCAAGAAGCAGAAGAAGCAGCTGCTGAAAGAGCAGCTGAAAACGCAGCTAGACAAGCTGAAGAAGCTGCCTCTGGGTCTGGTACAGGTCAGGGTCAGGGTCAAGGACAGACGGTTCATCGAGATAGTTCTGGACGAATTGTTGATGTTGAAAAGATGAAGAAGGAAGCTAAAGCGCAAGAAGAAGAAGAGAAACGGAAAGCTAGAGAGAGGGAGGAATGGAGTAAAGGAATGGTTCAGAGGGAAGGACGTGAAGCAAGGGCTAGGGAAGAGAAGGAGATGGGTGAGAGGGATGTTGCTAGGTGAGTCCAAAGCGAGACGCATGCGAAGCAGCGAGTTGTCTTGCTGTAGTGGGTGTAGAGCGAGTGTGTGGCCATACACACTGCAGCAAGATAACTCTCAAGTCTCGGAGCGGATGGGGCTAATGGTAGATACGCAGATGACGTTCATATCAATCGAGAAATGAGAGAGGTAGAACGCTGGAATGATCCAGCAGCCGAGTTCCTGACCGTAAGCCCATTCTTCCTTAGCTGCCGATACTCTCCATCCCGCATGATCAGATGGATCTCCAGCGACGTTGTTTCGGAAGCATAGACTGTTGAGAGATCCCGAAGCTGATGTAATATAGAAGAAAAAAAAGAGAGGACCTAGAAGACCTAAATACAATGGTCCTAGTGCTCCTAATCGATTCAATATATTACCTGGATTCAGATGGGATGGAGTTGGTGAGTCTCGCCTTTTTTCATCTACGCTCATAAACCTCTGCAATATACTCCTGCCATCTGCCATCGTCTCACTCCCTGGCCTCTCGGCTTGACTTGTATTTCGGCCGGAACCATGGATACATAAAAGCAGACAGATCGCTGACAGTAGACCGCTCTAATGGATTCGAGAAGAAATACTTCCAACATCAAAATACAGTTGCTAGACGAACATATCAAGCTGATCAAATGGGTATGGAGGACATGTAGGCGGTCTGAGGCGGGACGCCGGGAACGGGGTTAGGGGAGCTGATCAATGACTTTGGTCCTTTGACGGATACAATTGTCGTTGTCATTGTATTGTTGTACCAGTAGCCAGCATATGCATGGAGGAGCATCTATCCATCTCACTACGTATGCAAGTCATTCCACCATATGTTATGTTATAGGAGGAAGGATAATTTAATTAAACAATTTCCGTGAATTTCTCCGAACTCCTCCGTCTATGACCCTAAACCCACGAATCGCTGTCATTGTAAATATCACCTGTATATCTCTATATCAAAAGCTCATCAAGATGCTCTCCGCACTACCACGTACATTCGCACGATCAGCTGCTCGAGCTGCTGTCATTAGGCCTGTTGCTCTAGGTGAGTCTAGGTTTCTATTCCCTTTTCAATCAGATCCACGAAAGGTAGGGTCTTGCTACAAAGCTACATGACTACCAGTCACTGCTCGTCCTCATTCTAGCCTACACGTGATTCCACCTTGCTAATCCCTAGGCCTCCGATTCAACTCTGGCCCAGGTGCTCATGCTCACGAAACCGAATCTTTCCAAGCATTCAACGACCGATACACTTCATTCTTTGCCAACTGTTCCGACTTATTTGAACTTCAACGAGGACTAAACAACTGTTTCGCCTACGATTTAGTACCAAACACTACAGTTATCACTGAAGCTTTGAAGGCAGCTAGGAAAGTAAACGATTACGCTACTGCCGTTAGGATTTTGGAGGGTGTTAAGGAGAAGGTTGAGAATGTTGGTCAGTATAAGGCTTATATTGAGGAATTGAGTCCTGTTATTAAGGATCTTGGTATGTGATATTAGGGTAGGGAAGGGTAGTGCATTAGCACTGCTTGAAACCTAGCCTGTTTTAGGGAATGGCTGGGAACTGATGATTTAGGAATCGATAGCAAGGAGACACTTTACGGCCTTTAAATTTAGAAAACTTGATTTCGATCTATAAAATATCGCATGTCACGTATATCCATCAGGGAGTGTCGTTCCGTTTCACAATGAGTATTGGTTGATTTGGTCCGACACGTTCGGGAATCGAAAACGGTGAATGTTGGCGCAGCGTGACTGACATTGAACACATGGTCTTCGCTCTCTTGCGATCAATCTCACGCTCGAGGACCAGTCCGTGGGTTCAGTGAGCTAGCGAACAAGGCATCGGTGAAATGGTCTGGCCAATACTCACTCTGTCTTTCACCAATAGAGGAAAATCATTTTCACAAGTCAATACACTAAAACACGCACTGATCTTCCACAGTTTCAATACATCCCCACCTGAAGTCTACAACAATAATAACAATAGCGAAAGCACCGTCACCAATTATCGCACAAGTAACACTCCATCCCCCTCTCCTTCACTCATTAAATCAAGTTTCACTTCCGATACTACACGAACCCTCACATCACTATACACGTCCTCTACCCAATTTCTGGGGTAAACCCATAATGGCTTAGTTGTTGATCCTCTTACCATCTTTGAAGTCCGAGAGGTCGACTAAGGTATCAGTTCCGTTACTTGGAGATAGGGGGTAACCTGCGACAGAGGTGTGTTTGGGTATGGACTTACAGTCCGTGTTTGCGTTCAATCCAGAGATATCATTTCCGTTATCATCCTTCTCGACTTTATTTCCATCACCATTGATGAAGTAAGTCTCCTTGATGGCTAGAGGTCAGCTTGGGGAATCACGAGTGGTTTGGAAAGGTATGACATACCTTGAGCCTCGGCGGGGACTTGTCGTTTGTTCTGTTGTTCGGACATCATTGATTGGGTTGGACCTGTTATTTAATTTGTAAGACTTGAATGATTGAATCGAAGAAAGATAATCTCTCAGGATGTACAGGTATATATACCCATCTCTTGAACAGATGGAACGATCTAGCAAAACATGAACCTTTGTCACTCCAGCTCCAAGTATCCCTTACCCCATAATGAACGGAGGAAGGGCGCTAGAACGCTCTATCCCCTATCCCCCATCGAAAGCCTTCTGAACCCTTTGCCCAATCCGTTTGAAGGGCTGATGGATTCCTTTCAGCAGTATATCTATGCAGTGTGGTGTAAGGGGTCGAAGCTGCTAGTATCGCCCCTCCTTTGATGGACTGCACCGCCCGCAAATCAGAGCAAGTGGGTCCGCGTGTCAAGCCCCCTCATCCTTTCGTGGATCCGATGGTACTCCCTCAAACTGGTATGAGATCCGTTGTCCAGATGGAGTAGTGGAAGGTAGTAGTGCTTTCTTGGGATTCGATCCGAGCCTATTGATGAGGATAAGGGGTAATTAGTGATCGGTGGGACTTGAAGGTGTTTCAAGCTGATCTGGCGAAATGGAGGGGTTCCGCCTGGCCGATACGATATGAGGAAGGCGATACCGAGAGGGTGCTTTATCTACTTGATTACTCATGTGATCATAGGAAGGGAGGGGTGGGATGATTTGATCGCATTTGTTAAATGATGGGGGCTTATTGCTGAAACATTGTCTAATATAAGTATACAGCCATAGTCAGTCCCGCTGCGCGCCATGGTCACTCTGTTTGAGAAATGAAATATTGAAACGTAATGTGAAAAGTCGTACATCGTTAAAATCGTAATTATGCAAATACTGTACAACCCATCTCCCACTTCTCCCCATTTCATTCAGCTTTCAGTCTTCATGTCATTTTCGCTTTCCTAACAGGTAAAAACTGGATAGGATTTCGACGCAGGTATGGCCAAGCTGGAACAGCTACCTAATCATCAGCTTCACTCAAATGTATAAGCGGATATAGGAGAGAGGACATACGAGTAGTAAGATGATGAAACCTGCTGTAAAGACTTCTAATCCTAGTAGGACTGATTTGGAAATGTATGATAGGATGAATGATACGGCCTATTATCAGCTTCACTCGCATGATGACCGGTGGAGAGGAGCTTACTGTGAGAGCGATGAAGAATGTCTGAGAGTGAATTTCGATAAGATGTTGGGAGTGGGGGTCCTATTCATCAGCCACTGTTATGGGAGATACTGAGAAACAGAGGTAGCATACAATTGCACCTTCTAAGGCTTTGACTACGGATGTAGGGAGATAATCCATTTTGATTTTGAATCGAAGAATGTGTATTGAGCGAAATCCAGCTTGAGTGAAACCTCTAGGTGTTTATGCTTTCTATCTGATTATGGTGTATCGACCAAAGTCTTTGATGGTACTCTGGGATCGGTTCTGGATATATATATCGGTCTAAGTTGGTCGATATTGGCTAGTATAACGCGGAATGAATGCCGTTGATGAGAAATTGATGTGGTTAATGAAACAGTCGGTATATGTTGTTGATGAAGTCCTATCCTTTGATTCACCGATCACGATATTGAAGGGTTGAGATATGAAGCGAGACGACCAGCCGACAGGTCTATGTATGGTGTATGATCTAGGTGTATTTATCTACTATGTCGGGTGTAAAGAGGAGAATCTGTAGAGATCAGTCGCGTCTCTACATATACTCTCTCGACAGGTGAGAAGTGGAGGAGAGGTGAGACATAAGTGCCACATGTCGGTGTTATAATTGGACCGACATGCCCAATGCGGCGTTTCAGGGCCTACGGTTAAATTGCCCCGGTACAATTACTATTAGTGGTAATGAATGACGTCAGTGGTAATATATTCAAGTCAGCTAGAATATCCAGAACAAGTCATCTCTTTGGAACGGGACGGTGAATGAGCTAATTACTACTTAACAGGCGTCACCAGTCAACGTACTCTGTACAACTACTCTCTCCTCTTATCATTCATTCAAGGACAGCTCAAAACCAATCCAACCCAACCCAACCCCCCTTAGGACACCGCCAAAACGACGTCCAGCGCAGTACAACTCGGCCTCGTTGGCCTACTTTCCAGGCCAGTCATCAAGACTTTTTTCCCATCCGAGAGAAAAGTAACTACCGAGGATACTCCTACGTCTTCATCAGACAAGGATCTCACTTCACCCAATACACTCTCCACTGTTCCATCAGCTACACCTTCTTCACCTACTCAATCAGGTGCACCGGTATTGCCCCCAATCGTAGTACCTACCGCATTCAAACAGGCAGATTTCCCCTCCAACTACTCCGAGTCGGAATCAAAGCCACAAGAGGAATTACCTAGATCGCTACCTCCTTCTGAACCTATCGTACCAGAAAACGCGGAATCTCAAGTCCCAGAAATCTACACAATGGCTACTACTCAAGATACCCACCATCACATCGGTCAGGATGAGAATGATTTGGTCAACAAGACTGAAAACTTGAGCTTTGCAGAACAAGGTCAGGCGGATGAGGCTCATGGATTGGCCAACGGCAACGACAATGTTGAGCAGGAGCACGACTTGACCAATGGTGAACATGCCAACTACGCTGCTCCTTACGACGAGGGAGCCGCTCATCTAGAGGCACCAGTCTACCAAGAGACTGCTGGTAGGGAATCCTCCGAGTATCCCCAGTCCGAGGCCAGGCCTTCGTATGTCGTCATATACTCCGTTTACACTCTCGCTGATGTTTAGGATGAGCAACAGGGTGTCCCGATCTTACATGGGCCCTCAAATCCCCATCGTCACCACTTACGAACAAGAACCCGAAAACATGTCTGTTCGAAAGCAAAAGCGATCTTCGAGCCGAGCTTCCAACCGAGATTACGAAGATGCCCAGGCTCTCGGTCGAACCCCTTCTCGAATCGCTTCCATTCGAAACAACGACCCCAACTTCGTTCGATCCCCGTCTAGGGCCGCCTCCATCATCAAGACTGATCGAGCTCAGTCTATCAAGAATGTTGAGCCTATTCCTCGATCTCCTTCTCGAGCTGGTTCCATCAACCAGGACCGGGAACACATTCCTCGATCCGCCTCGCGAGCTGGATCCATTAACCAAGATCGAGAACGACCTCAGTCCAGGATCGGTAATGCCATTGGCGCCGGTGTCGGTGCTGGTGGTGGAGCTGCTGCCGTCGGCGAGATCGTCTCTCATGACCGACAACGGTCGCTTCAGCAGCACGACCGACAGCGAAGTGTCTCTCTACACGATGACCAGGAAGATAGGTCCGCCAACCGAGCCTTGTCCCCCAATAGGCCTCAATCTTCCTTCGGCCACCGACCCCAGCCTAACCTCATGACCGTTGCCGAAGACGGCAGAGAGTCTAGGTACGACGGACGGGACTCTAGGGCTGGTGTTCTAGGTCGAAGTGGAACTGTCTTGTCCAGGGCCAACACCCAGGGAAGAAACGGAACTCTGTCAAGGGCTGCCAATGGCGGTACTGTCGGTTCTCGACGAGGTGCATTCGGTCGAGGTGCCGGTGCTTCCATCGGAACCCAGCCCGAGGAGGTCTTGGGTCGAGAGTGAGTTTACTTTTACTTGCTTGAAATCTCGCTGACATCAAGTGACATTCACGCCCGAGCTGAACTCTCTGAGCGGATCCTCGACGAAGCCACCCTTCGACGACTCTCCACCATGGAGAAGAAGGACGCCAAGCGACTCGCCAAAGTCATCAAGGCTGAAGGTAAATCCGAGTCCAAGGCCGTTACGGGCTCCATCAAGGAACTTGAACGAATGGTCAAACTCCAGAAAGAAGCCGCTTCTGCCGAACGAAAGTCTCAACTTCGACTCACTAAATGGACTTCCAAGGAACACAAGGCTAGGCTTAGGTTCCTCAAGGAGAAGGAGAGGTATGAGAAGATTGAGGGAGAGTTGAGGAATGCAGAGAACGATTATGAGGAACGAAGGGACCATGCTGGTGGTTTGACCGCTCAAGTTGCCGAGAAGACTCAGGAGTTGGATGATTTGAGAGGTCAAAAGGCCGCCGATGATGTGAGTAATTGGGTTCTTGGTGTAAGGAATTGTGCTAATGAATCAGCGAGAGAGGGAGGTCAAGTTGTTGGCTCTCAAGAACCCCGCCCACAGCTAGATCAAGGTCGAAGCCGTGACTGGTAGAGGTGAGGAATTGAAAGGGAGAGAGAGAGGTACCTATAGAAAAGGAGTCGAAAGTAGAGCGGATGAAAGGAGAGGAAGCAGTAGAAGGCGGAGCGAAGGAGAGAAGAGCAATTGTCGATATACACAAGTTTTCACATATTCACCTATAATTCCTATTCATAAAATACTTTTATACGCCACCTGTGGCTATTCTATACTTCTACTTGATACATGTTCCGAATTAGTTGAGAATGAATCGTTTGAATCCATAGCAGTACGAGTGATGGCTTTGAATGAAGGTGATTGTGGAGTCGAGTGGAGAACATGAGGTGGAGGTGAATCAAGTCGCGTCAACTGAGCAGAGTTGAATTGATTCATGTCTCTGATCTTATCCAGTCTCGACACTGTCTCATCCACTTGTATACTATATTCCAGAATCTTTCAGATGATCGACATGATATCATATGGTAAACAATTGATCTAATATCTCACACTTTATCGACACTTTCAAAACGAACGATCTTATTCGCCACTCCACTCCAGATAACCGATCATACAATGACTACCAACTTGGCAACGTTCGATAACCCATTCTGGGTTGGTCCACTACCAGAACCACTCCTATATCCTATCTCTCCATCCATTGATCGATCACTTGAACGAAAATCTCAACCTAAATCAAAATCAAAACCAAAAGCTAGACCATCTTTAGATCCTTCACCAAATAATCCATTCCTAAATTCCGATAATCCATTCTTAGCCAATTCAAGTGGGGTTCTATCAGGTTCAGGATCAGAATCTTTATTGAAAAGCTTTAGGCAATCACAAACCAAGATTAACGTAAAGGAAAGGAAAGAGAAATTGAAGAAGGAGGAGGAAGGATCACCTGTTTCAAGTATTGCTCCGATGGAATTGGAGTATACTATCTTTGAAAGGGACTTGAAACCGGCCAATATGGAGATTTTTGCAGCTCAGGAAAGGGTAGGTGGAAGTAGTCTACCACCTGACGATCTTCGAGTCGAAGGCGAAAATACGATGATCATCGTTCAGCAGGAAATGGAGATTAAAGCGGAAGATATAAGAGCGGAAATGTCTACTAGGATCAAGAAAGCAGGAAAGAGAAGATCTACCGGTGGTATCGAAACCGCGAAGGAGAGTACTGGAGGGAGAGTGATGACTCGAGCCAAGAAAGCTAGGATGAGTAAAGCCGCCATCGACATCAAGGAGGAAGCCGAGATCGAAGTCAAGCACGAACCAGTCAGCGTTGATCTCGATCATTCCCACTCGACATCGATATCCATGCTCAATTCTGAGCCTGTTGCTGTTGCCGGACGGGCCACACGAAGGGTAACTTTCGATGGAGCTTGTGAAGTACCTCAATCGAAGGCTGGACAATACGCTCGATCCTCCTTAGGTGCTTCGTCCCAAGTCGATTCTTCTATTATCGGTCCTTCGCATGCTGGACCGAGCGCCGGTCCTTCGACATCTCGATCCACACTTGATGATTCTCAACATCTTAATCCAGTGAACACGGCCTTGGAAAAGGAAGTACTCGAGGGTATATATGCAAATATGCATAATGACAACATGAATCTCGACAATACCAGCAAGGGGATACAGAAAGTAAAGGTAGAAAAAGGGAAAAGTAAGGCAAAGGGGAAAGAGAAAGAGAAAGAAAGTGTTGCAACTGGTGAAGTACGCACTGGGAGGTGGAGGAAAAAGTAAGTCTGCTGCATTCGTTGCACAAGGAGCAGAGCTGAGAGTAGATGTCCCAAAACAACCCTTGAACGATGTAAGCTCCTTGTTTTGCTGCTGTAAATGAGCTGACAATCAAGTGGATCGGGTTATGCATCAGCGAATGGTATGTCCGCTCATTTGCGATTATCGGTTTAGCTAATTGTAGTTCATGTTAGATAGGACTGACCGGATGGGATTGGTAGAGACTTTTAAGGTGGTCAGTCCCCTCTTCCTAATCTCTCACTGTGCCATATATTGACGATCAGCTCGGATCAACGGGAAACGTCTATGTAAGCGAGAAACTCGCCTACGGGAAGGGCCGGGCTGATGTTCAGACAATCAGGATTGGCCCTACTCCGACTTGTGATTGTCCAGATGCTGGTAAAGGGAATATACCATGTAAACATATCATCTTCATCTTGTACGTGTGCTTACTGCGCCCCATCTATCGCATCCCCCTTTTCTTGGCGTTCTGAAGTCACGAACCTTGACTTTACTTGCATCGTCAAGACAGGGAGCTGATTGGTAGTATCAAAGTACTCAAACTCCCACCGTCTTCTGAATACTGGTATCAGAAAAGTTTACTTGTAAGTCCGCCACTCGGGGATCAGATGTTCGAGAACTGATTTATGAACAGGATTCAGAATTGAGTGCCATCTACTCGCTTGCCCCGCCTGCACCGCAATCGCAGGTACTTGATCAAGCTAGGACTGCTTATATGAAAGCGACTGGTGCTATATCTGACGAAACGGAGTCGTCTAAAACCGAGATTGCTGGTGGATCAGGAGCGGGTGGTGGCAGTGGGAAGAGGAAAGATGCTGTCGGGGAAGATTGTCCAGTGTATGTCCCCTGTTCTTGTCCTCAAACTCTTCTTCTTGCTTTTTACACCTCTTATCTTCTTGAGTCTAACGAGTTCAACTTCGTCCGCTTGTGCTCTCCTCTCTTGATCCGAAAACGCGCGGATGACCGAATTGAAACCATAGATGCTACGAAGAAATGACAAATGCCGATGTGAGTGGAGGACTGCTAGTATGGGATGAATCGGATCTTGGGTGTGGGAAAGGTGAGCTATCTCTAACCTGGGCAGATGGAAGATGAGCTGATGTATAGCGCTTCACGCGGAATGTTTCAGGAATTGGACCATTAGCTTGGTATGCATTCCGTTTTTTTATCTCCCCTTCTACATCCTTATGATTCACTATAATGTCGAGGTTGCTAGCTGATATTAGGCATCAAAGGGGACTGAGATATCTTGCGTTTGGTGTAGATGTCCTTGGCCTTCCGGGGACATTGGGAAAAGTACTGGTGCAGGCGGAGTACGATATACCGCTGGAGGATAGTACGTTCTGACCTCATTCTCCACTTTCGTCCCTTATTATCGATTACCGTCTGCTGTTGCCCTCCCGTCGGACTTCGCACCCTCTGATGAGTACCCCCAACATCGATTGAACCTAAACTACAACACACTCTCGTTCTCAGCTTAAAGACGTGAAACGGTTGCTGACAATTCAGTATGAACATCGCCGATCTAGCGGGTGTCAGTAGAGTGCGAGATACTTCGTATGTCCCCTCCTTTTCATTCTTCCACATCGCTGGCGAGTATTTACAAAATCGATCCTGATATATAGATCGTACTATCATGGCCCGATCAGAGGTCGGAGAATGGACGAAGCGAGGTATGAAGATGATTAGTCGAGAGAGTCCCAGACCGTGAGGAGCGACGTATGTTAGCAAGAGAAGAACAATGGGGGTGAACGAAAAGAACGAACGACAAAAGCATACGAAATGGTCAGTATAGCTGGCGGTACCATGATTGAAAATAATGACACGATGGGTGGAGTGAAGTGCTTGTATCTAGACTAGTTTCGATCGTTGTAGATTCTGAATGACATTGGTTGAATATACGGAAACTACAGTCATTATCACCTGAATGAACTTTGATAGTAGAGTACACCCAATAGAATTTGACCGAGAAACGACCCAAAAACTTCGCACACAGCACCACTGTGAGCCGTGATAAGCGCAAATAATGCATGAATAAACTATAAACATGAAAGATCGTTAAATTCTAGACAATAGAGACTGGACCGTTATCATGCTACCCACGGGCACGGAAGGTAGGACTGATATAAAGTCGTAGTCGAAGAGAAATGATCAATCTCGAAACAGTGAGTGGCGGAGAGCTGGACCAAAAGAAAAAAGACATGTGATAATGATGAACATTGAAGTAAAGTGAAGTCGAGTGGCGGGAAGCGGGGAGGATCCATTGGGATTGGAAATTGGAGGCGATGATGGCAGTATTGGCCTAGAGTCCAGGAGCACCCCCATTGTAAGGAGCGACCTTTTCACTATCTTCATCACTGTTCCTCTTCTTTTCCCATCCTGGTAATTCATGTCCACTGTTAACGGCATCGTGTTCCCCGGAATGAATTTCGTCGTCTAGAGATTCGACAGTTCGATCGACGAATGTGGATGTTGGTGGGAAGATTTTGGATAGGGATAGGTAGATGATTGCGCAGATGAAGAAGGAAGTTAACCAAGATGCTCGGTCTGGATCATCAGCCGAGTTCCAGTATGCTCGCGAGCGCGAGATTAGGTTGATAAAGGATAGAGTAAGGGTAGAAGAGGGAATCGCGGAAGGGAGAGGACTCACAGAAGAACTTGTGATTACCAGTCTGTACACTCTTATCGATAGCGTTGATCAATCCAGGAAAATTGATGGGGATGACGACCAATAAAGCGACGACAGCTCTCCAATTGACTCCGCCTTTGTATCGGTAAATACCTTCGTTTTGATACAACATGGGTACATGTAACTTTCGGTTTCGGACAAGGTAGTAATCGGTGATCTGTTGTCAGTTCAGTCGCATACCAAATCATTCTGGCACTGAAGTGGAGATATGTGAGAGAAGGAGAAGGAGAAGTAGGAGGAGGGGGGAAGAAGAAGAGACACGTACCATGATAGCAAGCAAAGGAGCCAATACAATAACATATCCAGACAAGAAAGTAGTCAAGCTCTGTGCGGATTTCTGAATTTGCCAAGGACAAGTAACCCAACCACCAAGGATTGAAGTGATGAATGCTCCTCTTTTGATATTTAGGTATTTGGGGAAGATGAATGCGAAATCATTAGAGGTGGCAATGGAATTGGTGGAAATGTTGGTTCCTAGAGTTGCTAGGCCGCTGAATGTCAGCATTCTTCTGATGAAGTGTTGTGACGGAGGATCGGAGGACGAGATCTAAAAAGAGCGCGGGAATGAATACCGAGGATAGGTAAGGCAGGAGCAGGAAGAACATACAAGGCGGTAGCGCAGAAGAATGCTCCAGCTCTATTGTCCCATCGGTTGATGATCTGAGTAGGATCCCAGTAGAGGGTACCGTAGATAGCCTGACCTGCAGATGCGACCACTACCCGTCAGCGTCAACCTCTGTGTCCCATGAAAGGGGGGATGGGAGAATGGGGGCAGGTACTTACCAATACCAATGAAGGAGAAGGACCAGTAGACAAGGGGAACGAAGAGCATTTGCCAGTATGAATCAGAGGTCTTGTGTGCGTATCGAGTGAGATCAGGCTGGCGGTCAGCATTACTCACAGTACATGGTAGAGAGTGTATTAGATATCACATACCATGTTCAAAGCTAGAGTAGTCTTTCCGGCAATAGCAATATTGATACCTCCAACCCAAGCCCACGAGAGCGCAGAGCCGGATAGCTGAGTCCTCGCCTTGAGCACGGGTCCGCCACCTCCAGCTGTCTTTACAGACCAACCGAGGAGGGCGAAAGCGGCAATAATGGCTGCCATGGACTTGATAAAGAACAGCCACCTCATCTTTCGAGGGTGAATGAGGACCAATGGAAGTTGGACTTTTGGTCAGCTAAGCCCTGAGTATCAGGGTGAGGAAGCTTACCACACCAAAAGACAAAGAAGGCAATCATTCGACCGGTAGTGATTCCGATATGAGCTGGGATCGAGTTGGGTAGTCGATCAAGAGAGGGCCAGATGGACTTGAGCATAATGTACATGCAGGAAGAGCCAATCATGGTGTTGATACTGCTTGTCAGCCATGGCTCCTTGTGTAGGATGGAAAGACGTACCCGAAGTAGACAAGACCCAGCACTAATCGAGATACGACGGCGAAGTAGGAGAAGTAGAATCCCATTGAAGCTCTCGCGGCGATGGAGAAGGGGATGTGGTGTCGAGAACCGATGGTACCATTTGCAGTGATAGCGGCGGCGATGATGATATTTCCGATAGCACTAGTCGTTAGCTTACTAACGATGGAAGGATTCATGAAGCTCACATGGCACCGGCGGCTTCTCGCCAACTGAGACCGAGAGCAACCTGACATCAGTGACTGTAGCACAGTGGCGATGGTTACACTCACGATAGCAGCAGCTTGTTGCATGGTACCAATATTGGCACCATCAGACAACCAAAGGAAGAGATAGTTTATCCTACTCATCAGTATAGGCAGCAAGAATTGCGCAAACTACTCACGCTCTCCAGGTCCTGTGCTCGACTGGGACAACGTCAACATCGGCATTGGACCATCCATCATGGGTAGCATAAGAGGCGGGAGGAGTTTCTAGTACCCAGTAGGACTTGGTGAACCACTTCCTAGGCTCGGGCGCAGTAAAGGAAGGAGTCTTCATCGTGTTATCTTGATTCGGACGAGGTATGGAGGTGAGAATAGGTGTGGGTGAAGGGGGGAGATGGTGAAGGCAAGAGAGTAAACGAGTACTTGGTCGGTGTTATAAACCTTTTCCGATGCCGTTTACCCCCCGTATCCAAGGTCAATGCTCAATCAAGGAGATTGACCCTTGCCTCCCCTCCCCTGAACCCCGTTACGAATCAAGGCGTTTTCTAACCTCGGCAAAGAAGGTGAAGACTGAAGGCTGATCACCGAGTGGATGGCGAAGGGGCCGAGGAGGAGAGGGATGTAGGTGATGTCAAAGGACGATCGAGTTGATCATGGGAAGACGTAACAAGGAGGCGTCTGTGTGTACTTGGTCTGAGCGGTGGCTTGTGTGTTGTGTATTATCGTTAAAGGGGGTAAGACCGTCGCCAAGAGTGCACTGCGATATGGACGGAGGAACAGCACCAAGGAGGGAGTTGATGAACGGGAGAAGCACATGTCGATATGGTTTTGAAGGATGACGAGAGGTTTGGAATTGATTAGATGGTGACATGGGATAAAAGTGGTTAGCGGCAATTCTAATTTCTTTTTGTATTCTATTCAAACGCCTCAAGCACGCTAGTACTCCCGAGGGGTACTCACCTTATGTTATTATCATATAGCCAAGCTATCCAACGTCACCGATATGGACGCACTGACTACCTTGGTACGGCCGTCGTTATCGCTTTGACCTGTTGACAGGAATTTGACCCGACGGAAGTGAGAATGCGAGTGGTGGTTCTCAAAGGATGCTTTTGTGAAGTGCCTGAACCTGACCGGAAAGTGTAGGTACGTGTTCAAGCTTCTGTCCGGTATCCGTGATATAGATGTCACTGCGAAGCTGCGATATGAGTGGCGGTAAATTTCAAGGCAAGTAATCACATACAATTAGCCACAAGCGAGCTTCTGGCTGAGTGTCCCGAAACCTCACTTGACCTAGTCTGGATCAATTAGACCAAGTCCCGGCGCCGATCTTGATCAATTACATATCTGTTACGAAAATAAGGCAGCTAGCTACTACTGACGTTGTACTTTTGTGTGAGTAGAGTAGTATTGTGGCGGGAGTGGGAAGTGACGGACCGTGAATAGGCTTCCGGCGCCGGAACCACACTGAGTTTATGCCTCTCGCCTGATGATTAATCAGGGTCCCCTTATGGGAAAAGAATGATTCGAACAGTCATTAGGGCAAGGGCAGGAGAGCCAGATCATTCATACAGTAAGGTAGAGTGGGCAAAGTGGGCTGCATTCACACGGTCATTCATGTGGTCAGTGCGTGGGAAAGACTTCAAGCTTCATCACTCTACAGAAAGCAGAATGAGCAGCGTCTTCCAGCTCACGAATTTGATGCTTCGGCCACGATTCACGAGCCCGAAAGACAATCCAAGCACGTATACATCCCCGCAAAGCCTGTCCACGCCAGACTTCCTTTGAACGACCCATCCTCGCCGTGTCTACATCCTTTCGGAAATATCAGAAAAGTCTGTTCAGCCTCGTGCCTAGCGATGCTCGGACTGTCGGGCATATATGCTACTACCACCCTCTCTCATCTACCTTGTCCGTTCACGCCGGATACACTCTGAACTCAATACATGCTCGCTAAAAGCGATATGCAGTGGACGCTCGGCAATGGAGCGGCATTGGGGCCGAACTGGAATAAAGCTTACGCTCAAAGCCGAAGTGTTTCTTGGCGTTAACCCGAAGAGCTTTCACCCACTCATCTTACCTTGTATACCACCTCGACATTGTTTATAGGTATCTGCGTTTGCTCGAGGCTCGAGTAGGATCTCTGCTCAACCTCCACCATTGCTGCCTATCTGGCTACCTCGCTTTTGATGGCCTGACGATCTCAGACCGGCCAACAATTCGACTTCACCACCGAATCTCAGCCTATCTTGCATACACTGTCATATACCGCTCCCATTCATTTCCCCATACCTCACACCGCCTCTCTCTTCAACTCTATGGACTGGTCGTCGACGAAAGAACTAGAACAGGCTCGCATCTTGGCTACAATTACACATACCCTATCACTACGAGCTAAACTACGAACTCCACTACGATACCTTGACGACGAAACGAAATGACGATACCGCAGACCAACGACTCTGATAGTTCTGTCTCTACCCTATCTACAATAAAACCTGCTCGCACATCTCGACCGTTGCTGGCTTCCATTGGTGAGTATACTGCCAAGACCCGTGAATAGCCTCTGATGTATAGGGACGGTTTTGATCGATTCTTTCGAATCACCACCTCGCCCAAATATCGATGTGACCGATATCGCCTCTGCGTCCGCGCCATCTATCCCTCTACCCATAATCTCGGGCTCTCAAACCGATCCCGAATTTTCCTCATTCACCGGCGCTCCATCTAAACCCACAAGCTCCCGTCCATCCACCTCATCGTCCACCAGATCAGCCGTTCGCAAACGTCTATCCGATGTATCCGGCCGGTCAACTCCTCAACGTAATTTTGACTCGCCAGTTCCATCACCTACGGACGATGTATGGGAGATACTAGGTGGAGGGGCTATGTATGCCTTGGTTGGAGCTAGAATGTGGTTACACTCATCAGATCTGAGGTGTGTAGTGGATAGGGCACCTGAGCAACGGGGCAGGGATTTCCCAAAGGAATTGGAGGAACAGCTGAATGTGTTTGGAGAGGATATATGGTGTTGGAATGAAGGACTCGAGACCAAGGCGACCAAGTCGAGGTTAAGGTACGAGGGGAATGTCAGGTAGTAAGTCGTCCTTTTCTGATCTGTAGAAGCTGACTTATAGCTTCGCTTATATCAACGAGCCTCCAAAACGATCCATTCAGTCTCTCGTCGATACTCCAGTGTTTGGCTCGGAGTATCTACACATCTCTCCGCCGTATACCCCAGAGGAGGTGGTCACGATCCTCGACGGTCTGCGGACAACCAGGGATGGGAATGGTGAGACATGGAGCGCAAAGGTGATCTACGAACCACATCCGCTATATTGCGAGTCGTCTCAGCGGGAATGGCTGGAGAAGGCAGTTCCGTGTATCGATATCTTGTCGTGAGTCCTCTCACCCTTCAAGGGTCAATCTGACAATCAGGCCGAACCACGAAGAACTTCTCGCTATTTATGGTGAACCTTGTACAGCCTCAAACTTTCTGGAACTTCAAGAAGCAATTACTCCACTCATTACGCATCTCCTGAATGAGGTTGGTGTGGGTTCAGATGGTGATGGGGCAGTAGTAGTCCGATGTGGTAGACATGGGAGTTGTGTCGGGACGAAATCGAAAGGGATACAATGGTTCCCAGCTTACTTCACGGAGAATGACGCAGGTAGGGTGGTTGACGTCTCAGGAGGTACGTCTCCCCACTCATCTCGTATGTTGCTCATAAAGTAGCTGGTAATTCGTTTCTCGGAGGTTTTGCTGCTGGACTACATCTTTCCGGAAGAGATCCGTATGAAGGTATGTCGTCTTCCGTTGAGCAGGGCTGATGGACAGCTGCGCTGTACGCTACCGTGACTTCGTCATTCATGGTTGAGCAACTTGGACTCCCTCGATTAGATCCTTTGACGGGAGAATGGAATGGTGAATTGCCGCTAAAAAGGCTGCAGATATTAAAGGATAGAATTGATCGGGCGAATACTCGAATGGACCTAGACGTGGGTAGAATATGAGATCATATTCAGGCGTCTCGCTGCAAGTATAGATCAACGGCATCTATTCATCACTTGGCATCCACTGGCTAACGAGTCGGTCAGTAACGATTCAGAGGCACAGACTAAGCGGCTCGATCCCGATTTAGCACTTCTCGACGGTCGAAAGATCCGAAGGCCCAGCTTTCGCAACGGTGATGTGATTGGTCTGCATACACAAAATACATGATAGTCATGGATCTGGAGGAAACCCACGGGCTTTGATCTTCACTCAGCTTCTGCAGTGCTTCTGTAGGTGATTGACCGCTATCATTGCACTTGCTCACCCCTTCTCGCGCCAACGTGTGTTGAGTACAAAGTTATAAGGCATTAAATCTCGAGGATCTGGTCGGACGAATGTCGTCAGAGCGAGTCGCGCGTTCGATACTGCGTCCATTGACGTCGCCTGTTCTCATTGAGGTTCAGTTCCACGATAAAGGACCGCTGATACTGAGCTGCGGTCAGTACCAACGGGCAATTGCGCATTGAAGTAAACGTTCATGACCCGCTTCGACCAGTTCTCCCCTAGTTGAGTGAGCAAGTCAGGCGTGCTGTGGAGAATATGGATAGGACCGATGCAGCGCAGTCATGTCGTCAGGGCGTGCATACAGGCAGATCGTATACTCAGTTGCTAGAACCCCACCTCCCTACTCGCTCTGCCCGATATTACCCCACAAATCCCTGATCATCCCTTCAGCCCTCTCACCACCATCACCAGTCAGAACATCCCTCTCGACTACACCCTTCAATTCACCAAGATACCCCTGATAGCTTCTGACGAATTCCCTAAACCACCCAAACTTAGCTCTTGTCGACCAGTAACCCTCTTCTCCTGCATCTAGGAGTTTGAGAACAGTACGTAAGCCCCCATCGGATGGGGGTAAGAGGGTGTTGATAAATTGTTTAGAAGTCGCTAAGAGGACCTTTTCGAGTCGGGTTGTATTGATATCCAGTGAAGTTTGGGCATCTCGAGCTTCGTTAGATCGTTCGGGCTGGGCATCTAGATCATCAGCTTGATTCCAAGGAATAGTCTGATAAGCTTACCGTCAACCTCGATATCTTCCTCTCCAACATCTCCACCCTTCTCGAGGACATCTGCTGCGCGCCTTGCTCGTGCAGCTTCATCGGCCCTCTCGACAGCCTTCAGTCTGCGTCGAACAGCAGCGACACGTCCACTGTGCTTGTCCAGGCACATTCTCAGAATCTCCCATTTATGTCCATCGGTCCATCCATCCGCCTCATCCGCTCCTGCACCTGTACCTTCTCCATCACTGAAGACCCAATCTACAATGTCTAGTCCTTCTAATACTCCGTATTGAACATACTTGTCGATGGTAATGAGCTGCATCTGCTGAGATAGTTTCCAATATGAAGAGACGCCCGCCAATAGTAGTTGACGCGATGCTGGATCGGGTGTGAGGAATCGGAGAAAGTCGAGGTATCGCTCAGTTGCGTTGAGGAAATGGGAGAATGATCGGGATCCGAGCTGGAGAATAGTCTCGATTGCCATGATTCTGATGTTCGATGGGATAGGCTCATCGGGACCGGAAGTGGTGTTTGGCAGAGTGATGAGGTACGTCTGAGCTTCGGTGTTGGAGCCCTTTTTACGAAGTAGATCGAGTAATCCTGTAGCTTCGTGGTGTAGCGGATGGTCTGATGATCAGTTCGCAGCTTCACTGATATCGAAATACTCACCATCTCGCTCATATGGCCAGCTTGGCTGAGGATCTTCTCCAATGACCTCTGCCTCCTTCGCTGGCATTGGTTCTGGCAGTGTTTGGAGAATACGATCATGGTACGCCAAACGTACTTCTGAATCTACTACTTTCCGAATAAAAGCACGACGAGGGTGAGCTGAGGGCAGGTCAAGGTCTGGTATCCTGCTCATCAGCTTCATTTAGGGGGGAATAAAGCTAGACGTACCATTCCTTCCACATCCACTGGAAGCCAAAGTTACTCAAGTGAACTGCGAACCATTCGGCTGCTCGCCGAGCAACCTCATTATCCAATCCCTCGGCACCGAGCATGGTAAATAGCTTTCGGACTGCTCTGCCCACTGGCGGAGCGACGGTATTGGGGCTGAGCTTACATAACTCTGTGATGACTGATCCGTAGTAAATCAGATCGTATGGCGGGGTGGGTAGAGTGAACATGGCAGATAAGATAGTGGACACGATCAGCGATTCGAGTGACAGCGTCGACGATGAGGCAGATGGGTCTTCCGTCGTCGTTGCTAAGGGCTTGAAGGTGTCTTTTGGTAGGTATTGACGGATAGCGAGCAGTAATCGAGCGCATTCCTTTCGGTTTACCTCGAATATGTGGACGGTGTCGTGAATGATGCTGCGGAGTGTCCACCCAAGAGGTGTGTCTGGAGATGGGACAATCTATTCGGATCAGCTTGACGATGCGCGACACTCTCTAACTCACATCATCCGCAAAGAACTTGATGGTTCCAATCTGACCTTCGCCCCCATTCAAGCTATCTTCATTGACATCGTACATCTCGGGAGGCATACTGATAACCGAGAGATCATATGGCTCGCTGAGCGAATGACCCTCTGGAATTTCCACACTCTCCCAAGGTCGGAGTAGGCACTCAGGTGGCGAGTAGTCATTACTTCGGAAAGCGTGTAAGGCCGCTAGCAGATGGCCAAGTGACTTGTCGTCAGCTCCGTCAAAACTTGGTGGCTTACATCCTGATATGGTTCTGCTTCCTGCCCTTCTGACAAGATTGGGCATAAAGGGTCATTGAGCGCCTTACCACCTCGTCGACCGAGAATGGCAGCTTCGAGACTTGAGAATATACTTTCCACCTCTTCTGGGAACTGAGCCTGGAGGTTCTGTCCACTCTGCTTCGTTAGCGCAGGACAGGATTTGGTAAGGCGGACTCACTCTCAGTAAACCCTCTCCGACAGCTCGGATGACTCTTTCGGCACGATCGCCACCTCCTCCAAGCTCAGTCAACACCGAGAGATGCGATTTGTATAGTTCCAGTAGTGAGACTCCGCTGATGACACCTGCGGGCAGCAGTAGAGAGAAGAATTGTAGCTAATCAATTCAGCATGTGTTCGTCAAGCGTACAAAAGCTTACACATTGTCTGACATTCATCCATTCCCGCCCCTCGACCCATGTTCGATAAGCAATGCTGAGGTTCTCAAGCACATCCCTTCCACAATCAGCATCTCCTTCATCCTCCGCCTTTCTCTTTTCGCCGGTCTGGGCATCATCCTCTTCCTTGACGTCCAATCGGGAGTCGGGCTTGATAGAAAGTTGTAGTAGTAGAGCGACGTAGTATGGCGTCTTGAATGGTTCTTGCGTGACTCTACGCTGTCAGTCATGGGTTCAAGTCATCCAGTCAAGTAGCTTACCCTATACGAAATCCATCAAATACGCCCTGCGCTCCTTCCCTCCAACTCCGTCGAAGAACTTTTGCCAGACGCGGAGGATCCTCGACAGGGTCGAAGTCCTGACCATCAGCTAACGCACTGAGTCGTGAATTCGATAGCTCACCTCCTCATCCCCAAGCTTAATGACCATCTTCCTGAATCGGACTCCTGTACTCTCAGGAGCGTGTCTATCTCCTCCACCACCTCCATGACCACCTCTACCTCGACCTCTATCATCTATTTAAGTCAGATTGAACCCTAATCTTGCAACAGCACTATACATACCTCTCCTTCCTCTTCCTCTGCCTCCACCACGGTTACCGAATCCAGGTGAACCTCCATCGAATGGTCTCATTCCAGGTGGAAAATTACCACCACTACTTCCTCCATAGCCTCCGCCGTATCCACCTCCACCGCCTTGCATCATGGGCATACCATTGTATCCATTTTGGTAGCTCATTATCGGATATGAATAGGTATACAGTTGATTTTGACTTTTGGTGGTATGAACAGTGGAGGTGAATATCCTTAAACTATTTTCAAACGTTTATCCCAGAATTTCAGTACGTGACAACCAACGTCATATTACAGCATGCTCGAGATACTAGACATCGAAATGATAGGCAGGTATACATAGTATGCCTCCAAAGACAGCCAAGAAAGGCAGCACAAAGTGTCAGATCTGTCAGGAAGTCGAGTCGAAATATAGATGTTCAGCTTGTCCTGTTCGGTAGTAGGTCTCATCTACTGTCTGAAGGGCGTCACTGATAGGCAGCTGCTCAGTAGCATGCTACAAGAAGCACAAAGGTGCGCTGAACACTCGATCACGTGCGGAGCTGCTACTGATTCGACAGAGAATGACTGCTCAGCAGCGAAGGTTACTATGGCCGATACTTCGGGACCATCGCTGGGCGTAGAGACAGCCTCTACAGCTCCAATGGCACAGAATGTCGCCGAAGAGAAGGAAGACACGCCTCTCAGACCTTTGACAGACATCTCGTGGCCACCAGAGCCGGATGCGAGTGTCTTTACGGATCCACTCAAGCGAGATGACCCTAAACCACTTCGTCGTGAAGAGCTTATGCGAATAGGTGAGTAGCTGGTGCTCCTGGGCTCTCGGCCATGCTGAATTTCAGCTACGTCACCTGACCTTCGACAGCTTCTGTCGTCACCGACTCTGCCTCGCATACTGCGTCTTCTCGACTCCTTGACCACGCCGAACGCTCGTTCCTCATGCTTGGCCCGATTACTGGGAGTTGACGATATCTCACTATCTAAACCCGGACAAGAAACGCTACTTTCTCAGCGAGATTCACCTCCTCCCCTCGAAGATCTCTTGCGTGCTTTCAATGGAAATGCAGAGGAAGAACGCAGATCTGTAGATACTGAAGGGTGGTGGTTGGGCAAAGACGCTGATCGGATTTGGATTGGGGAGGAAGAAAAGCGGTTGATGCGGGTTTGGGCTGGAGTGGTCGTACAAGCTATCGATGGAGATGGTCGAGGAGACGAATGGGGTCAAGGGGATCTTTCTTGGGATATCTAGCTGTTGTAACTAAATCTTTACGCCCGCCATACAAGCATTGCATAGCCATCTTAGCTGCACCATGTATAATTGCCAATTTGAACGATCCGAAGAACGGCGCGACTTATCCACCTTGTAGCTCTATTCACTCCCAAATACTGCGTGCCGCGATGGAAACCTACACGGCTTTCTTTGCGTGCAATATACCTCCCGCTCTCGCCAAGCAATGCTGAACCCCCTTAAAGGTCGGGTCTCTGGGTACCTTGGCCATCACAAAGGACGGTCCCAAACAGCTTCTCTGATCTGACGATCCCGTTGTCAACATATACAGTTATGCCTCTTGATCCATCAGGGCGGGCGATCTGCATCGCGTCTAACCCTGTTCAGCTCATTATGAGTCACAGGCTGTGTCGTTGACTATACAAGGAGCAGTGAAATATGGTTACACTTGCTTTGTTTCGCATCTCCACACACACACTCCATCAAAGCGTTGATTGACGGTAACTACATTCGCTTCCCTTCACCTTATCTTACTTATATCTACATCTATATTCAATACACAGATCAGATGTCGTGGCTACCTTCGAGTAGACCTCCACTGCCGCCTAGGCCATTGTCAACATACCCATCAGCAGATTATGACAGACCGCAACAATCAAATGAAGGGCGTTCAAGTCGGCAGTCTATCGGCTCTCCCCCTTCAATGGACTACAACTTTCAATCCATGGGATATACATCTCCGACACCTCCACCTCAATTCCAGCAACAACAACCATATCAACAACAGCAGAATACGCAATACCAACCAAATCAACCGCCTCAAGCGGAATACAACTGGAATCCACGATCCGTTTCGGATAGCCATACTAACAGGGCGTCTTTTGTACGTGATCTCTCATTTCGCGGACCGTGAATGCTGACGCGGTCAGTCATACTCTCCTGCTCCTGTCTCGCTGCCAGACCCACAGCAGTACCAATCACCTATACCGGGATCACACCCCCAAACCAACTATCAATCACCTCGACCATACGGAATCGACACCAACCTTCCCTTCCCCGTATCAGCCTCAGCTCCGGCATTACCAACCCCTCGACGTTCACTACCTAATCCAGTCATACCTGAACAAATGGCCTCACCACCTGCCTCACATGTTCCTCGTCCGTCATCCTCATCGGTCACGTCGTCATCTTCGACGACATCGGCAGTCTCTCCACCATCGACTGCGGCGCTTCCCAACATAGAAGGACTCACGCTCACTTTGCCAAATTTGGATACAAGGAGTGATATCGAGCAAGTCCTCTGGGCTCAGGATGTCATACGGGTACTAGAAAGACACCTAGACCCAGCGGGAGCGACAATTGGTATGCCAGCACTGGAAGCCCCGACTTCAGCCGCTCGTATTCCGTCCCGTCTAGCCGCTTTGGTGGATCGAGCCGCACCTATCATCATCTCGAATACGTCACATAAGAACAATCATGTTTCCAGTCTCGCGTCCTTTCTCAGGGGAAAGCTTCTCGCCTCCGGATCATGTGAGGATTATCTCCCTCGTGATCCTCGACAAGCGTTCAAGGATTTCGAGATAGCTGCTAGGGGAGGAGAGATCAGAGCATGGTACAGGCTAGGACGAGATTATGAAACGGTCGGAGATATGGGTAGGGCGAAGGACTGTTTCCAACGTGGACAGGAAAAGGGTGACTGCGAGGCAACATACGTGAGCTACCGTCTCGGAAAGGTAATTTTGTTCTGCTGACAGTTCAGCGTATGGGCATGGCCTACCTTCTTGGTCAAATCAATCTCGCTCCCGATGCCTATGCCGCTCTGGCCCTTCTTCGTACCGCTTACAAAGCATCCACAATCGATTGCCCTCAACCAGCCTACGTCTACGGAATGCTTCTAGCAGGTGAAATGGAAGTTGCAACCGAGATTCCATACTCTCTCGTCTTACCTCAAAACACCCATGAGACCGCCGCTCTCTCCTCTCAGCTAGCTCAAGCTCGAGAAGCTCTCGAACGAGCAGCCTACCTCTGCCTTCCTCAGGCTCAATACAAATGCGGATGGATGTACGAACATGCTTCTTACGGATGTGCTTATGATCCACTCATGAGCGTTCAATGGTATTCGCTTGCCAGTCAGGGTGGAGAGATTGAGGCGGATATGGCTCTGAGTAAATGGTTTCTATGCGGGGCAGAAGGACACTTTGGGAAGAATGAGAAATTGGCTAGGACTTTTGCCGAAAAAGCAGCTAGAAAAGGGCATCAGAATGGATCATTCGCTATGGGGTACTACTACGAGTGAGCTCTCCGAGCTCATCGCTTGGGTTAACAGCTAACCGGTTTAGATTGGGTATAGGCGCTCGAAAAGATACAGAACAAGCTACCAAGTGGTACGAGAAGGCAAGTCGTTTCCACTTGCCTCCATTATACTGACAATAGGCGGCAAGACTAGGAAATCAAGAAGCGATTGAGCGAATGAAAGCCCTGGCTCAGCCAAATCCCCACTACCTCTCGGTTCAAGAACATGAAAAACACCTGAACAATACCCTCGTCCGAACACGGACCGACGCAGCCTCTCGATCAGGTCAACGAGGAGATCGCCAGAACCGCCGTCGAGATCAAGCAGAACGAGAGCGAATGATGATTGAAGCAGATCGAGCGGCGCGCCAGCGTGATACCAGGATGGAATATAATCCAATGTCACCTATTCCAGAAATGATGTCGCCATCTCCCGCAAACTACCCACCGCATCAGACAATGGCGTTTCCCGCTAGACCAGCTGTACCGTATCAATTCTTCGCAGCGCCCGTTAGTATACCGAATATCGAGAGGAAGGGCCCAGAACCGGGAGCACAGACTAGGAGGTATAGTCAGGTACCTGTACAAGGACAAAGTCAAGGCGGGATGAGTTTGCCTTCGCCTGTTAAAGGTTCGGGAACAGGACCGCAAGGAATGGGCGGACAAGGTGGTCCTCAAAAGGGACCAAAGACTTTTGCAGAAATGGGAATCCAAAGTAAACCTGTTGAGGGGGAGGGATGTTCGATCATGTAAGTATAAGCAGTCTGTACTATATGCAGTACCGCTAAACTTGTACCGCCGCTGGGTGGTTCTTCCGGCTCCATGCATGATATTTAACTGTACACACCGCATCGATATCCAAATTTCACGTGGACCCTACGACGAACATGCTGATTTACCGCATGAAACAAGTCTGGTCGCTGGTCAGGCAAACCGGAAGGTTGTATACGATTCAATTAGCCTTGTCCAGCTTGTCCCTGTTCCACAATTACCGGGTGATCGTCTTCCTGCTCAGAGTCGAAAAGCATGGACTCAGCAACAGTCAGTGCGTCACCACCGGTTCTTTCCTGTGTCAGAACAGCGGTCGTGGCGCCTTCCACCAGTTCACGTCGCTCTTCTACGAAAGTCAGCCGGATTGAACGGTCATCGCCAAATCGGACGCAAATTCACCTTGTGAACGTCCGTGCATCACCATTCGAAAGGCCGATGGTCTCGCTGTCGACATTGATCCACGTCAGCGCCTCTACGGTAGTACACTGGTGATATTCTCATCAGACAAGAGAGTTCTTACACTGGGGGCCTTTGAGTACCGTCACGAGACCAGCAAAAGATTCCCAGTCAGTGTGCTCTCCGGTGTCGCGTTTTCGGACTATCTTTGGTCCATCTCGATTCGTGTAGGCATCGAGGCAGATTTCTCTGGCCTCTTTGGCGATCACATCCAGGGTACCTGTGATCGCGTCCTCCAAGGTTTTCCCCCTAGTCAAGTCGTCGGCGAGAACATCTTGACCAAAGGGAGTATTACCCATGTCGGCGGCGAGTTCTTTCAATACCTTCAGATCACGTTGGACCGTTACAAGATCGTCAGCCGCTGACATCAGACCGGTGAGATTGTCGATCCTTCCGAGCGAGTCCAGCGCCTCTGATATGTCTGTGATAATTTTGTTGCTGTATCCTTCGACTGCAGCTCGCGACAATGCTTCGGGATGCCCAGCACCGACCTCGTAATATATACCGTCGACTGTCTTTTCCATGCGCGTCTTGCAACGTTGCCACCTATCATACAACGTCTCATTTGATGATATACGTGTGTCTGAATGAGTGGATGGAGCGGACATCTCGTTGTTGTGGACAGTAGTGAATATTGAAGTTATATCAATGCCAAGTGGCGAAAGCTTGATCATATATAGACATGGACATATACATGAAAGGGACTTGGTGATTGGCAGTCAGCCGAAGGCCTCCAGGTCCTGCCCACCCACGTTAGGTCTAGGAGTCCTGCGACATCATTCAGGCGGTTTCAGGCGGTATGAACGGAGCCTTGGACCGGGGTGAAAGAGCAGAGCTTTCACTTAGTGGTTGAGATCAGAGGTTTTGACGACAAATCTACCGTGAAAGGATGATCGTCGCACAGCATGACATAGAGCTGACGACGTGTAAAGTCCATCCTTTCAGTCTGACTTACTCATCGTGCGGACATGCCTAATGAACATGAATGGTACACCCAGATCAGGATTAGTCCTTGAGATTCGACTTAAAACCACCACCGGTCTCAAGAAATGAACATCAATATCGGACTGCACCACATCGGGGTCAAATTCTCGGTTTGCTTCCACGCAGCAGATTGGGTACGAGCAGAGCCTACATGCTTTGTGATGGCATGTAGCATGCTCGCCACACTGAGGAGTTCAGCGGCGGTCCTCACCCAGATGTAGCCATTAGGCCCCCGCGATTTCGCTTGCTCAGTCCCAAGAGAGCAAATCGAGACTGAGCACGATTGGTAGCCAGAGGCAGATAAGCAATACATGCCATACATGTAAGCCTTCCATCAAGTCGTATAGTCATCATCGTTACATCGTTGAAAACATTATCCAAAGAACCAAGATTCTGTCATCAGCTCAACCCTTTCCTCATGCAAAATCTTGGGAAAGCTTACGTCGTTTAGGCTCATCCTGCTGTATCCTCGACAATGGATTTCCAGCGGATGAAGAGTGTGATGGGTTCATAATGTTCTGACCGCCACCACCACCCCGAAGAGGTTTGGCGATTTTTCCAGCTACGTATGTCGCTTGTTGAGCTTGGTGTGCTGTGCATCAGCCTGTCGTCCTTGGCATATCACCCGGAGGTCAAGTGCGGACGATCCAGCAAACTTACCGAGCGATACCTGTCTCTTCAGAGCTTGAAGTTCTTCGTTATACCTCTGTTCCCTCTGGTTCAACTTATGTTCCTGCCCCGTAACAAGTTGTTCCAGTTGATATATCCTATCATTCCTAGCACTCAACCGTCGTTCCGTAGCACTAAGCTCCTTCTTCATCGTTAAATTCTGTTCCACCAACTATCGATTAGTACATTGACCTGCACAAATTTGAGAGAAATGGGGGCTCGCCTGCTGTTGGACGGTACTGAGTCTTTCGAGATTATATTCCAAAGCTTCCAATTTCCGTTGTTGAGATCTCGAATTGGCGGATTTTGCGACAACCTTGTATTGCTCGCTGATTTCGTTCAACTTCATTTCAAGCTCCACCACCTATGATGAGCCACAAGCTACATGCCGGAGAGCTGGACTGACCTTCTCACAACGATTGGATAAATCAGCCATCAAGTTCCTCTTGATATTCTCAAATTCATGATATTGAGCTTCATTATTCCGCCTTAGACGATCGTATTCCTGAATAGTCGAGGCCAAGTAATGCCCATCGTCGTTGCCTGTCGATACGGTAGTCAAGGCTCGGTTGAGCTCTTCAACCGAGACCTTATACTCGTCAATTGTGCCTTTTAGCCTCTCGACCTCTGCATTCTTCGATTCGACCTGTTCGATGTGTGCAGTCAAATCACTCTTGAGTCGTTCTTCCTGATCGGTGAAACGTTGTTGGAGCTCGACCTGAGATCAGCTAATGTCCGATGGTCGATCACTTACCTTGATATCCTCGACGGCCATGCTTTGATTCGAAGCCGTTCGATCTAGTAATTCCTCATAGGCAGTCTCTCGCTTCATCAACATCTTCTCGACATCCATCCGGCGTTTCGCTTGCAACTCAGACTCCTCCTGCGCCATTCTCAATCGATCTTGTAGATCCCTGACCAGATCTTGATTCTCGGTAAGGTGGACTCGAATTAGCTCTTTCGCCTCGACCGTCAGATCGGCCGCTTGTCCTTCGCGAGACGACTCGATCTCCTTGAACAGCTCTTTCAGCTTCTCACTGGAAGAATCGAGAGACTGGCCGCCCTGTCGGTCAGCTAGGATATTCAAAACAAAGCCATCTTTAGCATACCATATCGATACGAGACATCATGTCATTCAACATCTCCTGTTTTCTCTTTTCCTTCTCCTCTTCTTTCTCCTTAGCCTGAGCATGCTTGAGCTCTTCGATCTGTGTCTTGTGATCTTCGATGTCCTTCTGCAATTCAGATATTCTCTCCTTGTAGGAATCTACGAGGATTTGAACATCCTTCGATTCAGCTTCAAGTCGGCCTGCGGAGACTCGTAAGGTATTCAGCTCGGATGACATTGCTTGATTTTCCTTGACATCAGCTATGTCACTACTCGGAGCATATATCAACTGACTTTGATAGTTGTACTCTCTTGTTCCTTTAGGTACGCTACTTCATCCCTCATATCCGCCATGATCTTTTCATGGGCAGCAAGCGCTGTCTCCTAAAACGTCAGCTCAAGTCTCGATTTTCATTGGGTAAGCTGACCTTCTCTGCAAGTTGATCACTAAGCTCATTCTCCCTTTTCAAGAAATCTTCCCTCTCATCCGCTGACATGACAGACATGGTAGCAGTAGGCGTATCCGGTCGACTTTCTATCATTCCCCACAATCCTCCAGGCGTACCAGCACGACTGATACTACTAGTAGATCCAGGTGTCTGGGGTGGGGCAGGACTAGCGAATTTCCTAGATGCCAGCGCAGAAGCCGCAGAAGGGGTCGACATAGCAGCCGCCCAATTCTCTTTCTCGACTCGACCACCTGATCGCCATTGTTTGACTTCTTCCTCTAGTGCTGCAGCGTGTTCTCGGACAGTCGCAAGTTCCGCTACGGTCTTCTTGAGTAGCGCCTTGAGTTCGGCGGGAGACATTTCAACATTGACCCGAGCTTTGTTCTTGATCGACTTAGCTCGCATACCGAATCGAAGAGTGGAGAGGGTCTCCGGTTCATTGTAGCTGGCCGGGGAGCAATTGATGATGAGCGTGGTTCGGGAGTTTCCACCAAGTGATTCTGCTAATCAGCCTCTACTATTAGTGGACAAGGCAATTGCACCGACCTTGCAGGATACGAGTAAGTTTTGAATCTCGATATGGCACATGTGTCGACTAATCGTCAGTTCGACCTCTCAGCGAGAGCTTTTTCTTTTTTTATGCCAACTGACTTTGCCATCCGTCAAGGAGTTGATGACCATGCCCAACGCCGACAACGATTTGTTGATCTTCTTGGCCTCCTCCAGCGTCTGACCAGTAGCTCCAGTCTTACCGACCTATATATCAGCTTGTATGTCGTAGAGAAATGCGGGAGCTGACCTTTTCAGAACCAGCCAAATCGACGAGGTATAGATTCCCGCTTTTCTGACTCCCATTCTCGGTGTTCCGCTGGTGAATCCCAATAACGAAGATGGAATGTGATCGCGAGGATTGCTCGTTCATATCTGTCATCAGCTATGAGCCTCATGCAAGCTAGCCAGCTTACTGGTCGCGGAAGTACTACGACTAGCACTTCCAGCTTGCATCACCTTGTACACCTCCTCCTCTGATCCCACGTACACGTCCGTTAGGCCTTTGACATATACTCCACGAGCTTTATCTTCGTGGATAGACAGGTTGTCATGATGTGCTATAATCAGCTTCGCTTCGGGTCAGGACGACTTAGCTTACGAGCGAGTAGATCCTTAATCTTTTCCATGTAAATCTCCATATAGCTGACCTTTACGGTGTATTCGATATTACTATCCGCCTCGACTATCGCAGCAAAGATCTGCTCGACAATACGAGGAATCAGACCTTTGAGGGATTGATTAGCGATATCCGCACCCTGATTGTCAGTGACCACATGCCAAAACATCATTCAGCTAACCATCATAGCTATTTAATCAGCTCAACATCCTCGGTCCCGGGGGCACAACTTACTATACGTCTTTCCAGAACCGGTTTGACCATAACAGAATAGAGTCCCGTTGAATCCAGTCATGACATCTGCCTATCAGCTCGTGAAGTCAATCTGCAAACGCAGCTGACCCTCGACAATGCCTTTGACTCCCCAATCAAAGATATCTTTCTGCTGACTCTCCATATCGAAGACACGATCGAATGCGAAACCTAGGAGTCAGCTCCTGGCCCGCTATCTACTTGCAGCGGCTGCTTACCATCTTTCTCCGGTCCAGCTACCTTTGTCAGCTCATGCCTTGAAAAAAGGGATTGCCAGAGCTCACCGAGTGAAGCCCCTGACTTCATATACACCGTCGTAGCCTCATCATTGACGTCTATACATTGTTCCGAGTTTTGCTGAATCTCCAGTTTGTTGAAGGGGCGGAATCTGTACCAGTTCAATACAGGGGCAACGATATGTGGAAAGGGGGGAACAGCGTTCAGCTCGGACCAGGTGGGTGGAGGAGAACATACCGACAGACCACCTGAACATCAGCTTGGCTTCGTTATGGTCCCTTCAGCTAACTCACTTTAATATTGTTCCCCGACATCTTGTATAGCTTTGCTTGGAACCCACGGGCAAAAAGCTTCGTATCGTAATCACCTCCTTTACTCCAGCTTGCTCAGCTCCCTCAGCTGATAGACATACAATCTCCCACTCGAAATTTGCACTTTCACTTGGAGTCCTCAGTCAGATTCTCCCGTAAAATTGCTAGAATACCGGGATATGTGGTCCTGATAAGTGATATGAATATAAATGCTGATAGTTACGATGCTACTAAACTGAAACCTCAAAGAGACAGAAGGACGCGACGATGAAGTTACCCCGCGGGGGGAAAGTACCACGTGGAAATTTCCATTAACCTTTGAATCATCTTTGTCGATCTAAATGTGCAATTTCACTATATCTCAACAATGTCAAGGGCATCAAAGATCTTCTTGGGAAGTTCAATCGTAGTCTCAGGAGCGGTCATATACGGAGTACATTGGATCCAGAAGAAAGAATCCGATGTGAGTCCCCCAAACTCTCCCGATCAACCCTCCACCTTGTCACATCTCCGATGAGGAAGTGCTAAAGATATAGACAATGTATCAAGGTGTTCTCCGTGACGAAATTCGAGTTCGAGAAAAAGCTCTAGCACTCAAAAACTCGACGAGTCCACCATTAAATACTCCCTCTGCACCAGTACAACAGCCTGCAGCGGTAATGGACGAGAATTGTGAAACATGCCGTATATCCCCTCCTCCGCAACTACTTGAAGCTCAATCTAGTGAAGAGAGGCGGAAAGAGAGGGAAGCTAGGGGACGGGAATACTTTGAGCAGAAAGGACTAGCGGAGAGGTTGGAGAGATCTCAAGGGACGGGGCATGGGAGTCGGATGGTTTAGGAAGTGGTTTCTGGAGTGGACAGATCTTATCGAGAAAAGAAAGGCAAGCAGGCAGGCAGACGAGTCTAAAGCGACAGTCTCTAAATAAGAGAAAAAACACGCAATGGCTGGAAATTTTGAGTGGGACAGGCGAGGAGAGACTGAGCATATTCATGTTGTAATTGTACAAGTAGAAATTTACCACGAGCCACACAGGCAATGCATCACCCATCACTCATCAGCCTTATTAGCGTTAGCACCAGCAATATGCCATGCCCTATTATATTGAGCGGCGCCACTGTTAACCTGCGACACTGCAGAACGTCTGAATCTGCCTGCCTTGATAACAGGATTATCGCGGATGCATCGGTCAGTGCTGATCTACAAATTCAAAATCATGAACCAAAACCAGATCCAGAGCAAGAACTCGGTGAACAATGCATTCATTCAATCATACAGTTTCATTCCCCATTCCCTCTTAAATCTTATCCCAACCTCGCACCCCCAACCACATATATTACATCAAATCATTCCGAAATCTTTACTCATTTACCCAATAAGTCTGTTTGAAGAAATAGTATAAAATAGAGGTGGGTGGAATAGGATAGGAGATAGGGGATAGGGGACTATGTACATAAATCGGCCTTAATCGAGAGTGATGCGCATCTGCTCCAGTGGGATAGGAACGAATCCTTCCAACTCAATACCATTCTCTCGAAGTGCGGGTTCGGCGTGTGGTGGGACAAGCTTTCGGATCAGATCAGGTCGGGTAGACAGTTCTGATTATCAGCACTGCACTGTACAGCTGCCAATTGAGAAGACTCACCCTCTTTCGTGAAGTTGAACAATGCGGGCATATCATGTCCATTAGGCAACTTGACACCCTCCACTCGTAATTCATCGAAGAACTCGTTAACCAATGCCTGTGGAGCGCTCAACCTCGCCGTAGGCGTGTACTCGAGCAGTAACGAGATAAGAGTGATGGCCGCTGGATCGGTACGAGGGCGGAACACCTTGCTGAATGGATGGGGTTTGATTTGAGGGAATTTGTGCTCCATGTACTGGTTGTTAGTGCCTCCAAATTGATGTCTAGACATCAACTCACATTAGGGTTCATGGTCTTGATCTGTTCTCTGGTGGGTGTACCGAGAACTTTGATAATCTCGACCAGTTGATCAATGCCAGATTCTCCGGGGAACAGAGGCTGTCCCAACATCAATTCAGCCATAACACATCCTGTCGACCAGATATCTGGTATCAGCTTCGCGTTCAAGTTCGGCATGAGGGGTCGCTTGAGGGGACTGTAAACTCACCGATAGCGGTAGTGTAGTTGGTAGCGCCAAAGATCAACTCAGGAGCTCGGTAGTATCGAGAACAGATATAGGAGACATTCGGTTCACCAGCAACGAGGATCTTTGCAGATCCGAAATCACATAGCATGAGAATACCAGTCGCGGGGTTGAGGAGAAGATTCTGAGGTTTGATATCTCGATGACAGATCCCTACAGAATGGATGTAGGCCAATGATCGAAGAAGCTGTCATTAGCCCAGCTCCGCCTTGAGCTAAACATCGACCCACCTGGTACATGTAGAGTTTGACCTGAAGCATCGGCATGACTTGCTTGAGTTTCGAGTAATGCCTTGATGCTCGATACACTGTTTCAGGTACGAATTCCAGTACCAAATTCAAATAGACCTCGTCTTTCTGGACTGTCAGCCTCCATCTTCCAAACAGAAACCGGTAGACGTGCCTTCTCGCCGTTGGTGTAAAAGAAGGCCTTGAGATCGACAACATTTGGGTGCGAGACCAATCTCATAATTTGCAATTCTCGGTTCTGAAATGAGCTTTACTCCCTAACTCTTGGTGTTTTGGACATACCTTGAATCGCTTATCCTGTAAGACTTTCTTGATTGCGATATCCTGTTCTGGCTCTTCTGATCCATCGTCCCTCCGTGCCGCTACGAGTCAGTTCTTTCCAAAAGAACGGTATAGAAGACATACCTAGCATCTTTGCCGCAAAAACGACACCGAAACTTCCATTACCGACGACTTTACAATGGGTGTAGCTGATAGGCCTCTCATTGCCAGTCTTTCCATCCGTGGCGGTAACTTCGACAACCTTGCTTGGGTCATCGGCTATTTATCAGCATTAGGTTAGATATTGGAGGGAGCAAACTCACGAGCGACCTTGACGCCGTTCACTGTAGAGTTCATCTCGTCGTTGTTGTTGAACAATCTGGGGATGTATGGGAAGAATGGACGTTTTTGAGACGTGTGAGGTAAAGGAGCTATTATGCGAGAATTTGGTATTGGTAGTGATGTCGAGAGTGTGGCGATTGATGGGAGTGGAAGAGGCAGCGGAGCCAAGCAAGAGCGAGGCATTGTATGGTCGAGGGAAAGAAGAGGAAGAAGAGATCAGCACATGTCCAATATGATATATGAGAATGGGAAAGAAGGTGGGGACGGAGTATGAGAAAAGAAGGCCCTCCGAGACGCCCGGAAATCGGACGGTGCTTGACAAAGGTTTAAGAGTGGGTGGAACGCGAAGAACATTGTATGGCCGATAGCTGGCGAAGGCCTGAAAGGAGGATAATGGAAAGGTTGAGGTGTGTGAAACGGTGCGGAGCCAATGAAGGCGACCCCAAGCCAGGAGGAAGATCTGGGAGGCATGTTTCAACTCGCAAAATGGAGGTCCCCTGCAGTCTACTTCGGCCTCTCGGCTGAATGGTATTCCATCACGCCAATGCCATCACCTCAATATCCGTTCCCCTCAATCCGTCCCGCTCTCCGAGCACCTCGACAGAGTAGACTTGGCGTGACGGGACTTTGACTCACCTGATAGATTTCCTACTTAATCAAATTGATTAATGATGTAATATCCCACGTCTGACCTAGACGGAAGGATGTTGATGAACGCGTTGTTGACAGTAGAATCCAGGATCCGTGCGGTCCAAAGGATATTTGTCTTCCCAAGATTCGTGAGTTCAGAAGTACTGAACAATGGACAAGGGTGGTGTATCGAGTCGAGCAGCTAATAGCGAGTCGAGGGTTGATTGAATGACGGTAATGTCAATGTTGGAGACGGGTTATTCCGAGCGAGTCGGGGCCTTGCGAGTGGAGGTGAGTGGAGTAGAGGTGTTGCGGATGAAGATACGCGACTATAGAAGTAGATGATACTAGTTGCTGCTGATTAGGTAGATAGATGTAGTAGATGGTATACAGTACAGCCAGTAGTAGGTGACCCGTAGGTTGGACTAAGGTCTAGACTGTCAATGGCAATGGAGCTAGAGCAGCAGCTGAACGTCATGGGGACCCTGAACTTATTACAACTACCCCTGAGGTACAACGGCGTTATATCCTCACCCAACACTATAACTCCGTAGTGTGGCACTTATACATCTATTAAGTACAAGTACAACTACTTCATACGGCGTATAACTTCATCTACTTCACGCTGGGCTATTCCATTAGGTGCACTACGTCGCAATTGACTGTCTATCAGCTTCAATGTCTCAATACTGAAGTCTATGGCACTCACTCTAACCTTCCCCTGTCCTTCCTCTCTGCAGCTGATTCGGCCGCTTTGGCCCAATCTCCACATTTCACATACAAGTCAACCCGGACCTTGGGGTCACAGCGCGCGACGAATTTTGCAGCTTCCGTAGGATATGCTGGGGTGAGTGAGAGTAGATGAGTCTGTATTGTTAGCATTTGCGCCTTTTTGAAGGTCATGTAGACATACAACAAATGGCTCGTAGCCTATTGGTGATTTCTTGGATTTCGCAAAATTCTCTAATCCCTCCCAGTCTTTATTACGGGCAAGAGATTTGATCTTGATCCACCAGAACCTGAAATCAGTTTCTGTTCATGATCTTTGATAAGATGAGAGGAGAGGTAGGAAGGGGGCGGAAAATTACTGGCGAGGCATGCAGGGAAGACTAACCGTTTATCGGGAACCCTCCAATCCGCTCTCACTTTCTCGGCCCTCTTCCCAAATCCCTCACATAAGAGAGTATAGATGAAATCGTTAACGCTCAGTCCAACGAATCGGAATTCATTCTTCAATTCACGTTCATAGGCTAATTGCAGGCTCAACAGGCGTTTTGCATCTTCTGCCATCTATCGATCAGTTCCTTCATTATACTTGGGGTCAGACATGGTGAACGGACCTTTGCCTCAAATGCACGGTCTTTGTGCTCGCCAAAGAATTTAGCGGCTTTCTGCAGATGTTCCACTCGTTCTTCTGGTTTCTATTGATCAGCTCTACCGTCTTCGAGGTTCTGGTGCGGTTGAAACAGGAAAGAGGAGCAAGGAGGAATAAAGAGTAGAAGAGCCATACTGTAGAAGAACCAGCTTCCTCTAACTCCAAACAACCATTCTCAGTCCGACGATCATCCTGATAGTAGAAATCCCGCAGCAACTGTCTATCGCCCTCCCTTGCATACACTTGTAACAATTTCACTGCGGGCGTGAGGTTGGGCGATATACTATCATCCAGGACATGGAAAAAGTCTCCCGGTGATAATGTTGAACGTAGGTGAAGCAATACTTGATATACCAGATCCGTGTCGCCTGAGTCTATTGCTTTGACAAGAGCGATCTTCTCCTCTTTCATTTGGAGTAAAAGTGGGACTTGTTCGGCTGCCCTTGGTTCGTAGTCCAGTAGCTATCATTAGCCTCCTCCCATGCTATGCTACATGAGGCAAGAAGAGAACGGAGGACATACCATCGTAGCAAGCTTAGTTCTACCACCCTCATAAGCCCCTCTGGCGATCTCTGCATAACTGACAGCTCCTTCTCCCTCCTGCCTAAACTTAGCGACAATCTCCCTACACAAGATGTCATCATCACTTCCACTCCCGACGTCCGGGGACGGTTTCGAACGTTGTATCTTGGCTGATGCCCAGTGTTTCAAGACCGGATCCGGACGAAGGGAGAGATGTTGAGTTATACGAAGTGCTAGGAGGTGGAGGTTACGAGATACAAGTGCTGCGATGAGGGCTGAGGGTGATGATGAGATGTACCTAATATCAATATGTGAACATTGATGCAGATCAGTGGGGACTCACTGCTCGTAGGTTATTGGTATACCAACTTCAAAATACCGGACCGCATTCAAGACTTTCAGAGTCTGGCCCATAGCAACGAATTCACTAGGGTTGTAAAGATCCATGAAGGCCCGTCCGAATTGCGCCGCCTAACATCAGTCCCACCCCGAGTCTCCAGCCGCTGCAGAGCGCACCTTGAGTAACCGTTTCTGCCAATACGTATCAACCTCCCGTCCAGCAGCTTCAATACATGTATCTACAGCCCCCGCTAAATCCGGTCGAATTGATCTGATTGCCTCATCGGCTTTGGGTGATTTATTATCAAAGTGTTCCAGTGCATCATATAACACTGAGGCGGGGTGTGATGAGCCGGGACTGAATACTGCCAAAGACGAATCTGCCATCAGCGGCGAATCGCTGTGAACACTTACCAGGGACTTTCTGGAGGAAATCGCAGCTGGAGGAAGATATTATACGTAATCCGTCCACTTCACCGACTGGTATTGCAGAAGGTGAGTAATCGTAACTGCTATTAGCCTTCCTTGCTCATTAGCCCAAGACGGAAGAGCGGGATGACGAACCTCAAACTATCTCCGCCTGGACCGACGACTACCACCTTCCCTCCCCAAGCCAATACCAGAGCATTATCACCACACCACTCTACTTTCTCTGGTCTACCCTCTCCTTCACCCAGCAATCCAATGTCAACTTCACTCATGTTCCGCTGGAAATCTGCGGAAACGACCCATAAGACGTTGGTTGCTGTGACGAGAGCTAGGAAGCGGCCATTTGGTGATAGGAGGATATGGGAGAATGGACCTCTTGATAGGCGCTATCCATCAGCTGGGCTCAGGCATGTGAATTGTATGATCAGGAGGGGCTAACCTGATCTATGCGATCTAGAGCGTCTAGGGTGATTATCGACGTCCCCGTCGACACCAGTATTTCCGTATGGCCGGATGTAGATTGCTCAGGCGAGATGATAGCCCATGAATGAGGTGGTTCAGTCAGACCTACTTGTCAGCTAGGTCGAACTCCTATCGTCAAACCACATACCCGACGCAGCCATAGCTCCAATTCTCCCTCCTTTCCAGCCTCTGACTTCCATAAATTGTAAACCCCCCGTCAAAACCACAAATCCATCGTCATACCCCTTTGCACTGACTACTCCCATCTCCACTACCTCAGCCCCGAGGGAATGCTGGGTGTAGGAAGCTGGATTTGAGAGGTCATAGAGCCTATACAAACCTTCGTCGGATACAACAAGTAGGTGGGTTGGGGTAAAGTGGATCAAGACAGGTTGGGTCAAGTCCCACTGTTTATCAGTCTAACGCCTGCGAGAGGGACATACAGTGATCGTAGATAGATGAATACCAGAGGAGGAGTAGACATTGATCTTGGGTTTGCCAGATGTGTGTTTACCGAGTAACATTACTTTCCGTTCGTCCCTCATTAACGCTGTTGTCAGTTCCTCTCCTTCACGCGCATACCGCCCCTTCCCGACAAGACAGGGGAATATTTGTGGATATATGAGGACATACCAATAGGGCCCCCATTCTTAGCTGCGGCATACAGATAATCCGACAGATCAGGTATTTTCCAACCCATACTGTATATCTCATCCTTCCTATAGAATACATTCTGGATGGTGTCCCACCTACCATATCAGCTTAAATTCAAAGTGGGGCGAGTCTTAGCTGACGTTGAAGTCGGACTTGACTGGGTGATTGCCATCCTGCTCAAGCCCTGCTCGAAGGTTTTGTAACGAGAAGGAGAGTTGATATGAATGGGAGGATCGTCAGTGCGTCATGGTCCAGTCGAAGCGGTTCTTTCCGCCGGAAGCTCGGTCCGTTGTTCCTTCTTCATAGAGGTGTCTTCGGTATCAACTCTGACTAATGAGCTCGCGAAAGGGCCCAGCCAAGTGATATGCATGATCCAGTAAGTCCGAAGATACCGAGTAGGCTTTGATACAGCTCATTAGATGAAATCAGATTTAGTTGGTTCAAAGCAAGTGCTCCGCTGTTCGCGCACTTCTGCGACTCCTATCAAGCATGCTGGGGACGGCAATGCCCATCACACCCCGCTCTGACCCCGGTCCGGTCTGGCACACTGCCAAGCGTCAATGAGACATCGTCCGAGCTGGCTTCCATCCAGGCAGAAAGATTTGACAACGTCGAAGATGTGGGCATTCCCTTCAACAGACAATCAGTGTTAGATTACAAGACTTGATTTGAAACAGGTAATTCTGCTTGATGACTTTTTGGTGATTTGGGTCCGACATGAACGATGACATTACATATTGCAATCACATACAAGGGACCCTCCATGCCGTTTCTACTGAACTTCGCACTTCCAAAGCCCACTGCCCGCACTCAGCAACCTTATCAAGAAACGTCAACAAGCCCAAGCTCTGAAACCCATGACGCAAGACCCCACGGCATATTGATGGTCTCGATCTCCGAAAAGGACGAAATGGCTTCACTACCTGATCACCTGTTGTCGTCTTCTTTCCCCGTTATGTTTTATTCATACTTCTTACATGAGTATGTTTGTTTGCGGACACTTGTGTATCTTGTTGACAATTGAAGGAGGAGCGGGGTTAAAAGCCCCTTTGATACCGGTGTTCAAGGAAGACTGGTGAGTAGGATGTGAAGTCGTTACTACTTACGTTCGTTGACGAGTTGATGATGAGCAAGTGAAGTGGAAGGGGGGTCTTATATGTAATGAAGTGATGCCTCACTTTATGTTCTACCTTTCACATCTCACTTGGAATCTGTTACCACTCAATCGCTCGCTTTTGAAGACCTCATCTACAACGATAAAGAAGGTAGGTATTGATATTTGAATTCACCATCGATCGATAAATAGAAAATCGCTCAACGTAAGTCGACGATCAGCATCCCCCACTGCGTCGTTACTTTCTCTTCCCTCTTGGTCATTATGATCTTCAAGGCCTCTCACTCTTCTCCCTCCGTATTTCAGTCCTAGCTCGCCTTCTCCGTGCTGCCTAGCGTTAGTGTTGGCCGTATACTGACTCGTCAGCCAACTGGACACACATCTACAGCCACTTCAATTTCATCAACTTCATCGCTCAATCAACTCCAACTTCGCGCGATGTCGATCTTCCACACTCGTCCAATGTCCAACAAGGAGAACTCTCACCATTCCACATCATGTCTACCTTCTTTCATCTCGAAACCCACTCTGTCAGGTCTCGGTCGATCTCCAAAGAAGAAATCGACCAGTGTACACGGTACGAAACCTTACAATCGTTCGGTCTCTGTCCACGGCAAAGCAGACAACAGTAAGGCTAAAGCTGGGAAGAAGGTTCCTCTACCTCTAGACCTTACAAAGACGAAGATGGTCAAGAGAAAATCAGTGGCGATCAAGGGTGAAGTCAAAATCCCACTTTGTCTTCCAAAAGTCGATATCCCATTAGTTCCACACCTCAATGAGTTCTTTGGAACCGATGTGGTATGTCCTCCTTGAGCTTGAGCTATCAAGCTAACAGTCAGCCATTTGGTTACGTCCGGGCGAGGCTCCTCCCCCGATTATCAGGCTTCGGTATCGCATCAGCCCAATTCCGACCTTACCCCAATCTTTCCATCTCAGATCCAGATGGACCAAGTATGGCATTCGGTGTTCCTCAGATAATGGATGGTCAAGATCCACAGCATCAGCTAGCGGCAAAACTGCACGGCAGAATACCCGATCTATGTTTGGCAGTATCGAAACAAGGTGATGTGGCTTTGAAGGCTCCTGCCTCGTTGGTGCCCGTCAAGTGAGCTGTTCCGATCTCTGATCCGAAGAATGAGCTAACAAATAGTCAATTGGTTTTCGCTTCGCAGTGTTATTACTGGCCAAGATTAATTGCTCGTTCCGCTGAACCTGCTCAGACGGACGAGTTGACTTTCGAACGATCACCCTCGCCTGAACTCTGCAGCATCAAAGAAGAAGAGGAGGAGCCAAGTCAGGTGTCGACTAAGACAGACAGCGATAGCGGTAGCGATCAAGAATCCGAGCCCGGGTCCGATTCCGATTCAGCCGGATCGCTATCAACCGTCGTCCCAACTCCACCTACTTCCCCTACAATCAATGACGAGCAAAGTGACTCCTCGCCACCGGTTCTACACCTTCCCATCCAAGCTCTACCCTTACCGTCACCCGAGACTTACTCGTACATCCACAATCTCCTTCATTTCACTCATTCCCCGACTCCATCGACATTTTCGCCACTCCAGAATATATTGGGAATGGAAGTCGTTCAATTACACAAATTGGATACTAAGGAGCTGATGAGGAAATTAGCCACAATTCAAGGAGTATGGAAGAACTGCGTGTATCTAGGTATTGGGGATGCGAAAATTTGGATGGGGATGAGGGATGCTTGGGGGGCTGTTGTCGGGAATGTTGCAGAGAGGCATAGGCATGCAGCGGGATCTACGGCTGGAGGAGATGTTAGTATGGGTAATTAATTAGGGGATCTGCAGCGGTATTTACTATTGTTGTTTGTACAAAGGTTGGTATATAGCATGGATCATCAACTCGGACAGGAACCTTGTATGCATGAATAGTCTTTCTCTTTCCCATCTCGTGTCCAGGTCGTGACTCTTGGCACTCTAGATTCCCGACATTTTGCGCCGACATTTCCCTTGTTCAGCATATACGCCAGCCATGTGCATACGATGCGGATACAACAACAAGATGTTCTTGCTATATACAACGTCAAAGTCGCTCCCAAACTACACAGTACAACATCACTCCATCCTATTTATATTTATCACCTTGCTCCTTCCTCCCCTGCGGATCCAGACTATTTCGCATACCCAACAAAGTCTTTGATACAGCCTCACTGGCTCCGATCATGGGCTTCAAGACCGCGATGGGAACTGCCCTGACTACTGCTCTCAGTGGTCCCTTGTTATCAGCTTTGATCCTACCCACGCAAAGTAGGAACTCACATTATCCCCAGACCTCTCATACACTTCCATCGGTACAGCCAATATAGTTTGGGCTGCAGAATTGATATTCTTCGACAAAGAAGAGTAGCCAGCTTGGATCCCTTCTCGAGTACTTCCCGGTTGATTCGCATATCGACTCAGCACTTCCTCATCCACTTCCAGTACTTCCTCCCCGATATCCACTCTTCCAGCCAAAGCTCCCTCTGCTTTCTCAAGTACAACCTGTGTACCCGTAGCGAGCCTGGCTCCAAGCTTCATCATTTCCATGGCTGTGGATTTCACGAATGAATTGGTCCCTTTCTGGACACCTCGGCCAATCCTGCCGTCTTTCCTGTATTGCTCGATCGGTAGGAGGATGAGGTCCGCTACACCAGATCCGACGTTGACAAGGGATCGAATGGGCGATACCCCAGATACTATGTCTGCGATCTGGTTTGCTTTGACATCCGGGGTCCAGGTATCTTGGAGGCTGCTTGATAGTCGATCCCACCCAGTCACCTATAGGTCAATACTGTGTTCGATGTGAGCGGACAAGGGCGACTTACGCCAGATAGGATGATATGCCTCAAAGTCATCTCTGCCCCATCGAAATGGAAGAAATTCATCAATTCCATAGTCTTGCCTTCACGTAGAGCTGCAAAATCCACTCGTTTGGGCTTATAGTCCAACTTGAGCTCAATTGGGTATATCTCAACGTGTTCTGCTGATCAGCTTACTCCGCGTGCAGTCAGATAGGACACAGCTTACGAAAGAAAGGTTCAGTAGACGGTGCTTTCCTTGATACCGGCGCATCACCTTTTGGGGGGAGTGAGAAACTGAAGAACCGTTTCAGGAAATCAAGGGCGTCTTGATCAATATGAAGCCGTAGCGGTAAGATTTTCGCCTGTTATCTCAGCCAGTCTCGACAGCAATCAGTGTCGTCAAACTCACCTTCAACCGACTCTCCTCGGTCGAGGATGGTGGTGATGGCCTGACCGTGACAAGCTCGACCCTAACCATATCCGCATCTGTCTCTCTTACATTCCCCCTCGCGTCCGATTTCATCTCCGTGAGAAACTTTTTCCAAGTACTGGTCTTGATATGATCCAATATCTCCAGGCTCTGGATTGTGGCATGTATTCGACTAGCAACATTATGGGTCAGGTCGTAAATATCGTAATCGGCTTTGATACCATTGAGATTGATTTCAATTTGAGCCTTTTTTGATCGATTCAATCGTTTTCCATTCAACCTGGACGCTGGCGTCTTCTTTCTTTCCGATATAGGTCCACCAGGCAGAGTTTGCCAGCTGCTCTGGGTATTCATCTCGGTCTGTCCTTCCTCGAGCTCATCATCGATAGCAGCCAGTAACGCAGCTGGATCATCTAGACCATCCTGATTCTGGTCGAGACCGATGTAGACGGAGTTGAAAAGCGTGGAACCCGTTTGAGCTGTATCGAGTGATTCGTCCGCTTTCTGCCCCGATGCAAGGAGTTGCCTGATCTTGGCAAGTCGTCTTCGAACAGCTTTGATTTCTTCTTCAATAGCCCTACGCGTCCGGATCCAGTCATAACCCTCGTGGAGCTGGATAGAGATGCTGGCATCATGTACACGAACCCGCACCTTGCCAAGTCGAGTCCTATACATCAGCTTGGGTAGCAGTGAGGACCGAGATACGCACTCGTCACCGTATCCAGGCTCAAGAACTGGGAGATTCTCCCAATAGTTCTCATCCACGTCAAAATGCTCAAGCAAGACCTTCACAGTTTCGCCCACATCCGCCGATCCATCATCATGCGTAGCTTGCCATGAGCGCAGTGACTCGCCTGTTGAGCGGTCGGTCGAGATGGCCTGCCGAGGACGGGTGGCAGTATCGAGGTAATCAAGATTGGTCGGTAGATCGTCTTCAATGAGGTCGGCGCCTGAAGAGATATCGGGGATTTGGCGAAAGGCATCTTCATCGATTGAACCTACAGTGAGCTAAGTCATAAGCAGGAACTTACCAAAGACATCGACACTATGCTCAAGTGCTGTGGGAGACCGCACAGGTTCGCTTGTAGTTCTGTTTATGAGCAAGGCCGTCTCGTGTATTGACTTGAGGTAAGGGAGACTCACGCCTTTTCTCGTCCGGTCAATCCCGAGGCTATATCGCCGACCAAGGAGCCAAGAGTAGCTAGCGAGTCTGCACAAGCAGTGATTCTGAGCTGAGCTTCAACAACGTCCACCTACCAATTAGTACGAAATCCTGTCAAGCCTTGTTAGACTTACCAGAAGCTCTCCAGATCCTGTCAGATCCTGCACAAACTGCAAATCCAGAGTGACCAATTCCAGCAGCCGTGCATAACCCGCTCGCTTCGTTGTCAGACAGTGTATCGGCCGATGGGAGCACTTACGTGATATGCCTCCGCAGATAATTTGTAGCCACCGTGAAGCTCTGTCGTAGCTGCCATGTCGTCCACCACCAGTATCACTACATTGCCCAGGCCAACTTCGACTCCCCTCGAATCCGCTGCACTTTCTGTATCTGCCTTCCCCTCCAACGCGCCAATGACCAGTACGATTGCGCCGCCGAGTGTGGGGCTTTTGGCATGTAGCGAACAGTCTACTAACGAGACTGCGATACGAGTGACTTCAGATGGCACGACATCCTCAAATACCCCTTCTGGGGTTTTAGCAAAGAGTGCCAGATCACTGGCCCACGAGAAACTCTTGTGTAGAAAGAACGTTGAAGAGGAAAGTATGACCTTGATACCGGTTTCCTTGAGACCGGTCTGGGGATGAGTCAGGGATGAGAATCGGAGATTGAGCATTGGGAGGTGGTTTGCTGTGAGGGATAATGGAGTCGTTCTAGCTAGAATGCGGTTCGGAACTGCTGTGTCGGTGCGATCTGCGAATTCGGCATCGAGCAAACCGAGCGTTAAAGCGGTTTCCTGACGACCTGTCGTATTTGATTCCAATTTGACATCAATATCGGAACCTAGAAGTGATAGTATGCGATCTGTCCCTGGCTCGAATGCAATATCTTGCGTGGGAACGTGTAGAGCGATATCGGCTTCAGTCACACAGACTCGCAGAGCCGTCGCACTTGTAGAGTCTTCTTCCTCTTCCTCAGCTGAGCTCGAAGCTGATGAAGATCCTTTAGACCCAAAGAACCGACTTCCAATCATTTTCAAATCATCCCTTGGCTTCGGAGTAGATCCATCACCAAATGCGCCGTCTAGCCAATGAGTGATATCGTCGGCGAAAAATTGGAGACCTTCAATCGTCCGCTGCTTGATCTTGGCTTGAACAGAAGGGATTCGGCAGGTTATAGTGGATGTCTTGATGGCGCTGGCCGGGTTCGTGGCGGATCGGACCTCTATGATGGGTAGTAGAAGGGATGTATCGGTTGGATCGGGGGACAAGGGGCCTACCACGATAAATGCTGCTGCTTTCTTGTCTTTTCCGTCAGCTTTGGCTGGTTTCAGGAAATTTAGCTTACCAGGAACACGACAGAAGAAAAGAAGCATCTTTTGCCATTCCACACTGACTTTTGGCTCAGAAGTACCCTGTGCAGCGATCCTTCTCGGTATAATCACCTCGCCTGGTTGTTTGACAGAAGCAGAAAGTCCATGTATGTCCAAAGTAATGATCCCACTTCTCAGGTGAGCCCCGTCGCCCCAGCTGCCCCTTCGATTGGGTGGAGCAGGACATCTGATGTCAAGTCGCACCATCGGGCATATGAAAGTCAAGATGTCGATAGCGTTCGTCCGGGGCTGTAGAGTCGAGATTGAACTGGCTTGAGCGTCCAAGTCGTCAATAACGAAATGGCTCGGTAGATGATGAGATGGTCTGGCAGGAGATTGATGCGGGGTAATATCGCCTCCTGATCTGGGTGTATTCAAAGCTGGGGTGAGAGATCGTAGTACCGGCAATAATCTTTCCACCAGGGAAAGATCAAGGAAGACATGGATAGGCTGTGATTCAACGACAGCAGCTACCCATCAGTCGTCTTCCAGAAGCGTTGACCATTCACTTACGTGAATTAGCGGCGAGCTCTTTCCGGAGAAGCAGCACAGGACTACTATCGACCTCGAGTCCAGGAGCGGCTTTCATAGCGCCCTTGCCTTTTGGTCTGACCTTCCATGCTTTCTCACCTCCTGACTTTCGGTGCAAACCCGAGTTCCGCCAGTCTATAGAATCGAAGTCGGGAAAAGTGTTCACTCCTGGCCCGTACGTGTATCTTCCAGGAGGGGCGATATCATACTGCTTAGCCAGGCCTGCATCAAAGAGTAGAACGGGATAAGCTCCGCCTGGGATCGAGTCTTCCGCTTCATCAGCTGCGGCAGTGGTGTCGGTTGCGATATATTCGAACAAAGAAAAGTCTGATATCCGGAGAAGTACTACTGGTGGTCGGGGACCGAACCGAATTGTGGATGTAGTAGATGACCGACGAGGAAACGGGCGGCCGGGGTTGTGGTTCGACTGAGAGCGAGGCGTATACCCTTGGGCTGAGTAGGTCCCCTCCAATCCTTCTATCTTGAGCTTCAGGTGACCGACTGGTAAATAGGATGACGATGGTCTTGACCAGTAAGATGGCACCGACTCGTGAAAGCTTGCGGTGGAGTCAACGGCCATATCGTATATGGCAGATAGGTATATCCCCTTGATTCGGAATCTGCCCTCCATCTTTGAATGCGGAGCTTCCGCCAACACACCGCTGGCAGCAGAAGTATCCTTGCCGCCAGGGATAGATAGAACTCGTGATATCGCCAAGATTGACGACATTTGCCGAGGTAACAGCATGACCGCAATGTTGCCAACCGAGACGTCGAAATCCAGACCGGGTAGGATCGAGCCTTTATGAGACGAAGGTGCTCGATGGAGGTCCGGCCGGCTCCTTACGCCTTGCAAGTGAGACGACTGAGGTGGGTCCGTGCTCGTAATCTGCGATGGCGTAGTCTTCATCCGCAAAACCACATCGTCATTCCCGAAATTCAGAATCATCGCTCCCTTATCCTGCTCTACCCTGGGTGTCGAAGATCCAGACTCTGGGACCGTAGAGATATCCTCATGTGTCGTGAATGTCGAGCGCTCACTCATCGCGCTTTGATAGACACTTGCATCCGAATTTGCCTCTGATATTGCGCTTTGTCGTAGATTTGCGATGGCAGAAGACATCATTGCCATATTCCCTTCGGCACTTGATGAAGAGGCAGAGGAGGTAGATGACGATCTAGAGGGCGTGTAAGCTGGTCTAGACTTGGGTGGGGGTGAATCGAGCATGTATATTGACAAATCGGAGATCCTGATTGCCCGGGTGGTCGATCCGCTTGAATCCTCTTGACTGGACTCGTCCGCGTATTTGATCTGCCCAATCCGCAGCTCAACTGTACTGCCTTCATCTCTATTCTGATACCGTATCCTGATCCGCACAGTGTTGATCTTGAATTCCAGCCTAGCCAGTATCCTTTCCACGAGTCCAGCTAATACAGTTGTGCTCTCCACCGTCGCGGGCAATGGTTGCCCGTTCTCTCCGACACCATCCTCCGAGCTTGAAGGGAAAGCGCCAGGAACAGTGTTTTGGACGAATGGATCGGATCGGCTCAAGATCAGGGATTGTCGTATTGATCTGTCCAATTCCGCTTCTTCATACGCGTCGAGCTCATCGTGTAGGAATTCGTCAGCGGCCGAAGTGACTGATGAAGCCAAGTCAATGGAAGACGAGAGATCATGTTGACGCGACTTCGTGCTATGTGGTATTCGAACATGTTCCGGTGATTTGCCCTTCGAGCTTGACGGAGCGGGAGGAGTGAGTGTAAAGTCCAGAGTGAGGCTATCGAGGGATAAAGCGAGTGGGGCGGACCATAGATTCGGGAATGGGATTTGAGCGTACACTTTATCGACCGATCCAGAAGTCAATACAAGTGGTATAGACGATGGTATCAAGCTATTGATCTCCTCCATCGTCAGCCTTCCGCATGGCCAAAACGAGGTGAGCACCTACCTCCTCGTTGACCGCCAAACCTTCGAGCTCCACTCTACCTTCCCCTATCTGACTTTGAATCTCATCAACATCGAGTCCGCTCCGAAAGAATCTCCCCAGTGCCCTTTTGAGAACATAAGATAGGAACCGCCGCTGAATATTTGTCGGTAACGAAATGGTCGGCAAGGAGGGTAGGGAGAACGAAGTGAGGAAGGCTGGTAATGAGAACATCGCAACGTCATTCAAGTCGTTTATGATTCTTCCTCGGTGGGCTCTGATGCTATGTGGAGGCTCTTGACATGGTGGTGTGACTTGTACACCGACTGGAATGGCAAATCACAAAGGTCACGTCAGGAGATCGCCGAAGCACCCGGAGTGATGTCACGCGATTGCCACGCGCCGGAACCGGACCCACCCTTTGTGAGGATATCATTGAACAATCGCCTGCCCATGCATTCCTGCTCTTCACGGTGTGAAGCAATTGCCTCAGATGATGGGTTCCGGCAGCGTACTGTTCCATCGGTGCTTGCGAGAAGGAGTGATAGCACCCTATGAGAGCGCGCAGATTCATTTGAAGGTGCCAAGTCGTGACATCAAGCATAATGTTGTTGACTTGATTCACGGACGAGCTGATATGTCAAGAGTGGGCAGGTGTCCCGGACTGAAACCCTGTGGCGGTCATTCGGTCCAGGTCACGCCAACAGATGATCCTGTATGATCGTCATGTATCAATAACCTCTGGCTCCGCCGGTAAGTCGACTAACCGGAACTTCAAACTTTGGCAAAATCCAGCTCTTCTGTTCTCACTTCCTGCTCATTTCAATACAGGATGGCGGAAACGCTCAAAGGCAGCGTAGCGCTCGAGAGGCTCGGTCCTAATACGTTCAAAGCTGAGCCTTTCTTCGATCGGGCTCGTTCCGGCAATCCGCATGCTATAGCGTGAGTGAGTTTGGCACAACCGCCAGAATCCATAGACGCGGTTGCTAATATCTAGATATGGAGGCCTGGTCTTATCTCAGACCATCACGGCAGCGTTCATGTCTATCGATCCTGCTTCACCACATCACCTTTTCTCGGTCCAGGGGAGTTACTTGGCTCCATCGTCTACCGAGGTGCCAACATATTTCCAGACTGAAGAGCTGAGAACCACTCGATCCATGATTACCAGACTCGTCACCGCCACTCAGGATGTCGAAGTCAAGCAGACTGGAGGCAGTGGTAGAAAGGGGTCGATAGAGGGAGCTGATACGAAAACTCGCCGGAAAACTTTCGTCGTTATCCTTGATTTCCATGTTCCGGAAACCCCAATGCTCAGCTACGCCCGCGAACCAATGTACCCCGGAACCTATCCTCCTCCGTCTACGCTACAAGGTACTGAAGATAGGACTCGAAAGCTTCTGTCTCCGAAGTTACATACGGAAATGATGACGCAATTCGGATTGCTCTTACGACTATTTGAACAGCGACCGGTACCCACGTCAGCTGGAGCTCAGAATGCATTGGGTTTCCTGGATAAGAAGACGTCGCAGGATCACCTCGATCTAGTCAAACGTACGAATGCCACCTGGATACGGACTCGAGAGCATTTGGATACATACAGAGAACGATGTGCGGCTCTTGGGTGAGTTCAGCTCAAGCCTCGCTCACTGATCCAGTGCTGATAGACAAGCTTCTTGATGGATTCGATATTATCGTTCCTACCCCTATCCCTCTCTAATCTACCTTTGACCACAGCAAGCGTCGTATCGTCATTAGACTTCTCGTTGCGGTTCTTCTGTCCTCCTCCAATCAGGACGGACGAATCTTGGTTACTTTTGGAACAAAACACCGAACGCGCGGCAGACGGACGAACTTTCAGTGTCGGCAGGATGTTTACGGAGGACGGGTTAGAGATTGCGAGAATGAGTCAGGTGTCTATCTTGAGGGGACCGAAGAGTACGCAGGACAAGAAACAGCCAGACAAGACGCAAGGCGGAGTTTCCGCCAAGTTATAGTCGTCTATTGGCTGTGAATCGCAGATCACTGCCAGTGGGTGTTCATAACATTTCTGCGGCTATTGCCCGACCACAATCAGGTCTTGGCCAGTTCAAGAACTATCGGTGCGGTCATTCAGACAGTATGCATTTATAATCCCTACGACGGTCTCTGGTCATCTTTCTTCCATCTTAGAGACCTTGATCAGTCCGAGACCTTAATGAGCAGTTTCCCAACGGTACCTCGCGAGGAGATATCAATCTGGGATTGCGAGACACCCTCCGCGGTGAATGGGTACTCTTTGTGAATTGTAAACTGGAGTCTCAGCACCGTTTGAACGACAGACGGAGATACATACCTTGAGATGACCATCCTTGATCCAGTCCAGGACTTCTTTGGAGTATGTGGCGAAATCTTCAGGGGTAGAGATGAAGGCCCCTAGGGTTGGTCTTGTGATTTTCAAACTCTTTGGAGAGAGCCTCAATACCGAGAATTCGGCCGGTGCGCCCTGTGCATCAACTCCAGTTGTTCAAGGGGAGAGATTTCGGACGTACAGAGGCATTACCGTACATGACCAAAGTACCTCTCGACCTAACCACTTCGAAATCTTCATCAAATGTATCTTTTCCTACACCGTCGTAGACTGCGTGAACCCCTTTCCCTTCTGTGAGGGAGAGTATCTTTTCGATGTTCTTCTCCGATGAATCGGTGGTCAGGAGAACGTGATGAGCACCATTTTGCTTTGCAAGTTCTGCTTTCTCTGGGTTCGAAGTGGTTGCAATTACGTTTGCGCCTTTGTAATTGCAAATCTAACATCAGCGAGATTCGTTGCCCACAGGATGAAGAAGGACTCACCTGACAAAGAAGTAACCCGACACCTCCAGCTGCTGCTCTGACCAATACCCAATCTCCTTTCTTGACCTCGTAACTTTCTTTGACCAAATAGGCCATAGTCAAGGCGGTGGTAGTGGCCGGAACCCCAAACTTGGGCTCGACACCTTTTGGAATAGGAGCAACTTTCCACCATGGAGCTACTGCGTATTCGGCAAAGGCATTGTTGATTGGTGACATGACCGTTTGGCCGAGTTCGAGGGCGGGAAGAGCGGTTGAGGAGGTTTTGGACTTAGGAAGGGATACTATCGTACCGACAATATCTTGACCGGGGGTGAATGGAAGGGTCATTTTGTATAGACCTCCTCTCTGATCTTTATGGTCAGCTATCAGATCAACCTCGGTGAGAAGGACCGCGCACAGTGGTCGATGTAGTTGGTGCCACTGTCGGTATCAGTCACTAGCGAGAAAGTGAATATGAGCGACATACGTCCATTGTACCTTGATCAAGACCTCATCATCTTTGGGAGTAGGTACAGGTATTTCTTGCAAAGTGTTGACCTCTGGACCACCAGTCTTTTCGACCTGACGGGTCAGCCGCATACCCGGAAGTCATGGAAGCAACTCACTCGGATAGCTTTCATCGTTTTGGGGATTTGGCTAGACATTGCGCGAAGTGACAGTAAGGATCCAATATCGTTCGGGGAAGAGAAGAGCGGCTGTGCTAGGCGTAAGGTCCGACAAGCGAGTCTGACACGGAGAAGCATGCGACTGTATAATAGTCGAAAGGACTCGCAAAGTGCTTTGTCATGCGTGCTTAATTACCGGCGATATCCGAGGATTGCCGTTATCTATTGAATGCATATGCCGATTGATCATCAAGTCTCAAGTCTCTGCCGCTTCTGCTAATTTTATTCTCTTTTCAATGACTCCCTCGATGGCCCTTACTACTTCAGGCTTGGTGAACAAGCTAGTCATGATGTAAATGACATTTCCAAGCGGCCTCGAGTGAATCTGAAAGTCCTCACCACCTGCCACGCGCACCGTCTCCTTTTTGAGGGCATCAAGGAAATCTCGTCCAACTAGAGAACCGTAGTCCGCATTGGAATCTTCCAGCTCAATTGCCAGTACAGTCCCCATGGCCATGGATCCTTTGATGGTAGTATACTTGGAGACACGCTCGATAAAATCGGGTGACCAGAACGACCATCTTCCTTCTTCCCCTAAATGGCCGACTTTCCATGATTCCTTCTCAGCCTCGAAACCACCACCTAGAAGATGCCTCTCGACCATTTTGATTGATTCTAAAGCCACTGAGCATCCGATGGGGTTTGCGGTGTAACTGTGACCGTGAAGGAGAGCGTCGACTTTTTTGTCTGATAAGAATGCGTTGAAGATCGAGGAAGAAGCTAAGGTAGTCGACATGGGTAAAAGACCGCCAGTGAGGATCTTGGCATAGACTGCAATGTCGGGTGTATTATTGAGAACAGAAGCAGCAGAGTGGTATCCGAAACGATGTAGGCCCGAGAATACTGCTTGTCAGCCCGACTCTTCGTTAGATCACTCACCTTCATCGTATATGATTGGCAGACCCTGCCATGCAGCCGGGTCCCTCGATGATAGGCGCAGCAATTCCGTCTCGTAGCTACTACCATCCCAGCCCTTTCCGCCGAATAGATCTCCACTAGCCCTGACGACTTCGATCATACAAGCCTGGAACAGAGGATCGACAAATACCATTCCGCCCGCTCCTAAGCATACCGGCTCAATGACCAGCGCACCAAATCGACGACCACCTTCCCTCACTAATCGAACAAGATGTGATCGGATGTGGAACCGGTAGTATTTAGCCAGGTCGGACTTCAGACGGTCTTGCAGTGTGTATATTGATTGCAAGGAGTCGAAAGGGATTGACCAGCCGTCCTCGACTGACTTTGCTGATGAGGATAGCGACGAGGGCAAATGAGGCCAGAGGTCGGGGCCCGTGGTGTGAACAGTCGGTATGCCGTTTGTGTACTGGATCATGGGTGGAGAGAACCAGTGTCCCCGACCTTTGTACCAATCAACAGCTTTATTGAAAGTACTAGCCTCCGAGGCGTCCATTGAGCCAATCTTCTATCAGCTTTGTTGAAGTGCTCAATTAGACTCACTGTATCACCGTGATATCCCCCTCGTAGTCCAATGACACCCACGTCCGAACCGACTTCGCCATCCCAGCCATATCTTCGTCCAGTCGCTCGCAGAGCCATCTTTAAAGCCACCTCAATACCCGTACTTCCATTGTCCGAGAAAAACACTCTCTCCGCCCATCCTTGGCCGACGGTCTGCTTGAGCTTTTCGGCAAGCTCCAAGGCGGGCTCATGAGTGCCAGAGGGGAATAGTACGTGTCCATATCGTCCCGCAGCCTTGGCAGCTGCCAATGTGAGGGGTTCAGCTGCGTGTCCGTGTGATTGACTGGCTTCAGCAAAATCCATCGCTGTAAGCTTACGTGAACCAGCTCGCCGAGCCATCAAAGTAGGGTCTCAGCAGACTATCTCCTGTAGGCGTAGGGCTGGATTGAGCGTAGTGAGCATCGAATTTGTCGCCATAAGCAGAATCCACCACCATGACATCTTCCCTCTTGTTCACCTGGCAGTCAGTTCAATCCAACTAGGGAGACAGGCCTGCTCACCAGACCATGCTGAGTGAAAGGCCACCAGACACTCTCTAATGTCCGATCCGCCATCCCATCGAGGTTTCTGATCCGCTGTTGATGCTCTTGTTCCAGCCAATCGACGGTCCCAGCTACACCCCCTTCGCTCGCAGCCTCGACCTCTTCGTACCACTTGCTCAAGCGCACGCTATCCTCTTCGACTGTGCCATACTTTTCAGGTGGAGCATTGATGGTATACAGCGGTATACCTCGATCAGCGAAATAGCTTGAGAGGAATTCGTGGTTTTGGTAATATGACTGGTGTAGGCAGAGAACTGCCGAGACAGAGTATCCACGAAGTAGAAGTGATTCGTATGAAGCTATCGTGGTCGATATACCGCCCAGATGTGGTGAAGCGATGAGAATCGCCGGTAAGCGGAGTGAGCGTAGAAATGTGGATTGGGTATGAGGTGGGTGTAGGGCAGGTGAGTGAACACCTGTCATCAGCTTGGTCTATATGTACAACTCACCGCCTGCGGTCTCGACATATAGAGCTCCTTTGACACCACCCAGTGAAGAAACCACTTCTCTAGTATATGCCGAAATCGAATGAACCAGCTCATCGTTTGTCTCGGGAAAGGGCTAAGATCAGCTAAATTCTCGAGACGGCTAAACTCACCAGGTCAGGAGCTAGCTTTGCAGCAAGATGCGGCGACATGGGCTCTCGGTACTGGTACACATTCTTTGTCGATACGATCTCCCCGTGACGTCCAACGTTTCGGTCGACATAGCTTCTGATCAGCTTGATCAACATTGGAGAACATACCTGACATCCGACTCCGAATCTGGCCCCGTGCTGACGGGCTTCAAGTAGAAGACTCGCTTGCTACCTGAGCTACCACCGCCTAGCGACGAATCCTCTGCAGCATACTTGGAAGCCGTTGCCCGTATGAGAGCGGTGGTAAGGAGGGTCTTGCCGACCTCGGTATTGGCTGTTCGTCAGTGATCTACGAACGATCGGGAACAAGCTACGGACCGCCGAAGACCTGCGAAATACGCAAATTTGGAAAGAGCAGGGGCATTGCTGAACAGTGTGTTCTGTCCAAATTGCCGCTTCGCGACGCCTATACCTCGATGATGACTCTTTGAAGCTGCTCTGCGATGAATGACAGCTTCCCCATATTCTGAAATTCGGTGCGCCGGCTATCACCTCCGCTTTCCAGGCACAAAGTAAATCACATTGATCACTCCTCCCCTTTAACACCAGGGAGTAATCCTACACGCGCTGTGCAACAACAAACCATTCTCCTACTACGTCACAGACCAAGTTTCATCTTTCATAGAGGGGGTATAGCACAAGTCACATCCCCACGCAACATCTACGATACCAGCAGTAAAGTAGATTCAGCTACAATGGACCGTCCGACCGAGCCGCAACGCTCACAGTCGACTACATCGCTATCCAGGCTGTATAACGGATCAACAAATGGGGGCAACCGCGATCAAGAGCTCAGTGACCCGGGATTGGATTACTGCAATGCATTCTGGGGACAAGGGGACAAGGGATTTGAGGTAGTCATGGCTAGGCTGAGAGGTGCGGCGAGAACTACCGAAGAACTGCGCTCGTTTTGGAAAGAAAGGTCCGTTCCCTCTCAGAGACGTTGTGTCATGGGGGCTAACAAGCAGAGCTGCTATTGAAGAAGATTACGCTAAACGCTTGAACAAGCTTTCAAAGGCGACTTTGGGCAGAGATGAGATAGGAGATACCGCGGCGTCCTTACAAAACATCCTGCTCGAGACAGCGCAGCAAGCCACATATCATCAATCGCTATCAACAGAGATCAAGCAGACCGTGGAGCAACCTACAGCCGAATTCCAGACGAGGCTCACGAATCTGAAGAAAGGACTGCAGAGTAGCGTGGAGAAATCGTACAGAAACAAAGGGCTGCAGGAGGGGCATGTGCAGAAGGTGAGTTGCATTGCTGTGTAATTTTGATCAGTCGCTAACAACTAGGCCAAGGAAAAGTACGAATCAGACTGCCTCAAGCTAAACTCTTACACTGCCAACGCTGCTCTATCTCAGGGCAAAGATCTGGAGAAAGTTCAATCCAAGCTCGAAAGGGTCAGGCAGACGATTGGAGGGAATGAACAGGATTTCAGGCAGTTTGTGAAAGTCCTTGAGGGGACTACACAGAAGTGGGAGACAGAATGGAGGGGTTTCTGCGATGTGAGCTACTTATGACTCGGTCTGACTATAGCTGACCTGGAAGCATGTTCAAGATCTCGAAGAGGATAGGATGGTAATGATGAAGGATATAATGTGGGCATTCGCGAACGCAGTATCGCAAGTCTGCGTCGAGGATGACGGAGTGAGCGACTCTCATATTGTCTGGGGCGTGGAGCTGACCTATAGTCCTGTGAACGTATCCGAGAGAAGCTTGAAACCTTCGAGCCGGCCAACGACATGGTTGCCTTTGTTCGAGGATGGGGCACGGGCGACCAGATCCCAGATCCACCTCGCTTTGTCAACTACTCGGCCGGAGAGTATCCTCAGCAACCTTCGTCCCATCCGGCTCGATTCCAGCGATTATCTGCGAAACCTCCTCTCTCCGCAGTATCGCGTTCTGTCGACCATGGGGATTTACAGCAGGAAGAAGAGCAAATTCCGGAGCCTGCGCCTCAGAATGATGCTCGACCAAATGGAATTACGAACGACATGCAAAAGATGAACCTGCAAGATCAGCCGCCTGTACCTCCTCAGCAAGTCCATTCTCCTCAACAACAGCAGTCTCAGCCAGACATCAGTCGACAGCCTTTCGGTGGAGTGGCTTTGCCCGGTATGTCTGGTGCTGCTGCTGGCGCTCCTCCTGGCACCACGATCGCCTCGGTCCTGCCTGAACGCGTCAGTTCTATGGGGCCACCACCTGTTCCTCCTACCATGACGATGCCCGAACCTCGAATCCCATCGAGGCAGGGCCCACCATCGCCATCTTCGCGAGATGTAAACGACGAGACTGATCCCATGGCTCGAGCACTCGCTGAACTACGTCGAGAACCACCTGGACCAGGAAGTATCCGTCGTGGCGCATCTCATCGTCGTCCGGAATCTGTAGCCGGTGGATCTATGCGAAGCGGAATCAACCCTTCGATGTCGCCTGCTCCCGGTCAACACAGGATGTCGTATCAGCAAGCCCCATCTGCTCAAGGGCATGGTGGACCTGCAAGACAACAGTCTATCGATATGACTCTTTCGCCTCCAGCTCCTGGTCATACTGCTGCCCAACTCGCTCGATCGATGGACGATTTCCAGCGATCTGCATCTCGAGCTGCCGACAAGAGAGGAAGCGTAAACTACTCGAATTACGCCGACGACGTGGTTGGTGCTCATCCTTCTTCCCGACCCAACTCGCCTGGACCTATCTCGCCATCCGGTAATCGATCCCCTTCACCTGCTATGATGCAAGCTCCAACTCAACCTGCTACTCATATCGCAGACGAGGTACTTTCGCAATATCACCAGTCTTTCCCTGGCGAGAGGAGGGAGAGGGAACGAAGTCGATCTCGGGCGGGTTCAGTCATTTCAGCTGCTGGATCTCGACCTGGTTCAGTATTTAATGCTCCGCCATCTCAAACGCAAGGTGCACCTGCCTCTCCTCGAGCTGGCTTTGTAGGTATCGGTGCTGGTGGCGGACGATCGCCCAGTCCCGGTCCTCCAGCTAAAAGCCCCGTCAATAACACTGGCGCTTTAGGACCTCAATCTCTTGGTATCGCACTCGACAAATCTGGTGGAGTCGCTCATGATTCAATGGCGGAAGCGTATAGGCGTCAGTACCAGGAAGAACAGCAACAAAGGCCTGTCTCTCAATATAACAACCAGCAACCACCTCGATCACCTAGTGCTGCTTCTTTCGGCGGTATGCCAAACGCGACGCAGCGCCCTACAACTGGATATGGTGGTCTACCCCAGGGGCAGTATGGCCAACAAGCGCCTCCGTCTCAGCAATTCACCTCTCATCCGCCACCGCAACAACAGCCAAATCAATACCAGCAGTACCAGCAAACCCCACCTCAGCCGTCGTACCAGACGCATCCGTCGTATCAGCAACAGCCATCATCCCAGCAGTCTGGCTACGCGGCTGCACCGGGTGGGTATCCTCAGCAGTCGCAATATGCTCCTCCACAACAACAGCAGTCGTACGGTCGATCAGCTTCTCCCGCCCCACAAGCTCAGGGATACGGTAGATCCGCTTCTCCAGCTCCAGCGTCGCAATCGCAGAATTTTGCTCGATCTGCCTCGCCCGCTCCTCAACAGCAGCAGTATGGATACAGAGCACCCTCTCCCCAGCCTCAGCAGCAGCAGTCTTACAACCGCACACCATCCCCTAATCCTGCGACGGGATTCGGACAGGGACAATCAGTCGCGGGTCGAAGTCCGAGTCCACAACCTAATCAACCGCCTCCTAATACCGCCCCCACAGGTCAATGGTCTACCACGGGCTTACCAGTCTTATTCTGTATGTTCCCTCATTTTCCTTGCCTTCACGTACATACGAGGCTGACAAGCAGACGTCAAGGCATTGTACGATTACGCAGCTCAATCGTCTGCTGAGTTCGACTTCCAATCAGGCGATATCATTGCCGTAACCTCCACACCAGAGGATGGATGGTGGTCTGGAGAACTACTTGATGAAGCGAGGAGATTGCCTGGACGCACTGATTTCCCTAGCAATTTGTGAGTTACTTGATATCTAGAGATGGGGTATGAGCTCATGATAGTGTTTGCTTGTTTTGATTTATAGATGACCTTTTATATACATTCACGAGGATAGAATTGGTAATGGAGGTAACGAGTCGAACATGGATATGCATGCTAATGAATGATGTTCTTGACCTCAGTCTATACCCTTTCTGACAAGGCTGATGCGCCGGGGCTGACGCGAGATACGGGGTCGCTCACGGAGCCTAGTTGGCGGAGGCTCGGCAGGCAGCTGGACAGGCTTTGAGGATGTCGGCTGGACTGGCTGTCAGCAGAGCAACCAGTGCTCTCGCAACTACACTGGGGCTCGGAGCCACGGTCTTCCGCACGTGAGGGGAAATATAGATCAAACACAGGGAGAAAGGATGTACTTTCGCTCCACGTCCCGTAGTCAGCCATCACTGCCAATGACGACTGCTGGCTATGAAGCTTTCCAGATCGCCGCTCCCCTGGAACCCTGCGAATTGGCTCGAGTCGTCATCGCCTGGGCTTCGAAAGAATGGATCGAAAAGCTTATGATTCTTGGCTGAAACTACTGTGAAAGGATAAGGCCACAAGGGCGCCAGTTGGAAGGAAAGGCTCTCTCGCGGTCTGGCCATTGCTAAGTATCCTTTCATCTGATTCTGGTGGAGCGTTGGAGTATATGGAGTATATGTAAGAAGTCCACCAGTGAGGTCCCTGCGTTTCTCCCTTTACTTTCCACGAACACACTCTTCAATATTCACCAAATCCACTTGAACGACCAACATGGATCAAACGACGCTTGAGCAGGACTGCCAAACCCTCCGAGATCATGATGTTCCAGTGGCGGCATACGGCAAGGCAATCGGCGACTTGAGTGACTCGATGTCAAAATTCAGGTTGTCGGTGGCGAAAGAATCTGACCTCGACCCATCGATGGACAACAGCGCTCAAGAAGAAGATTACGTCGAAATCGAGATGCCTGAGTCACCCCTCGCAACGGCGAGGAGGATCGTCGAGGCCGGCGAGACAGCCAAGTCAGCAATAAAGGATGTCGAACAAGGATCCAGATTCAACACTGGAAAATGCACCAGTATTTTCACTGCATATTGGAACGAGGTACACGCGGCGTGAGTCGCACAGTCACTTGTTTGGCCCAGGCGGGACGAAGCAATACTGATCTTCTAGGATTACCAACGCTCAGGAGCGAGTCACTGAGATGAGCCAATCTCAATCGCAGTCCGCTCAATCTGAGAGCTCAGCTTCATCGACCAGGCCAGCTTGATCGGACAACGCCACAAACCTCTGGCCGGTGGACTGCTGGAGATGACTTCAAGGTGTGCGTTGGAGGGTATGAGCTCGCAGGATGGTCGATGATCGTGTATATATATGTGATAACGATTGACGTTATGTACAGGGGTGTAAATATGCTGAAATCTCCCAATTGTTTCGCTCTGTGCCTGAGCTGATTTGTGGCCGTCAGTAGCCGGGAGTCGCTCAAGACGCTTTCGTATTCATCAAAATATCATGGACGTGCAATCACTATCATACGTCGATATACAGGTCAGCATGGTCAAAAGCTCTCGGAATCCACTGACAAAGGCAGCATGATGCCTTGGCAGTCTTTGACGATGTGGAGCAAGGCGTCGTCGGTCATGAAGATATTTGGGTTTCCGGGGTAAGACCGCCTTGAAAGTTCCTTATTCGATACGATACTGATGCTTGCAGTCCAAAGCAGGATCATCTAGTATTCATGGAAAAGTCCGATTAGAGTTTCAGGAAGGCGGGGGATCGACAGTGAAGTCCCGCGAAGGCGTCAAGCTCACTAGGACTTCCAAGGTAAGTAGATCAGTTCTGGTTGATCAGTTAGCTGAATTGTAGACTGTCTTTGAGGTCGACATCCCTGATCTGCATATCGAAAAGAGGAGTATCAAATTTCCTCGGCAGATCATTCGTCCGCCATATAAGAAAGAGAAACCTACGTCGGTGAGTAACAATACAAGCAGAATGGAGGAAGCTGACGGAGAAGGCACCGTTCCATGTCAACTCGATAGCTTCATCCCCACAGCATGACCGCTTGGTCGTTGGTGGACCTGATGGCTTCTGCGCTGTTCTACCTGCTACGTCTACCTCTACGGATAGAGAGGGTGTGCTCTTGAAAGGACATGTGGGAGATGTTTTGGATTGTAAATGGTTCCCCTCAGGCCAGGTGCGTACTCGATTCTGACTGATGCTGATGAGGTAGGTCATCTTGACGGCTTCCTCGGACTGTACGATACGAGTTTTCGCAGCTCAAGATGGGCTGAATCCAAGAACGCTGAAAGGGCATACACGCGCCATCACCTCAACACACATCCTAGGAGTTGGCAGGGAGGTCCTGTCGGCGAGCAAGGATGGGACAATCAGGCTGTGGAATATTGGAGAGGGCAATGAGCTGCAGCAATGGAGTATAGAGAGGAAACGAGCTATCGAGGGATTGATAGTGCTGGAAGATCCGGATGGACTGGCAAGCATGGGCATGAACGGAGAAGAGCGGGTCATGCTCGCGTCAACCAAAGATGGAGTGGCCGTAGTACCCTGGACGAAACCTGGGTGGTTCGTTGCCAAGCCCGAGGAAGTTGGACACCAGCTCTCGATGGCTTATTCTCCAACTCACCAGCTACTCGCTACAGGTCACAGCGACGGCATCATCCATATACGGTCTCTTTCGTCTCTTCCTCCAAACGGTTCAATGGGTCCAACAAAGCTCATTCGTCGTAACGAGTCGCCCATATACTCTCTGTCTTTCTCCTCATCCGACCTCTATGTTGGGACATCAGCTGGTCTCCCCTGCTGCCTGGCAGTCGAAGTCAAGGACGAAGTCATTGTAATTGAGGTAAAGGAAGAATATGCGGGATGGGAGGCGGTAGCGGTGGAGACCTGGACTGAAGGTAACGGAAGCGTATGGTGCGCTGGTGGCGAAGGAGGCATCAGACGATATTGATAGAATCTAGATAGTGTCGCCTTATGATGACGATGCATTGTACATGTCCTTGTAGTACAAAGTGAAGCTGGGGAAACCTGGGACGGGAAGGGTTGGGGATGTTATCTGCGGCTTTCGGGTGCCTCGTGAGCTGCTGATCAGCGATTTCCCCCTAGGAGAGACGGTAGCACGCACGATTATATAGGAGAAGCTTTTCGATAAGGTCGACTGATAGTTCAGCATTGCTCCTAACTCAAAAAGGCTCGGGACATACCATGTGTCAGAACCATTCTTCGACAGCAATACCGTTTACTACTCCGGTCAGTTTCGTTTCTGTGTCCATCCACCTCTGAGCTTACAGTTGTAGCTTGTCTAGCGCATCTCTAAATCTCGTCAGCGCTGTTTTAGCGTGGGGGTAAGAGTACTCACCCCTCATCAACTCCCGAAGCAAGCAGCTCGAGCCAGCTCTCCCACAGGTTTCCGACAACTTTGCCACACGAAAAACACCTGACTGGAATGATCTATACCATCAGCGTTCCTTCCGTTCACTCTGGTTTGAGGATGCTTACCATTTTGATGTGTTCAGGTGATCTATAGCTTGTTGCTCAATGATAGAGCAGCAATCGCTGAAATCTACAGTCAAGCATATTATCACTAATGCCAGGCACAAGTTCCCAATATGCCACGTCATACATGCATCATACGCGTTTGTACGCGACTTCTTTTCCTCCACTGTCAGTGCTCAAAACAAAGGCTCATAAGGCCACTCGATATGCCTACCCGCTTAGCCACTCGCTCGGCATCTCGAGCAGAAGATGTCGCTGCTACACCCAGAACTACTAGAGCTGCCGCGAAGTCCACAGTGACCAGGGCAAAGAAGGTGGAGGTGGAAGCTGGAAATGAGGATGAGGTCTTGGCCAAGGAGATGGAGCGGGTTTTGAAGGTGTCGGAGCCCGAACCCCAGGCAAAGACCACGAAGAGTAGGCTTACCGCTGTGGCAGGGAAAGGCAAGGACAAGCAAGTGGACACTGCGCCTACTAAGAAACTTATACCTGTTGCCAGTCGGACGACGGTCAAAGCGCCAGTCACCTCGACCTCAAATACTGCTACCTCTACGACAGCACGTAAGCCAACGGTCAGGACAGCTTCGACCACCAAGGCCTCTGAGCCAGCTTTATCCTCTCGACCAGCCACTAGCTCGACAACCGCTCCGACAACTTCTTCAAAGGTGCCAGAACGAAAAACTGCTGCCGCATCATCATCCCGCAGCACGATACCCGTCGAGGTCCGTGCTCCTCGACCCACTGGGACTTCGTCAAAGATTGCTAGGCCCGTCGCGTCCGCTAGTACGGACATTACAAAATCTCGTACGACCAGCTCAGCCACTGTCAAGCCTAGATCAACCACTTCGGCCACCACGCCATCTACCAGTGGACTATCGAATTCGAGGGTACCTGCCTCGGGTCCAGCTCCTGTGAAAGTCACGACGAATAGAAAGACCGTTCCAGCCCCGATCTCATCCTCAAGACCTGTCGCCAGCTCCTCCACGACCCAAGTTTCATCGGCGAGCACGACAAAACAACCAATTGCTTCATCATCTCGCTCGACCACGGCCCCTGAAGCTCAAAAAGTCCATTCCACATCACAATCTACACCTTCAAGCGCTACGCGTCCGCATATATCGCTCAAAGGCAAGGAGAAAGAAATGGTCATCTACGAAATATCAATCGCGGAGTTTCCTTGGACAGACCCCTCCAACTCTCAATCGGAACGCGCTACTCATGCCATGTCTGCTCTAAAAGCCTCCCTGGCATCCTTGAGTGCTGCATACAGAGCTGGATTTCAATATGGAGGAACAAAAGATGACTGGACAGGGGAAAAAGTGGATAAGGAGTTAGGTGTTTGCGATGCAGCATTGAAGGTGTTGCGAGGTATGGATGAAAAGGGACATCTAGGCAGTAAAGGAATAGAAGTTGAGAAAGCTGCTCAGGCCATTATTGGTAGAAGTATCACACTGGGCATGGTGAGTCCTCAAGCCTTCAGAGGTCTCGACTGATGTTCAGCCACGACGTGCCTTTGATCAGCTGGTTGTGGCGCGAACTGGAATACTGCGGCAGTATAAACATGCCGATGATCCTATACCGACGACATCTGCTCCGATTTCTCTCGAAGGCACGCAACGTATCAGTCCGAAATGGCTGGAATGCTGCTGGCTGCCTTGTCCGCTACAAATAGACATGTCTGAGCAGCTACGTCAGGTCTGTGTTCAACAGCTCGCATCTGCCTGGTCCTGTTTGATTGGTATCGAGGGGTATGGTTATGATCTACCTGTATGTTTTTGCAAGTCACTTGCTTCTAAAGCTGAATGACAGCCATTCGAGGAATTGATGCCACTCTCCCCACGAGAAGGTTGGCTACACCCCCTACAGCTTGCCCGTCCCGACCCGCCAATAACGCATGCCACGCCTATGCACACACTGACGAAGCGATTTCAGCATATACCCATGAACGCGCCTCACTGGGCATACGTATTCACTAACTTACTCGGCGGGTATGTCGTACTGGTCACCGAGGGCGAAGTGGCACCACCTGGTTTACAGGCCCTACGATCCCCGAGTCAGCTGTGGGAGATCATGAAAAAGTGGTTGGTAGCCTATATCGCTCATCGAGATGAAGACATTGCTAGTCGGCGGATTGCGAGTGCTGCTCAGATGGTGTCGGATATTCTGGATCGGTCAGGAGATGCAATTGAGGCTAGAGGCGAGACTCGACAAGGATGGTTTAGTGGGAAAGCATTCATGGATTTGCTGGACTTTTGGATCGATGTCTCGAGGAAGGTAAGCTGTACATTCGCGGTTTTGCTGAGATAATCAGAGTCGAAAGCCATCATATGTGGTTCGAGCTTTGTCTCTCATGTCTGGATCTACGACTCCGGCCTCAAGCAGTGATACAAGATCGTCTGAGGATGTCGATATGACTTCTACGCTCTCTCCGGCTGAATGCGAGGCGGGTCTTGCCAAGCTTTTGGGGCAGTTTGCGTTGGTGGAAAAGCTCACCGCTGAAGGTGAGATCATTCCTTCGCGATCAAAGTACTTTGCTTACTCAATCAGAAATACCACGGATGGCGGATATCGACCAAGCCTTGCAAGCTGTCGCATGGGATCTCTTTGGGCCGGCCGTTGGCGCAATGAGCAAAGCCAAAGCCGAATTGGAGCAATTCACGAAGATATATCGTGCTTTTGAGAGAACACGACGACCCATTGTCAAGCTACACGACTCCGTCGAAGATTCGGCGCGAGGCGGATGTCGAAGTTACCTGTTGAGCGGTGCTGTCGCAATCGAACAGGCTCTGACACGTACAATACTGGTCAGTCATCATTACGGCGAAGCTGACATCCAGATTGACACTGCAGAATTCGCCTCTTTTGTTAGGGGCACCGCGGTGGCTGTTGCATGCGCACTTGCCAAACTACCGACCTCGACAAATCAAGAGGAAATCATGGAAATCATCGAACGCGGAAAGCGAATATCTTGGTTGTCAAAAAGTCCGGGAGATCGGTGGACGTGTCTCATGAACCTTGGCAGGGGGACGTCATTTTTGGCTGCCGCTTTACATAGACAAGCCAAAAGCCAGGTCGCAGTCATCGTTGGTCGACAGAGCATTGAGATGACCAAGAGCGCCCTCGAGTTTTCTCGCCAAATCGAGAAACCGGATCCGGTTGATTATCAGTACACGCTTAACAATCGGTGGAGGATCTTCGATACACTCAGTAGTGCCCTGCTTGCTACAGGTGATCGTGAGGTGAGTAGAATTCACAGTGGCTATTGCTTTTCTGGGGTTAACAGCAGGGTGCAATCAACATAGCGGCACAGATGTTCGCTGTTGCCCCACCTCGGTCCATCAAAAGCCTAGAGGCGGCCGACGAAGAATTGACCACCAAAGCCATTTTCGCCAATCTGACATTCCCAAACCCCGATCGACTCGCTTTCAATCTGTATTACGAGCTTGAACCGATTGGTAGCGACGCTATCGAAAGACGAGCTGCGATGATCTGCGAGGAAATCGGGAAAGGAGAGGGCTACTCCACCAAAGTCATTAGCTTGATCGCGGAAAAAAACTTTGAAGCGTTGGCGCTTCGAGCGTTCAAATCTGAGACTATCGAGCTTGCATATATCATCGGGGAAAAAATATTACAAATGCTCACGGAGGATCATCAAGCTACCCGGCGGCTCCGGTATGTTGTCCTCTATCTTGCCGAGGTCGAAGTGTAGGCTGATTCACAGGATATTGTCTTGTTTGATGTTTCTGACGAGTTCCTCTGGTACAAGGCTTGCCGAATTCGATCAGTTGGCATCAAGAGCCAACTCGGAGATTGACGCCCTCGTGAGTTGTATCAACAGGTACTGATGCGAAGCTGATGAATAGCGATCGCGTCCGGACGCCAATTCCGTCTTGATCGCCGAACACCACGCCATTACCGTTATGCTCCAGGCGTTCAAAACGTATCAAGTCGAAGAAGAGGCAGCTCGATATATCATCCCGCTAGCTACAAAGGTCATACATGAGTTACGGCAGCTCTTGATCCCGCCGAGTAGGTCGCCCCAGGCTTCACCAGGCATCAAGCGAACCGCCGCATCAACCGCTGGGAGTGTCAGGGTGCCCAACAAACGGGGACAGGCATCTGTATCGAATCGATCGGTCTCTGTCTCTGGACATCCTAAGCTGGCAGCCACGCAAGACTTGTCTGATAATCGAAACGGAGCAATTTCCACCAAGAAGCCGAGGTCTAGCGTTATGCCAATCACGGAATTCGATGATATCGCCTTGCTTGCTACCCTGCTTTGTGAGTTCCTCTCACGACCAGATGGAACTCAGCTGACATGCAGCGTCGCTCTTATCCCTGCTAGGTCTGCTCGGCGATGTCATGGCCCAGGTGGACGGAATCAAAGTCCTGAGAGCTCTACTTCGCCATCGAGATGATATGCTCAATGGTAAGTTGGCTAAAATTCACAATGTTCATAGCTGACACCCAGATTATGTGATGAATTCCGGCGAGCTGGCTTCCCTTTACTCGAGACTTGGAAAACACACCAGAGCTACAAACGTCTTTGCGCAAGCACTCCGAACAGCTACCGACAACCCGAAACTTGTCACACCCGCTACGCTGGTCGTCCTTCAGCTACGCCACTGCGATCATCTCGCTTCCTCTGGCGAACAAGCGCAAGCGTAAGCTCGTTATGACTTTAGGATCAAAAGCTGATGATGCAGATTGAATGCTTACACTTCCGCCGAAGAGGTTTTCCTTACCCTGAGCCCAATCGTTCCAACATTCTATCGCGAGAGATTAGCACAAAAGAACGCGGAACACAATCGGCTCGCCCTCGCTCATCGGGCCCTTGCCAGTATTTGCCTATCCCGGGACGATGCAGCCGGTGCTATTAGCCATCGAAAAGCGATTGTCTTGCTGATCACGAGAAGTACCAACAACTTGGTCAGTCTGGCGACGAACAAGCCTACCATCGATACGACCAAGAAAGAAGGGGATGATAACCCGTTCGCGGTCGCGGCTCCTCCGGCAGACAAGACTGGAGCCAATGAACCATCAAAAGATGCTACTATGGCTGCTGCTAAATCTAATTCGATACATCCATATACCAACAAGTACACATCCGGATTGCATTGGAAAGGTGCAGAGGTAAGTTATTATCCAGCCAGACCAAATCGACGACTCGAGAGGCTGATCGGCAGTGCTTGATAGATGCCTATCTCGAATTGGCGAGCGCATACGCTCAGCGCGGCTCGGCATCAGATGCTCTCCACTACTTTGCATACGCAGATGCAGTCGCCAAAGCCGTCAGGTCATCAGCGGTAGTTGCCAGGACAGCCACAAAATCAGCGAACCTCCGCGGACGAATGAACAAGCTTGACCTAGCTCAGGAGAAGCTGACTTTGGCTTCAGGTGCTCTGGTCGTGGTAGGTCGATTTCCTTACCATTGAAAGAATGGGGTGAGCAAGGCTAATGTTTAGCCCGATGGACCGGATGCGTATGACTTACAACGCGTCAAGGGAGATATACTGGCCAAGCGAGAGATGACGGATGAAGCTAAACAAGTGTTTGAAGCGGCTAGCAAAGGCATCCAAGGCTTGGACACGGCCTTCTCAGCTGCCGATGCCCTACTTCCTTCGTGAGCCTCTTCGGGATATCTTGGCATGCTCAAAGTTGACGACCAGACCCAAGAAAGAATCATTGGCCAGAGTCTCTTTGTCGATGTCGACTATGCGGTCCTCCAAGGAACCTCTTCTACCGTCCACTTTATCCCAGATCCTTCGTCGTCAAGGTATGTTGCCCATGCTAGACCGAGAAGGATAGGGCGCTGATGAACTAGCTTGGCTGTTCCGTGAGGCGGGCCTTCTTAAGGAAAGTGACGAACTGTACAAGCAGGTCCATCTTTTGCAAAGTGTTGGTGATTCCAAGGTAAGCTCGGACACCAAGATGGTGATAAGCTAAATATCAGGCCGAGGAGAGCTATCTCGCCGGAAAGCTAGCCCTAGACGACGCTTTCAATCACTTCCAATCTGACCTCTTCATGTCCTCCTTGACCGAATCCAGTGAGTCGCCGTGTTTCTCTAGTTCAGACTCAGCTAATGCGTAGCAATCGCAATGCCAATGGGCACTCCCGGTCGAAAAGTCGATCATCGCCAATCTACCCGACATCGTATTCAGATTATATTGGAACAGGCAGATGCCGCTTATCAAAGCGCTTTGGAACTCGTGGCTGGAAGTGGGAAAGTCGAAGATGTCAGGCAAGCTTGTCTGTCTCTTGCGCTCCTGAGGGCGTTTCAAACTAGTCTTGGACAGGGTGGAGCAAGAGTCACTTCGTTTGCTGCGGATCTGTTGGGTGAGTTACTCTCACTTGATATCTGGGAATGATGATGCTAATGCTTCAGCATCTAGCACATCAATTGGACTACATCGGGAGATCTTGGAGGCTATCGAAGGCAAGTTCGTCGGCATCAACCCGAAAGAATTCGACTGGCCGACTTTGGATGGGAGATTCCTCACAGACAATAGCCGAGCTCCTGTGGTCAAAGAACCAGACGCGGAAGAGGACGTGACTACCCACGCTGCACTCGTCGACTACTGGAATGGAGTTCGGACACGGCATCAGACCCGATCATACCTCTCTCCGGATGGGCCTTCATACGATCTCTCGGTCATTCCGGAAACCTGGGCAATTGTATCAATCAGCGTAACGGAGGACCGAAATACAATGTTCATCTCGCGCCATCAGAACGGTCACGATCCCCTCGTATTCTGCCTACCACTCGACAGGCAGAGTAAGCGGGAAGGAGAGGAGGAAGATGTATTCACCTTCGATGCGGGGATTACCGAGCTGAAAACAATCATTCATCTCAGCGAGGAATGTTCGAGAAGTTCCAAGCTGGTTCAGACCGAGGCTGATAAGACCGCTTGGTGGAATACCAAATGGGAACTGGACGGGCGATTGAAGGAATTCATCAATAATGTCGAGTTCTGCTGGCTTGGAGCTTTCAAGGTATGTACTTCTCGTTGTCGACGGAGGGTGTTGATTGAATAAATAGACAATCTTCAATCCTCGACAATCCTCGACCGACCAGCGTTTGGAGCTATTCCGTTCGAAAATCGAAAAAGTATTCAATCTCGCTTTATTCGGATCACCGCATGATTCAAAGAAATACGGCAAGGTCCACTTGAGTAATGCCCTCTTGGAATGCTTTGCAACATTATCTTCAAAGAGTCGAGATGAGGAGATTGAGGATTTCATTTACTTTATCCTTGATATCTACCAGTTCCACGGGGTTCCCGTAGCTGTCTCTGAACTTGATCTTGATCAAGTAAGCTATTCCTACCCTTTGTCAGTGCAGAAAGCTGATGGCAGGTCGGAATCGATGTCGTGTCTGCTTTGACGGAGATGGAAGCTTCTGCCAAACCTGCCGCCAATTCCCCTGTGAACGGCCCGGAACATCTCCTACTGGCCCTCGATAAGAACACACAATCTATCCCATGGGAGTCAATGCCTTGTCTCCGTGGTCGGCCTGTCTCCAGAATACCATCTCTGCCTGTTTTATTGGACCAAGTCGCCCTCGGTAAGATCATGCAGCCGGGATCGAAACGGCGGATGGTGAATTCCAAGAAGACGCACTTCATCTTGAACCCCAGTGGTGATTTGAAAGTCACACAGGAGACCTTTGAAGCGTATCTCAAAGATATGAATGAGAGGGCCGGGTGGAAAGGTGTGATAGGGGAGAAGGTATCCGAGCTGGAGATGAGCAAGATCTTGACGAATAACGACATCGTCTTGTACGTCCGATCTTCGTGGTAATGGGTGTGACTGATTTGATAGGTACTTTGGTCATGGTGGTGGAGAACAGTATATTCGAGGAGCAAAAGTCCGGACATTACCTAAATGCGCCACGACCTTCCTATGGGGATGTTCATCTGGTAAACTGGAAGATCAAGGTGATCTAGATCCAGCAGGCACAGCTTGGAATTACATGATGGCAGGATGGTAAGTCCCCTTCTTGCCTTTCATCTGCATAGCTGACAAGTAGCCCGTCTTTGACAGCAACATTATGGGATGTGACCGATAGAGATATAGATCGATTCACCACTTCAGTATACAAACACCTCGCTCTGGACCCGGCACATGTTTTACAACAAGAGAAACCTAGAGCTGAACATTCGAAAATGGGATTGCTACCACTGTCAAATCAAGGGATGGGATTGTCGACTGTCGAAGCTGTTAATTTGGCTAGGGAGGATTGCAAGATGACATATCTAACTGGAGCGGCCGTGGTCCATTACGGAATACCTGTTTATATTTACTAGTGAACTATGCATACAATCTTGTCTGCTGGTTCTTGGCAAAAGTCGTCGCGTTGCGACGTAGATTCAGCTTGAGAAGTGATCCTCAGTTGGAAAAGGTTGACATTCGACCTATGCATCGATCTGGTCTCGTTCAGTACATGCATGTCCGAATCATATCCAATTTGTCACCACGACCAAGCGGAGTTAGTGAGAAGCGCATTGATCCATCGATCACCTTCCCACAAATTGACGCCAAGTTGAAACTAACTTAAACCACCTTCAACCTTGATCGTATCCCGCATTCCACTAAGCCGTGCCCCCAGATCCAACGCGGACCAGGGCAGCTACCACCATGTCGAGCTACTTACATTATCTACTCACGCTTCATGCTTTCTTCTTACTATATACTCCTTACAGCATAGTAAGACATGCCCTCCCCACCGATCCCTTCTGTCTCACCCCCCACAAACACCAACACATCGACGGATGCGATTGATTCTCAACCTCAGTTCCTCTTTCCATCAACATCATACACCCGTACACTCAATCCTATCTCATCTGAGCCCAACTCGAGAGCTCATTCTCCCATACCTCCAACTATCTCGGATAACCTCGCACCCCTTCAAAACGCGATCAGACGTAAATCATTCAACGTATCCACTGCCAATTCACTTGATCCCCCTTCACCACAATCCCGGGCACGTACCAAAACAGCATCATCGCCAAATCCAAGGATGATGACTACCATGAACATGGCCCATCGGCTTGCAGGTGGTCGCGTCAAGGACCAAACTATACACCATTCATTCTCGGATAGAAGTAGCACTCATACTAAACCTGCTTCGGTTCAGGATACCAAGTTGGGGTATTCGGCAGATGGGTTGAAAAGGATCAGTAATGGCCTGGGAACCAATATGGTAGAGGGGAAGGTCGCGCCTTGTGTAAGTCTCCACGGGGAAATGGTGCTGATAGATAGGCTTGGGAACCGATCGCTATACCGATCATGAGGCTTTTAGAACCTAAAGGTGGATGGGCATCAGCTCAGGCATTCTTTCGAGAAAAACTGAGTGACAAGCTTGGTGAGTCTCCGGTCGTTATCGCATATCAATCCGCTGCATCCTCGGCCCGCCATATCGTCTACTCGTCAGACTTCTGTCACGTCGTCACGTCAGACGTTTTCCGTCACCACGTCTCTCCCTCACATACATTCGCTTCCCTTCTGGGCTCACACTCCATTTCACCCCAGTGTCCCGCTGACATCAGACGTATACGTACGAGACGTCCGCATTCGAGAGCCCAACGACGACTTTCAGCATAAATATGAACTCATCCGAACCGCTGCTGAAAAAGCCGGTAAATCCGATATTAACGAAGCGACCATCGCTCATGCCGAAGCGCTTGCGCATACTGCTTCCATGGCCAGTCTCGAAGGTAATCTCGTCGCATTGATCCGGATCTGGAGTGAGCTCAATGAAGAGATGGAGGGGTGGATTCGATCTGAAATGGCGATTCTAGCCGAAGAATTCCGGGATCGACAACTTCTTCCCAAGAAATACGCCAAGTTCAAGAGGCAAAAGAAAAAGGCATTGAAGAAACAGATGCTTCTCGATAGGAAGGCGGAAAATGCGAAAAAGAAGCTGGAACTGAAGGAATTGAAGAGGAAATTACAGGAAGAACGATTGGAGAGGGAGAAGAATGGGGTTGGCGTTCAAGATACCGGGATTCCACATGACTTGTTCTGGCCTTTGGAATCGAAAGAGGATTGGTCGAAAAAAGCACCCAGCTCGAACGGATCGAAATCTGGATCGGATGATGATCTGTATACCGACGCCGAAGACGAAGAAGAAGAGGACGAACCGGAAAATGATGCAGAGAGGGAGGAGCTCAGGTTGGAAAAGGAAGCCAGAAAAAGGAGGTTAGCGAGAAAAGCAATCAGAGCGGCGGAATTGGCGGCGAAGCAAGCGGCCGAAGCGGCACTTTTGGCTGTTCCAGAGGCTTCCCCCGAGGCATCCTCAGAGGTCCTGTCAGGGGCGACTCGAGGGATTTCTTCGGAGGCCCCTCCAGATACTTCTCGAGATGTTCCGTCAGAAATACATCCCGGAGCACCCTCCGACATTGCTCGGGCAGGTCCTTCCGAAATTGACCGTGAGGCCACGAGAGACGTCGGGATCCGTATGGAATACTCGAACCTGGACGAGGACTTCAACGATCCTTTCCATCGCGCATTATTGGCGGACTTAGTCGCGGACAACGAGATCATCGCGTATCACACTATCCAGTGGGTTGCGCCGGGTACGGCCATGCACTTTCCGCCAATGGATCCCGCCGAGGAATATTGTCCAGATCTGACACGCGACGACGAAGACACAGGAGGCCAAGGTAGCGGCGGGGCGTAGTGTTGTAGACCAGAAAGTTGTTTGTGTTTTGGTGTTGTCATCAGTAATGTCAGTGCTTGTATATGCCGCATGTAGTCTGCCGTATCATCATGTATAACTTATGTCTACCTGTTCGTCAGCCAGAAACCGGATCCCTTGAGTCCTTGAGGTGAAAACTCACCAAGCTATAATGGTGGATCCTCTCTACGCCGGAAACATGCTACCCACTTGTCCCCTTTATTCCTCTCAACCTTTTTTCCCTCTTCGGTCGATATCCTTGCAGCTTCCAGGCAGGGATCATCCACAAGTTCCTCATTTGGGATAGTATCGAAAAGCGGGTGGATCTTGAGATGTGCAGCCATCCATTCGTGTAATTCTGCCTGTCAGTCTGGCTCGGAGCGAATCAGAGGAGACATACCTTTGACGTCGGTGACGGTGTACAGAATACCACCTGGTCGTAGGACGTATGCGTATTCTGCAATTAAAGATGTCCTGCATATTAGCCATGACGGTCGACGGTGGGGGAGACATACGTGATGATTCTAGCTTTATGTTTCCTAGATTTGAAATGAGGATCAGGGAACAAGAAGAACATTTTCGACAACTATCCATTAGCCCTTCTTTCCACCCTCGGCGACCTAGGATTATGAGAGTAAAATATGGACCTACTTGACCCTTTGAGAAGAAGTTTGGCATATGTTTCATCGAATTTGCCCTTATGACCGAAACGTTCTGATACCCTCCTTTAACGTTTGGTTTATTTGCAGCTTCAAGATGTGTTTGAGCTTGACGAGTTGCGAGGATTCGGTCATTTACATAAGCTGCTACTGCTGTTCTGATTTCCATTCCTGATCATTAGCTTTCAAGTGCTATTGTAGGGAGGGAAGGGCTTACCAAGCATGAGAGTATCTGGAAATTGAGGGGCCAGAGACATCAAAAGTCCACCGAAACCACATCCTACATCTGCCCATTCCACTTTCTGCCCGGCTTTAGATTTCCCATCTTCATCATAGAATTTCGGGTAATGGGAGGACCAATCCATTTCTTCCGGACTAGCTGGGCTATCTATCAGCCATCTACATCAATTATACGCCTATGATACGTACTAGTCCAACAGGTGATCGACGAAAACATTTGCGTGGGCTCGCTGACGGTAGAAGCGTTTTTGGGGAACTTTGAGTAAAGCCTCTTCAGCCGCTGCTGACGCTGTCGCGATCGCGTTCACGGTAGAAGGTCCTGCTTCGGTCATTGTCGAAGTCTCGGAATCTCTTGGTCGCTTTGTCATTCCCGATCCGTCTAATATGAATGATAAATATGCGAATCAACAATTTTAGGATTGACTACATGAGGATGTCTCACTTTCCACGTGGTTTGCTCATATCTCATCAATTTGGTTCATAAGCCCTATCTACCCCCCTTCTTGTACAATACAATACCATGAGCATGCTCAGTCGTCGCCTGTATTCATCATGCTCTCGCTCGGCACCTATCATAGAAGTTTCCAAACCACACACACCGACTCGTGGTCGACTACGATTGAAAGCTAGAGTTACACCTTCGCAGACACTTTCGAAACTTACCCGGCCTCGGGAGAGTGGAGTGACTTTCGATAGCCTCCGGTCACTCCAGACAGCAGGAAGAGGGAGAAAGGGAAGGAGATCATGGGTTAACTCCAGGCAAATGACGAGTGCTGGAGAGGGAAAGACGATGAATGTTCCTTTTATCGCTGGACATCCAATTGAGGGGTTTACACCTGTACATCTGTACCCTGTTCAAGCGGCTTTACACCTTTCCTTCACCCCTTCCCATTTACCTCTTCCCATCAACCTAGGGGCTAGGATGTACACCACAGCCCCTTCCACCGAGACTCCGCCATTCAACCCCGATATACTGTTTAAATCCCCACCACGACCATCGCCTGTACCAGAATTATTGAGGACATCCGACAATGCGTTAGGAGATCATCAATCCGTACTATCAGCTCTTTCTCATCCTGTCAATATTCATCACCTTGGTCAGACATCATCGTCAACACTTCCAAACTTGAGATCAGAAATGGAGGGCGATACAACTCTCGCTCGAATGATCGCTGAAGCCGGTGTTAAGTGGAGCCTGACTCCGGAACTCGAATGGGAAAAGACCCTCGCTCGATTGTCAACCCCATCGGCCAGCTCGACCGCGGAGTCGAGATCAGAAATCCAACCACAAGATTCTATCGAGGCGAGTGCGAAAGCGAGTGAAGAGAGTGTCAATGATGCCGTCAATGGGTTAGAAGCTTTGTTGGATAAGTTGAATTTGAGTCAGGTCGATATGACGAGTGTGAAGAGAAAAAGGAAGCAGAAGATCTCGAAACATAAGTACAAGAAGAGGAGAAAGGTGAGTCACGTTTCTATCATGTTGATTTCAACGGCCCGTCTCGCATTTCTGGACGGGAGTTGTAGACGCTTCGACTGACTGAATGGTGCTGATAGATAGGCTGAGCGAGCTCAGAGGAAGCGATTGGGCAAGTAGACGATCTAGTAGAGGTAGAGGTAAGCGAGTCCCTCAAAACTCATTCGTGTCGTGTTGGCCAATTTACATCTCCTTCCCTCCCGACCTATATCTTGCTTGGGATCATCGCGTCGCTGTTGGATCACCAAGGAGTGTTCAGCTGAGTAGCATGCTGATGAGCTAGTTTGTCGTGTGGAAGAAGATGGGAAGGACTTGTCGAGTGGTATGTACATCCAAAATCTCCCTTATCCTCTGATACCGAAACGCAACCCCAATAGTACCCCCACCACCCCTGTTGCGTATACCAGGTAGACGTATGTTCAGCCGCTGATCATTAGGCATCACAGCATATATGATTAGTCACATGCAAAACATCATTCCAGCTTCAGGACCCCAACGTGTTTTCGGGTTTCGTTACGCGCGTTCAAGATCAAAACGAAAATTCAAGATCTAAATTAACCTAACCTCTTTCGCTCACGCTCAACGCTGATTTCATGCCCAAATTCAACCCTTCTTCAAATTGTCCCGAGCCCATCCCATAACACAACTCGGCCGGAAGGTGAGACAGCCACTTTCAATTGAACTGCATCCATGCCAAGTCATTCTTCAATCTATTATTACGCAGTGTTCATATCACGCGTCTTGTAAATCTCCTTCCCACTCTATCCAGACTCTCATAATATACACCTTACCTACTCAATCATTCTTCTGATGGAACATGATCCGATCTGTACGATGTTATGACCTCGCTGGACTTGCTCAATCGGACGACCCAATGGCGTTGAATCATCATCGTTCAGTAGATGATGGATTGAAGATGAAGTATAATTTCAATGTGGGTATCGAGTCCGAAAACAATCAAGTAGTATGTCTCTGCTCCTCTGCCCTCTGCTCTAGAATCCAATATTTGGTAGAGCTGACAGAGATAGGTGCTAAGATTCCGACCAACGGACGAAATCTATCAACATCTAAGGCGGAAAGAATGGAGAGATGCCTTCAAAGGTCTAGGGATAAATCACGACCTCTACAAAGGTTTGCAACATCTCTGTCATCATTTAGGAGTGTAGCTGATGTGAAAGATAAAATTGTAAACTACAAAGTTGCGTTCAATGGACAAAGTCCCGATGGCGGTCGATCGATTACCACTATTCGATTGACCTTCAGACCTCAGTGCAGCTCCGAGGTGATTCGATATGGACGAGAATTTCAGGTGGATATGAGGGTTGAACAAGTTCGACGGGCTGGTCTTTCTGCTTAGGTTGGGGAGAGTCTGTCTGGCCCTTGTGGCTTCTGGATTGTGGGAAAGGCTTATGGGAAGGGCCAGGTTGTAGGCCATCAAGTAGAATCGTTGAACATGTTCAGGCGCAATGTAGCATATACCTCTCTTCTGCAATCAATTGTTTGACATATCGGCTGCATATCAACTCGAGTCACTCTACGCCAGAATGAGCCATATGTCAGGTCAGGAAGGCAGATCAAGCACAAATGCGATTCTGTACTAATGCATATATCAACCGAAACCGTTTTTTTACCATCTACAATCTATGATCCATTGACCTGCTCACGTCAACACTATTCCTTTTGTATCTCTGCCGAGCATTAAAGCCATCGCTCAAGTTCGCTGACGCTTACTCTCGCTCAAGTTCAACCACTCACCTTGTTCTTGACAGTCGTAAGGTATTGAGCATAACTACTCATCTTGTCCATCCTATCTTCGATCAACAGACTTAATGCCCAACTCCTCAATGCGGGTTCAGCATCACTCTTGACGATATAGACATGTGGTCTGTACACTCCTCTTCTGAGTTCTTGAGTCTTGGCGACGATCGAATAAACTCGTTGAGACATTGTGTTATCAAGTTGAGGTAATGTCGATTTACCGCCTCCCAAGTCTGCGTACGATGGCAAGTCGAATACGTCCTGTACAAGACGCGGCACAGCTTCGTGACCTACCCAAAGGAAGATGTTTTGCCCGTCTTCAATCAAGAATAGACCATGTCGTTCTAGTCGTTCAGAAGTGAGATTGAGTGGAGGAGGGAGAATGAGGTGTCCGTCATCGCCGATTGTTCCAGCTTCAGGAGGCATGTTGTGTAGCGAGTAGAATCGAGGGTGGATGTAGGGTACAAGTGATTGAGCCGGTAGGGTCGATAGGAGACATTGGGCATATGCTCTCAGATCAGGTGGGATCGATACTCCTTCACGTAATCCAACGTGTTTGACTAGACCACAACATAGGAGAGGTAGGAGTTGGAGATTGGCGGGAACGGCAAGTTGAGCACTGGCTCCAGTAGATGAAGTGACTTGATCCTTGTACACCTTGAGCATTGCCGATAGTTGATTCGTAACGAGGTTTCGAGCATCATCCAGGGACCCAGATAGAGACTTTTCGACAGCCTTGTTGGCGAGATAAGTTGCAATGGCGATTTGGTCAGCCGAGCCAAATAGCTCAGCAGTCGAATCGGTAGTAGGCATGGCCTGCGTAATAACTCGAATTCTTCTCTCTCCAAAGCATGTCGTATGTAGTATAGCCGTCTGTAAAACAACGAAAGCGCCCTTGAGATCGTCCTCTAGCTGTAGCTCAATCACATAGTTCTGATCAAGGGGTACGGTGGGTAGAGCGAGTAAATCGGTTGATCGAATGAAGAAGTTTCCATGGAAAGCAGACATTCGAATACCCCTAGTGGCACGTACTCGAATAACGGCTTCGAGACCGAGTGGCATGGCAAGGACTCGTCCGAATTCGGTAGAGAATTTGATGGCATCTTCGGACCGAGCAGCGTTGAAGCCGGGGTAGAGGTACGTCTGACCAGCAGTGTACCTTGGTAAACAACCCAAAGTCGCTACATCGGTATAATTTGCCGAAAACAAAAACATGTCGACCGAGACTTGCTGTTTTGAACACTCGATTGCGAAGGTCTTGTAGAAGGACGAAGCAGCTTGGAGGAGGGATGATTCCTTGTTGGTACCGAGTAGCTTTGGATCGTCTCGGGCTTTGAGTGCTCCCTCGCCAATGGTAGGTAGACTAGCGGAAAGACAAATGATCTTACCACCAATCTTGTTGATCAATTGATGAGCTGCCTGTAGAGCAGATCCGAGGGCGTTTCCGATAGTATTGGCGTCTTGGAACATGTCGCTCAATCTTCCAAGGAAATTTTCAATTGCAGGTCGAGATTCCGCCAGGTTGACAAGTAGATCGACAGGTTTAGGAAGGAAGACATCCTGAATATCGGACACGACAAGCATGGAACCCTCAGTAGCGCCGGCAGGAAGCGAGAAGAAGTGCAAGGAAGTCGATACGGCGATAAAGGCAATCTTGACTCGTCCATCCTGATTGGGGATATTATCTAGAGATTCCAATATCGTTCGAGCGGCAGTAGCGACCATACCCGATTGAACGGCAGCTTGGGACACATCAATGATGAATGCGTATACAGGTGGTTGAGGTGGTCGGACCATGTATTCGGTAGGTGCGATGAATTCAACCACAGAGTGGTTGAGCTCTTTTCTAGCCCATCGGTCAGCGGGTTTACCAGCAGCTTGGTCCCAGTCGAACAACTGAGGAACCTCGTTGCTGAGACCACACATGCAGCACTTCCACCTGTTTCCTCCTTCAATAAATGTGACGAAAGGGTTGATGTATGCTCGACATCGCCTACATCGGGCAATTACCGAATCTTCCACAACAGGTACCGGCTCATCCCCATCGCTTTCTCGAACTGATCGATAAGGCGACAAGACAAGCGCAAGAGGTAGTTTGGATTTGTTGAGTAATGATTGGGTAGTGGGAATGGAAGTAAGGGTGATTCGCTGATACGATGGGTCGGGCTGATTATGTGGTGATTGAGTAACGGCGGCATTCGAGGGGATAAGGTATGGTGGAGGAGGAGCCTCTAAGTTCCTGACGTCCGGTTGCATGCCGATAAGATTGACGGTTTGGACCGAATGAAGTTGTTTTGATTCTCCATATGCTCCGGGTGCTCCTTGTCCTTGTCCCTGTCCTGTTCGACCACCACCAACGTTCATCCCCTGGAACTGGTTCGCCATCTGATCAACTGCCCCTGGCTGTGCTCCATATGCTGCTTGCCCCTGACCTTGATAAGCAGGTTGTTGAGCTTGTTGTGGGTAGAAAGGTTGTTGAGGTTGTTGATCATGTCCTGCCATGCCAGGTGTGAATAGCTGGGTAGGACCTCCAACTTGGCTCTGATCGGGATAAGCAGGTTGTTGCGCTTGTTGTGGGTATCCTCCTGCTCCTGCTCCTCCTCCACCACTTCCAGCTCCTCCATAGACCTGATCCATTTGGGCGGTGGGGTATTGCCGTCTTCCAGCTCGTGCAGGCGCGGGTGCGGGTGCAGGAGCAGGTGCTGCTTGTTCGGCAGCTGGATGGGCGGTGGGGTACGTGGGGTTAATTGGCACTTCCCATTGTGATCTCCCAGTTGATTGGTCTGTATGTTAGGATTGTATTCTGGTGACATCGTGAGACATACCGATGTAAATGTACGCTTGAGATTGCTGATCCCTTTGACTTTAGCTATGTCTTGATCAGATGCGGAGGGTGAAACTCACCACCTAGCTTCCCAGCCTTGAGGGATCTGCTGTGCTTGCTGCATGTTGAGTTATTCTGTACGTTGAGCAAGGAGGAGGGATGTCTAGGGGGTGAGGTAGGAAGAGTGATATCTATGGTATATCTAGCTCGCTGTCGTCACGACCACGCCCAGACCAGTCTCGTGGAACCCTGACAGTGGGGATCAGTGCCACAATCGCGTGTTCCTCGGTGATATCAGTAAATAATGGAGTCTCCACAGTCCCACGTGAGCAGCAGGAGCATTAGTAGCGATCCTGGATGTCTGTTGACCGAGCTATACTACTCATAGTCGACTGATATGCTACAGACTAATCTTCTGAACCCAGGTCATGCAGACTTGGTCACTCGTAAGCTATTGGGAATCTGCAAGACACTTGTAACTCACGCCCTTAGATGTCGTGTACGACTTCTACGGAGAGAGGTGTATGTCCACTTTCAATCCCTTATTCCAACTCACACATTAGTGGCTACCTGCTCAGCAGACCAGCGAATCAAGATATTCCACAAGAACTCAGAAGATGCATGGGAGCCCGAGGCTGAATGGAAGGTGAGCCCGTGCGCCGGATTGCATAGCTCAAGCTGATCTCAGGCCCATGACGCGCCTCTATTACGCTTAGCCTTCGCCCATCCAGTACATGGATCACTGATTGCGTCTTGTTCCCATGACCGCACAGTTAGAGTATGGGAGGAACCATCTGCATCTACCAGTAATGCTGGCAATCGAGATGGAAGGTGGATTGAGAAGGGTATTTTGACAGGTGCAAAGGGCAGTGTGAGGAGTGTGGAATTTGCTCCTCCCTCTCCAGCATTCGGGTTGCGTGTGGTAAGCTGAGTTCTACTTGTATTTTTGCAAAGCTGAGTGGTAGGCATCAATATCGACCGATTCCCATCTACGCATACATTCATCTCTGGACCCTAATCTGAACGATTGGTCGTTATCGAATTCAGTCTATGTCCCTTCGCTAGTTCCTGCTGGATCTTCCGATGCGAACCTAGAAGCGGCACAAGTCAGTCCGACAACTACAGATGAATTAGCAACTGGAGGCTGGGGACTGAGTTGGTGTAAAGAGCGTTGGTGGGGTAGTGTCCTTGCTGTTTTCGCCGGTACAAGTCCGGTCGTAAAGGTAAACTACCATCCACAAGACATTCTAGTGAGTCAAGCTGAAGTCATAGATCCTCACTTTGAACCCATCACCTACATCACTCATTCATCTAACGCCTCCATCCTCATCCCCACTCACTTCCGTATCATGGGCGCCATCCTGTGGTCGGTCGTATCACCTCTTAGCGACTGGTGCCAGGGACGGAGCAGTGAGGATATGGAGAGTGGAGACACCAAACGACGGGGATGATCCAGAAGAAACACCGAGAGAAGGATGGAAAGCAGAAGTAGTGGCTGAATTCGAAAAAGGAGGAGCTAGAATCGGAATGGTCGATGTGAGTAGCTAATCTGATTGTCCCAATCGTGAGCTGATGATCAGTGGAACGCAACGGGAACGACATTGACGACGAGTGATGATGAGGGTGTGATCCGTATATACAAGCGTGAGTCAGCTACGTCGTCTGGATGTTCGTCAAAGCTGAAACCCAGCCACATACGCCAAATCTTGGAAGTTATTTGGGAAAATGACGGCCGAAGAGCCAGAAGAGTCGAATGGACATTAGGTCCTGTCCTGTCTGTAGATACTTCATGCATATCCGGGGATCTTTTCTGCATGTATGTCCGCCCGGGCCGATGGGATACCAACAGTGTAAGTAGCGGTCGGTCCGTCCGTATTCTTCGGATTTCAACGGACAGTGACTGAACCCCGGTTAGAAATAGTTCCGTTGCAGTAGTGACGTTTGTGGGGTAAAGTGCGGCTGAGAAAACGGATAGTGTTCCACTTCCTTCCTTCCATCTATCATTCATATCTTTTGTGTTCAAGTAAGTATATCAAGCACAAGTCGAGTTTGCAAAGTGACTGACTATATCAGCTTCAAGTTAAAACATAAACATAATGTCCGGAGCTCTATCTGTCGTCCCCGTACGTCCTTTCATGTTCATATCCCATTTGACCAAACTGATAATCCAGGCCGGTGTCCTTTCCGGTGAAAACACCCGAAAGCTGTTCGAGTACGCCAAGCAGAACAAGGTATGTCACTCTCTTCATCTCTTCCTTCGTATTCACACATGTGTCGGGTTCCGTGACACGTCACTTTGAGTTCCACACAATCAACTTTTAGGAAACTTTCCCATATTCCATCTTCTTTGCGTCTCTTTTCACTTTCAACGCTCCTCCATTGTGATATTTACAGAATGGAATTGGCTGATACCTTAGTTCGCTATCCCTGTGAGTACCCTTCCGAACACAAACATCACACTATACCACCAATTCCTACCGGCGGCATCTTGATGTCGACGGTCATCGACAACCAATCACATCACTCTCCAACCGAGCCAAGACTATGTCATGACCACATACTGACGTCGTTCCTTTTATTTTTCGTATAAACAGGCCATTGTGAGTTGATTCCCAAAACATTTTCCCATGGGATAAGGGGTTCCTGCCCCTTAACCGAGACGGGATCTGCAGTACACGTGGCTTATATCATTAGAACGTTACTTCATCTTCCATCGTCAATGCCTGTCTTGAGGCTGCTAGGGATATCAACTCCCCCATCATCCTCCAGGTTTCTCAGGGTGGTGCCGCCTACTTTGCCGGTAAAGGTGTAGCCAACGACAAGCAACAAGCTTCTATCGCTGGTGCCGTTGCTGCTGCTCACTTTATCCGAAGCATTGCTCCTATCTACGGTGTGTGAGTGAAAATTCCAATTTGTAAAAATTCACATCAAAAAGAATTGCAAGCTGATTGGACAGTCCCGTCGTTCTCCACACTGACCACTGTGCCAAGAAGCTCTTGCCATGGATGGACGGTATGCTAGATGCCGATGAGGCATACTTCAAGGAGCACGGAGAGCCCCTCTACTCGTAAGTTCTCCACACACCGGAGTAGCTGTCAAGCTGACAGACAGCTCTCACATGCTTGACTTGTCCGAGGAGTCCAAGGAGGACAACATCGCCGACTGTGTCAAGTACTTCACCCGAATGGCCAAGATGGGTCGTATGTTCACACTTCCCCTTTCTTGGCAGTAGCTGATGACCAGAATGGCTAGAAATGGAGATTGGTATCACTGGTGGTGAGGAGGATGGTGTCGACAACTCGAACGCCGACAACGCTTCCCTATACACTCAACCCCCAGACATCTACGACGTCTACACTGCTTTGAACGCCATCTCTCCCAACTTCTCCATCGCCGCTGGTTTCGGAAACGTTCACGGTGTCTACAAGCCTGGAAATGTCGCCCTCAGGCCCGAGCTCCTCGGTGACCACCAGAAGTACGCTGCTGAGCAGATTGGCAAGCCTGACACCAAGCCTCTGTGAGTGCTTTTCTTTCCCTCCGCTTCTTACCCCCACTACGTCTGTATCGACTGTTCGACATACTGCCGACGTGTCCTCCGACCAATCCCCTCTCACCCCGCTATCTTCTATAGACAGTGCCCTTCCCTCCTTCAATGAGGTTGTTGTGGCGATTCCGATAGCGCAGATCAACATCTTCATCATTTTAGAACTTGCTCTTTCGCCCTTTCCAATCCCCTTATCCGGGATTGGGCACCGTTATCTCGTTGACTCCTTTTGAGTGACGATGATCTGGTGTGGCTATGAGAGAGGAAGTGTCAAATTGATGTGACATCCTATTTCATTAACGTCTTGTTTCCATTTTCTTCACGTCATCAAGTGAGAGGAAACAAGCTGATATATCAGATACCTAGTCTTCCACGGTGGATCCGGTTCTTCCAAGGAGGAAATCCGAACTGCCGTCGTCAACGGTGTAGTCAAGATGAACGTCGATACCGACACTCAATTCGCCTACTTGGCCGGTATCCGAGATTTCGTCCTCTCCAAGAAGGACTACCTCATGTCTCAAGTCGGTAACCCCGAAGGAGCCGACAAGCCCAACAAGAAGCAATACGACCCTCGAGTTTGGGTTCGGGAAGGTGAAAAGACTTTGAGCAAGAGGGTCAGGGAGGCCTGTGTCGACCTTGGAAATGAGAACAGGAACTAAGGATCGAGTGATCGGCTTAGTGAATCCAAGTAGATGAGGGGAAGTAAAAGAAAAACAATTGTAGTAGTGGTAGTTTACTGTTTCGCATGAATGCGTTTAGTATTGCTGGACTTGTTGCTCTAGGACGAGAGCGTTGTTGAACGGCTGACTGGCAATGTAATAGCTGAAATGACGATACATCTTTGACAAGGGTATGTATGTTTGGAACTACTCATTATCCACCTCCATTCCAGAATCAGAAACAGCCCCTGACCCTTCACCAGCATCACTAAGCGCACTAGTACCAGCCGTATCGGTCTGTGGAGCACTAGCTGCTGGTGGACCGCCATCATTCTCGTCGTCGTCGGATTCGGAAATGTACTCTTTCGATTTACTATCTGTCAGCAATCTAATCGTTTGAGATGGGTCAAGGGGGGTCATACAACTTATTTGCTTTTGAATCATCTTCTACTACTTTCGTAGCCTTCTTTTTCTAATCATCAGTCAAGCTCCCAATCACTACGTAGACATCAAGACGGAGAAGGAGAGACATAGTTTAGACACGAAACATGAACGTGGACATACCTTAGATCGAGCTTTCAATAACGCAAGAGTCTCCCTTTTCCTCTTTTCAGTCTCATCTTCACCCTCTTCCTCCCCAGTCTCATCGCCTCGAGAAGGAACATCACTCTCTGAAATTTCCTCTTCCTTCTTCTTTTTACTCTTCTTTGTAGTTTTCCTCTTTTTCTTTTCCCCTCCAACTTCATCACCAGACATGATATCATCTTTAACTTTCTTTTTCCTCTTTTCAACATTGGCTGCGCGACGCTGTTCTTCTTCAAATTCACGAGCGGCTTCTTCTTCTGCCCATTTACGTGCTTCTTCTTGTGCTGCTCGTCGGACTGCAGTGATTTCTTCTGCTTTCGCTGCAAGTTCTGCACGACGTTGTTCCTGCTCATCAGCTTTTGTCCTATAGCAAAACTCGTGAATAGGGGCAAGGGGAGAAGGACATACCTCTGCTGCTCGTATACGTTCTTGTTCCGCTGCTCTTAGTTTCCTGACTTCTTCCACTCGAGCATGAGCCTCGGACTCGTATGCCTCTTGCTTTGTGATTTGCTCGGGTGCACGTCGAAGTAGACCATCTCCGTACCTCGCACGTTGATCAGCGAGATCAGCATCGTATGGCAATGCCCCAGACTTGTCACCGGCGAGGGCTCGGAAAGTGCTGCAAGTCAGCACAAGCGATACAAATGGGCTGATCAAAGTGAAGAAGTAGTGGACAGGGAATCCAGTCGGGAGGAACACGTACTTGACAGCTTGCTGAGCATGCTCGATTGCCACCTTCAATTCCTCTGTGGTCCTCTTTGATGGTTCCAATGAGAATAACAATTCGGCAGATTTCTGTTGAATCATGGCTATATTGTATAAGATAGCTCGGTCGGATGGCTGTATGTGCATTGCCTTTGATATAAGCTTCGGCATCCCATCGATCGAGTCTCGCTCTCGGCGTCTTGAAGCAGGAAGACATACCTGTTGACAATACGACAACGCTTTTGCCATTCCGGAGATATTAGATTCCCGTGTAGCCCAAGCGTACCATGCCCTAGCGAGGTACAGCAGGATAGGCACATTGATATTCTTGCTAGAGCTCAATGCAGCCTCATACTACCCGTCAGTCATGCCACCAACTCCAGTAGGAGTGGAGAAGAAAGGGGAACATACAGCCTGGATAGCCTTCTCCTCATCACCTCTTGTGAAATGGCAATGGCCCATGTTGATATTCCCGGATCCATCCAATAGACAATCGTTAATCCGACTAAAGATTCCAAGCGCATGACCAGCCAATTTCTGCTTGACCTTCAAATCATCAACGTTCCCAGGAGTCAACGTATCCTCGGCGAGTGCAATCGCCAATCCTTGAGCGGCCATTGCAGATCGAGGGTCGAGTGTAAGTGCACGTTCATATGCTTCGGCAGATCTCAAGTATTGTTTCGGGCGTTCTGCTAATTCAGAGGATGATTTCGCTTCTCTTCCTAAAGTGAAGTGAAGCCATCCGAGGGCACAGAATGTGAATGGATCGTTTCGTTCGTGTTTCATCGTCTGGGTGGTGAATGCTAGAGCCTCTTTGTAGGAGCCGATGGATATCAAGAAATGGGTATAAGAAGATCGAAGGGTGACGTTGGTTTCGTCGGCTCGGAGACATTCTTTCAGTAGAGTGTGGGCATCGACATTACGTCCAGAAGCAGCGGCTAGGACTGCCAGTCGAACTTTTGCTTATTTTGTCAGCATTTAATCGACCAAATTTCGATTGATGAATAGACTCACACTCCATATGTTCAGGGTGCTGACGGAGGACATCACGGTACCATTGCGACGCCTTAACCACATCTCCATTCTCCTCATAAGCCCTGGCGAGATTATACGCTAATTCAATCTTCAATACCTCCGCATCCTGGCCAGTCTCATTCGCAAGTTTCTCCAAAGCAAATTGATATTCCCTCTCTGCGCTATCCACGTTACCTTGCAGTAAGAAAAGTGAACCCAAATTACTTGATGTTCTGATCTGCCTAACATCGAGTTGTCGAGTTTCGCTGTCTGTATCTGTTGAATCTCGGAAGATATTTGATGCGGTTTGGTAGGCGCCGATAGCTTTATCGATAGCTTCATTATGCCATAATGTCGCTAGATCTAGGAAAATATCGACGTCGTGCGAGACACCTCCTAATTTTGCTGTATCCTCGGACGACTCGGCTGATGCGACTTGGGTATGAACATCCGTCAACATTTGCCTGGCGGTAGCTCTATTACGAGCGATCTCATCGGTAGGCATACCCGGATGAGGGTAGGCGAGGAGGCAAGCGTGAATGACGGTATATTCAATGGGTCCAGTGCCGTTGAGTCGCTTTGCACTCTGTTCGATGAAGTTGAGTGCTTCTCGCAGATTTCCTGATTGTCAGTTACCTTTACAGAAGAGCAATGGTGACTCACCATTCTTTAAAGCGATTTGACCCAGAGTCAATTCTGCAATGACATTTACACCCCCATCTTCAGCTTTCGCGGCAGCTATGAAGGGTCCAGCATCAGCAACATCCCCGGCAATGAACCCTAGTCGACCCCTCTCAGCGTTGGCCAGCACCGAATGTCGTTTTGTGTCGGCATACTGCACAGCCCGTTCAGCGAGTTTCGAAGCCATAGGTATCTGACCATCCAATCCGGCCGTCGTGGAAAGAGCGAGAGCGGCGGCTGAGCATTTGTTGTTGAGCTTGAAAGCTCGTTGAACGTAAGCGACTCCATCTGCTGCAGATTGTACGCGGTCGGTAGTGCCCGAAAGGGGTTCTCTGGCATTGTTGAGAGCAGCGAGACCGAGAAGGAGTAAGGCGACCCATGATTTGGGATCCTGCCAATTAGCCTTTCTGCTGCATCTGCGCATTCAGAGCTTACCAAGTCCAGAGACCGTTCCCAGGATAGAACGGCTCTTTCACGATCACCCATGACCCATGCACATAGACCGAGACCTATCCGAGGATCGGGCTTCATATCCGGCTGAATGTTGAGTAGAGTCTGATATGTATGTAATGCCTGGTCGTGCTGCCGACGAGCGAATTGAAGTCGAGCCTGAAAGTCAGCAACTTGACAAATGGCTATAAGAAACAGGACGACTAACCTGAGCAGTCAATGCGATGATGTTACGAGGTTGTCGCTGCAACAGGCGGTCTACAGACATGTGAGCCTCTTTAGGTTGTCCACGAGCTAAGTTCAAGATGACTAGAGATGAGTTTGATGATGTTGTGAATGAACAAGTAAACCCACTCTTTCCCATAGCCAACGAGACTGGATCCTCATCAAGCATACCAGCGCTGACATTCCGTAACGCCTCATCCGCTCCATTCAGATTCGCAGCAGCTTCAGTGTAGTACCAGTCTTTCGTCTTGATGTCAGACGACAAAAGATCGTATTCTGTCCAGTCAGCCGTTTACCTTGAAGAGGCGGGAGACCAAGCTCACTGGCATGGGTGATACTGCTTTTTGGTGCGTTACGAGCTTGTGATAGTAGAACATGAGCCATCATTGATCGGATATTGACTAGAGCCATAAAATCTGGCGGACGTCCACCACCTCCAGAGAAAACTATCATTAGCTGTCGCTCATCCGAAGCTCCTGCCGGCTTACACCTAATCCCAGCATTTAGGATTTCATCCACTCTATCCCATCTACCTTTTTTCCAATGTTCTCCAGCTACCGTTGTCCAGTCTTTACATTCTGCCGCGTAGTCCACAAGAAGATGAGGTATAGCATCTGCAATTTCGTCATCCGCCAGTGAGTCTAGGTCGAGGTCGGTTTGTACACCCCTACACCGTTAGCTCGTTGATGAGTCACCTTGAAAGGTGATATACCCTTGTCCTACGATTACCACCACTCGAGATGGATCCGGGACGATCTCTTGCCCATCGATACTGGTTGACATCGCGTCTAGCAGTTATCGTTATAATGCCTGCCTTGCTAGGAAATATGCAAGAAAGTACATAAAGTCAACTGTCAATGATAGATAGGTACACCTGGCGCCTAGACAATTGACAGTAGGCGCCTCAGAAAGTTCAACCCAATTTCAGCTTGACTATCGACTCGTTCTACTATATATACAAGTTATACAGAAGATACACCTACCTAGTAGATCACAAGCCGCCATTCAAAGGCGTTAATGATCATCAACCGCTCATTGCGCTATTTTTCCAAAGTCGCAACACGTCAATTTCACCCAATCAAGCCAAATTACATACTTCGACTACCGCATATTCAAATCATGTCGGCTTCTACCGCTCCCCATCCTGTTCACTCTACCGCCGAGGCACCTAAACCCGCTGAGGGCCTTGAGCCAGTCACTGCCGGTGCCAGCGCTACGCCCGCCGCTCCTAAGCCAGCCAAAGAGGGCAAGCAGGGGAAACCCAAGAAGGAGAAGGTTGCGGGTGGATCTAGTGGACCACTGGAATTGAGTCCTGCTCCAGAGTACTTCGACGAGAGGATCAAGATCTTTGACGAGTACAAGAAAAAGTATGATGCCGAAGTTGCTGGTATGTCTTTCTTCTCGTTTGGCGCAATGGAGATGGCTGACAAGTAGCCAAGCCCCGTGAAACCATTACCGTCACTTTACCAAATGGAACCGAAGTTCAAGGGACATCATGGGAGACTACGCCATTACAAATCGCCAAAGATATATCTCAATCCCTTGCCGAAAAGGTTATTATCGCCAAAGTCAACAACCAAGAATTATGGGATATGGACCGACCACTTGAATTCTCTTGTTCTCTAAAACTCCTCGATTTCGATTCAGAAGATAACGACTATGAAGCTCGACAAGTCTTTTGGCATTCTTCAGCACATGTGTTGGGAGAAGCATGCGAGAGGCGATATGAAGGATGTTGTCTTGGTTATGGACCTCCTTTACCCGAGGGTGGATTCTTTTACGACATGTCGCTTGCAGAAGGCAAGACTTTGGGTCCGGATGATTATAAACATGTTGAGGATGTCGCCAAGATAGCCGTCAAGGAGAAGCAACCCTTTGAAAGGTTGGAATTACCAAAAGAGGTCTTGTTGGAGATGTTCAAGGTATGCCCTTGTATATTCCCTCGGGCTTGGATACTGATTAGCAGTACAACAAGTACAAGCAACATTATATCCAGGATAAGGTCCCCGATGGAACCTCATCCACAGTCTACCGATGTGGTCCCCTTATCGATCTCTGTCTTGGTCCCCACGTACCCCATACTGGTCGAATCAAGACTTTGGCCGTTACAAAGGTACGTCACCTGGACCCGTTGGTAGACCGTCAGCTGACTTCCAGAATTCCTCATCCTACTTCCTAGGTGATGCTAAGAACGACGTTTTCCAGCGACTATACGGTATCTCTTTCCCCGATTCGAAAAAGATGACGGAATATAAAAAATACATGGAGGAAGCTGCCAAGCGAGATCATCGAAAGATTGGTCGTGAGCAGGAATTATTCGTTTTCCACGACTTGAGTCCTGGAAGTGCATTCTTCCTGCCATTGGGAATGAGGATCTACAACACTCTTCTCGAATTCATGAAGGCAAGTCAGCTCACAACCGACGCACTACCGGACAAAAGCTAATAGAGCAGAGCGAGTACCGAAAACGAGGATTCCACGAGGTTGGCTCGCCCAATATTTACAATTCGAAATTATGGCAGACATCAGGACACTGGCAGAATTATGCTGAAGACATGTTCCAGCTTAAAGTTGATGAAGAGCAATTCGCCGTCAAGCCAATGAACTGTCCCGGACATGCTTTGATTTTCGACGCACGAGAGAGATCATATAAGGAACTTCCGCTTCGTCTTGCCGAATTCGGTGTACTACATCGAAACGAAGCTAGTGGAGCTTTGTCCGGCTTGACCCGAGTTAGGCGATTCGTCCAGGATGACGGTAAGTCCCTAATCGCCCTATATCATCTGGGAGGCTCGCTCACAAATAGCCCATATCTTCTGTACTGTTGATCAAGTCGAATCCGAGATTCAAGCCGCTTTCGATTTCCTAGATGCAGTCTACAAACCATTCGGATTCAACTACAAAGTCGGTCTTTCTACCCGTAATCCAAGCAAGTGGATGGGTGATTTGAAAGTATGGGATAAAGCCGAAAGTGCTCTCCGGGCTGTATTGGAAAAGAGGATGCCTGGACAATGGAAAGAGAATCCCGAGGATGCTGCTTTCTATGGTCCAAAGGTAAGCCTTCACATGAGCTTCGAGTACCAAGCTGACAATCAGCTCGACTTTGAACTTGAAGATGCTTTGAAGAGGAAATGGCAATGTGGTACCATCCAGGTAAGCTATACAATCAACAACACAGTACATCAACTGACAATGAGCTCGACTTCAACTTGCCAGAAAGGTTCAATCTCCGATACCGAGGTCCGACTCAAGGTGATTCAGCATCTACCTCTCAATTCGAACGACCAGTAATGATTCACCGAGCCATTCTCGGTTCATTGGAACGATTCATTGCCATCATTACAGAGAATTTCGCTGGAAAATGGCCATTCTGGTTGAACCCAAAACAAGTCATGGTCATTCCAGTGGCTATGAAATATGCCGATTATGCCAATTCGGTTGCTCAGAAATTCAAGGATGCGGGATTATTTGCTGAAGTTGATGAATCTGCCAACACGCTTAATAAAATGATTAGGAATGCTCAGGTCGGTCAATGGAGTTTTGTCATGGGTGAGTCTTGGTCTTCTATTTCACTCCTGGTAGCCTTTTCCCCCTCGGCTTCTGACCTTGTTCCTCTTGAATATCTACCATACTCCCCCTTTCTGCAACTTCTTGCTGGGAGGCAGTGATCGAGCTACGCTGACAAATAGTCGTCGGACAGAAAGAGATGGAGGACAACGCAGTCAATATTCGAAACAGAGACGACGAAGTCCAAGGACGAGAAGAAACCGTCAGTGTCGACGAGGCAGTCGAGAGATTGATCAGGTTACAAAAGAGTCGATCTTCTATTGCCAAGCTTGAGTAGGTATTGATTGGTATAGTATGAGCATGGAAGAGTAGGTACAGACAGTATGCACTACGTACAAATACGCTTTGGTACAGGTACAGGAACTCGACATCTTCCGCTTATGAGCTCGCGAGGTATTCACTTTGACAGACCGGAGCTGTGTGTGTTGAAAGGGCACCGCGGTATGGAGTTGCGGAACGAATCATGATATACATGCTCCCATCGGCGAATCGACAGAATCTCGTTTCATTTGTTCGTCATAATCCTGATCTTACCTCACAGCGTAAGCCAGATCCCAACATCTCGGGTCTGCTCATCAACTACGCTCAACAAGCAATCGCCGACCGGTCCGAGCGATAATCGAACGGTTGATGGTGTTCCATCTCTCAATGGCTCGTCAGAACCTGTCCTCGCTTGGCTTTGCCAGTTCGAAGCTCAGTGGCGAGATGCTGCAAGTACCTGAATGCAGACGAGAGAGGACGTTGGTTCCCCTCGCCTTGTATTTATCTTCCTCCAGCTCATAGTGGACAGGTTCGGTCAGTTGGTAGAGGTGTACCACAGGCATCCCTGTGATCTGGCTCTCTGCGAAATGTGTGTATCTGCTGGCTTTACATCCCAATTTGTCTGCCCGGATACCGAATCTTCTTCGTCCACTCGCTGATAGGCTTCTGCTTGGACTCGATCCTGCCAGCCCCTTTCTTGGGAGCATCGATAATCTTTTGATCCGCAGACGATCGCGGGTGGAGATAGGGCTCGCTCAAGTATGATGAAGGGGGGTGCGTTGTCGGCTTGCGTACACGAGAGGCAAGGAGACTCGCCTCGAGGCGGCGGACGAACAAGATCACTCATCAGTAGGGAGTGAGGCAGGAGAGCATTGGACTCGGCATATGATCGAGACGCCCACGAAATTCGCTGTTGTATGGGTACGAACGCAAACGTGTGGGTCTTGCCCAATGCGGGAAACCCAGCCCTATATCACTTGAAGGTGTAAGAGGTATACCAACTCGAGTCTGGGACCGAATTGGCACTGTGCTTAGCGAAGTACTGTGAGCTCACGATGAATAGTGATTGCGTGAATTCTGATCTGACGATAGCAATCATCCGACTTCCATTGGAGGGCATGAAATGCACAACCGTCATTAAGGTCAAATGATCTTTTATTGCTCCTCCCGGGATATGGGCAGATCAAAATATTGTACTCGACCGCAAGACTGATAGCACTCTTCTCGCCGACTTGTGGGTCGTGAAATCGAAATCCCAGGAAAGTAGCGGATCATTACACCAGACCAACTGTAGTGTGAGCCCCGATGATCGTTGTAATCTGTATGGGGGCGTGACTCGTCACTGCGAGCAAGGATGGCCTTCCCCAGCAGTATCTCTGCGTGATCTAAGGGCCTTCGCAGTATCAGTATCCGCAAGATCCATGTCTAGGTAGAACCACACTACATCCCGGTAAGTAGGTTCAATAGTCCTTGACCCAAAGTTTCCGATATTCGTCTAGATGGTACGGAGTGATATCGGTTAACCTATGTTAGCCAGAACCAGATGAGGAAGGTCTTCAGGGGTAGTGGAAATTTGAGCGATGACATCGTGAATGCTTCGTAGTTCAGTTCAAGATCAATTTTCAGTGAAAGATTTACCACATTCGAAGCTGTCTGATCCGATTCCGACCTGACTCCAGGGACTCTGTGAAACATTACGCACTGCCCCTCGTATTGCATCAGCGATGAGTCGTGGAGGGTCATAACTAAAACTCAGTGAAGGTTGGAATGTACTCGTTCCGTGATTCAAGTGATTCCCCTCGAGGCATCGTGAATAATCAGTATTCAAGCGAAAGTCCTGCTGAAGTATCGTGGTTGTCCTGGAGGAACTGTCTGGAAGGCCAGGACTGACTCGACAATGTTCTGTCGTCGATTGTGATCATGCACACCGCATGAAGCTCTTTGTCGGAGACCATGCTGTGCCGTGAGCTTCCATGAGAACTCTGAGAGCTCGTTCTGTGAATATCGGGATTTCTCAAGATCTATTCCTACCAAGCCGGGTGACGATTGAGAAGATGATCTGCGACACATAACATCTTGCGATCTATGCTGCCTGAGCGAGCGGTGAAAGCAAGCCGAACGAAGATCGAGACTCAAGGCCAAGAAGATAAAAGGAGAAGTCAGAGCGACGCCACACTGAAAAACCACAGACGACGCAAACGCCAGAGGTAATAGAGCACGAGACGATTCATCTCAAAACATGTAGATCGAAAACGAAGGATAAAACAAATTGACTCCTACTACTCGTCGAGACAAACTACTAAAATGGTGTATACCAACAACCACCCACCGGTTCCCATTCTATACTGACACAAATCCTACAACTACCTAAGTAACCAAAAGGAATAAATTACTTGGCGGAGGAAGAGTACTTGGTAACGGCTTTGGTACCTTCAGAGATGGCGTGCTTGGAGAGCTCTCCGGGTAGGATAAGTCGGACGGCGGTTTGGATCTCTCGGGAAGAGATGGTTGATCGGTGGTTGTATGAGGCTAGCTTGGATGCTTCGCTGGCGATTCGCTCAAAGATATCGGAAACGAAAGAGTTGAGGATAGCCATGGCCTTGTTGCTGATTTGGTTAGCCTAGTACGAGGTAAGAAAGAGAGAGGGAGGACATACGAGATACCAGTGTCGGGGTGGACCTGCTTGAGGACCTTGTAGATGTAAGAAGAGTAGGTCTCGACCCTCTTCTTGGACCTCTTCTTTCCACCATCAGCCTTAGCGGCAGAGGTCTTTGCGGCCTGGGTATCAGCGCGGGTAGGTTGAAGCGGAGTACAAGAGGACATACCTTTGCGGGGGCCTTGGAGGCAGCAGCAGGAGCCTTAGCGGCCTGCGAGGAAGGAGCCTTGGATGCGACAGAAGACTTGGGAGGCTGGGGGGTTAATTGCAATTTATCATCGTTGAGGAGAGTAAATGGGGACATACCATTGTTTATGATTTGAGTTGGGTGGTGGTGGGTAGTTGAAGATAAAAGTGTTGAAGTGATTAACGAAGTGGATGAAGAAGAAAGTAATGTCTGGTATCTAGTGTTGATATATGTAGTGATTTAGTGGAAATGGAATCTTTGACGCGTATACAGATAGAGTATAGTCCAGAGTAAACACCTTGTACCCTTATTGCACCTATTGACCCTGAATTCACATTCCATATGAAAACATCCGCGTCACTCTAACATTAACAATCTGACGTGTAATCCCGAAAACTGATGACGCGGCAGTTTTATAATCCCGATGATATCTTAACCGTGGATTGTTGACTTGTTGATTCAGGGTCATTATACATTGTTCTGTAGTTTACGCGTCAGCTTAAACCTTTGAATTGCAAAGATAGTAAACTAGATCCAATCTTACATATATATCGACTTGGTACCTTCAACGTCCACTTCTTCATTCACATACATCAAACACCAACACTCCATTACTACTTTCTATCCCCTCTTAAACCCCAACCCAACTTAACTTATATACAATGTCTGCCGCTGCTGGAGGTAAAGGTGGAAAGTCTGGTGCCGAGACCAAGTCGTCTTCTCGATCTTCCAAGGCCGGACTTCAATGTGAGTATTGTCCTGTTCCTCCTTCTCTTTCCTCTCATCCGCCCTCACCTTCTGCTCTCGAACACCACTAACAACCAGTCCCCGTCGGTCGTATCCACCGATTGTTGAAGAAGGGAAACTACGCTCAGCGAATCGGTTCCGGTGCCCCCGTCTACCTCGCTGCCGTCCTTGAGTGTATGTCCTCTCTCCTTTCAGACTGCGGTAATGTACTAACATCCAGACCTCGCTGCCGAGATCCTCGAGCTCGCCGGTAACGCTGCCCGAGACAACAAGAAGTCACGTATCGTACCCCGACACTTGCAGCTCGCTGTCCGAAACGATGAAGAGCTCAACAAGCTCCTAGGTTCCGTCGTCATCTCTCAGGGTGGTGTCTTGCCCAACATTCTATCCGAGCTCCTCCCCGCCAAGGTATGTCCTCTCTTTGTGTCTTTGTTGGATACAATACTAATATACAGACCGCAAAGAAGGGCGCAAAGGCTTCTCAGGAGGTTTAAATTTAGTAGGATAGATTGGTGGTGGTGGTGTTTTAGTAGCATGTGTCTTCTTCGTTTTCGCTTTCGTTACTTTACGTTGTTAGCTCGCGTCTGAATGCAGCTTTCGTTCCTGTTGTTTTGCTGCATGGTCTTGGTTGTTGTGGTCATCTGGTTTCCTCCATTTATTGATATTTCTCCTCTTCCTTCACTGTACGTAGTAGGTTCGCGGCTGGTCTACAAGCTCCTTGCGATGGGCCTTGTCGTGTGGCTACCGCATGGCGTAGTCGAGTGTCAAACACACTGAGTGCAGGATCGACGTGACTGAGACCCATGTAAGCTCTCGCATCAACAGCAATAGCATGCATGAAGTCATGCTCGGACCATGATGGTTGGAGACCTGAATGCATTGAGCCTGACCTCGCAGACCAGAAGAACGACTATAGTGCATTCGCACAGGAATGGGAAGAATGAGGTGTATGACGACCGAGAGCCCGAACAAGCGGCACGGAGTACTAGCTGCTCGTAACGGTATATTGTATGATATTCGAAGGCAGGCAATATATCTGAACACACACCATATGTGGCTATAGAAGATTAACAGCCCAGAGAAGAGATGAGGGAGGAATATAATGCGTCGACATGATTCGGAGCGATGGTCAGAGATACGGAACATTCAGATATGAAAGGCGAGAATTGAGTGGCGCGAGCTGTTTCTTCATTGTCCATTGAAACTTTCATCCGACTCTACAGAATGCCCATGGCAAGCTATGAGCGTCCGATAAGTATTTATGGAATCGGTGAGAGCAGGGCTACTAGGATCTTATGCATGATCCGCTATCCCATTCGTACCCAAAACAGCGTTCTAACAAGATGATGAGGTATATCTAAGTTCAGTTTGTATCATGTTCAGTGTGCAGCGTTGATATTCACCCTACTGACATGCTTCCTTTACGTTGATTTATTGCTCATAGGGTATCAGAGGTGTAGGATCCGAGTCAGCGAAGCAGAAGAAGGTGATCAGCGTCCGTGAGACAACGTCGAGTGTTTTAGATATACTCGAGCAATTCCGACACTTTCTCTTTAGCGCTATGACTTCTCTACTCGCTTCCAAGGGTGTATCTCCCGAGTAAGACTGAAGAAGGGAAGACGTCTTGATCCAATTCGTGTTTCTGTAGGGACGAGCAACTGGGGGTGACGGTGTAGGACAGTCCCACGAGCAATTCCATAGCATGGTCTATCACTCCCAAACCTCACTTTCCAATACCCTAAAGTGATCACTTCATTCCTCTGTCAAAATTCCGTTCCACAACGAGTACAACGTGC